>NQII01004343.1:0-81644 GCA_002778355.1 Clitarchus hookeri
GCAGTACCCCTTTTGCCTCTGTGGGTTATACAGCCACACTAGTTGTCCTTGAAATACCTTGCCTGACATTCTCCTGTCATACTGTGCCTCCTGTCACAATTTATTCTGAGGTAATGTCAAGCAAAATCATGAATGCCAATTAGCCTGTGGCGTAATTTTCTGGCATAAGTTTCCTCTTCTGTCAGTTCGCCAAACAGCAAGTCACTAGGGAGGCGTGGCTCTCTTCCATCCTTGATGGTGTTACTCTTGTATATTCATGAACTGCCAAGCAGTAAGTAAGGATAAACAATGAAACCTTTGAATCCCAGTTCTTTTCGTTGTCTGCTACAAAGATCAAAAGGTACTACTCAAGAGTGCAGTTAAACCTCTCGACCATCCTGACCCTGAGATAATACAGCTCTGATTACTACATCACTAACATCAGAATCCAAAATGAACATGCCCTCACAGTTCGGGACTCCCAAGACTAGAGGAGATATCAGAATTTCCTTTGGNATGAACATGCCCTCACAGTTCGGGACTCCCAAGACTAGAGGAGATATCAGAATTTCCTTTGGCTAACTAAAAAGCAACTTCATATTCACTGGTTCAAAGAAATTGCATTTTTGCCTCAGTCAGTTCATGTAGTGACTTGGCGATCGTTCATGTAGTGGCTTGGTGATCGTGGTGAACACAGGTACAAATTTTCGGTTGTAAAGTCATAAACCCAGAAAATTCTGGATTTCCATTTTGTCACTTGGTGTCGGAAAATTTCTTATTGCTTTGGTTGTCTTGGGGTCTGTTTCAATTCTGTGGGCCGACACTACATATCCCAAGAATTTTCTTTTCTTTTCTTTTCAAAGAGAAGGCACTTCTTAGGAACTAGTTTCAAGTTGGCTGTGGGTACTTTCTGGAATACAGAGTATAAGCGTGATAGGTGCTCTTCAAATGTCCTTCCTGCCACAACAATGTCACATAGGTAAACCTGACAAATATCTAACGGTAGGACATTTTCCATCAGATGTTCAAAGTTGGCAGGGGCATTGCACAGCCCAAAAGGATTAACTTTGAACTGCCAGGTTCCTTTTCCTTGGACACAAAACACAGTCTTTTCTTGGTACTCTGGGGCCACCTCACAGGCTCTTCTAATCACCCACAAAAATACCAGGCAACCGTACAGCCAGTAGACTGCACTCAAACCACCCCAGACATGGGGTGTTCAATTTGTCTGCACAGCCCAGCAAGACGAAGCCCAAAGGGAACAAAGGAGCATGATACCTGTAGAGGCCTTCCCATGGACACTTTTCTCCCAACCCATCAAGNCGAAGCCCAAAGGGAACAAAGGAGCATGATACCTGTAGAGGCCTTCCCATGGACACTTTTCTCCCAACCCATCAAGATGCCAGGGCCGCATAATGCATGGATAGGGTCCGAGGTGTCAAGCGTTCAGCAACCCTCATAACTGCCAACCAAAGTCAGTGACCTGATAGACCTGCCTCAGATTAGAGCCCTGGCAAGATGCCTGTAGTCCATGCAAAAAAGTGAACAGACTCGACGCTGCCAAAAGCAGTAACTGAGCAGTTATCGACTTGACCTGAGCAACAATACTGCACTCACTTTGATAAACCTATGAAGAGAATTTGGGGTGAAATACTTAAGAGAGACAGGTATGTCAACCTTCGTGGGACTACAGTGTGTAGCTCCTACATGCTCCACTGGATCATCCAGAAAGGGGCTGTGAACCCATCAGGGCACTGGCACTAAAGAGAGGTTGGTTCTCCAAAAGGCCAGCCCAGACCTACCTCAAAAAATATCCAGAGTGTTGAGAAATTTTACATGTGCCTTTCCTTACAGGATAGCCACTGTTTCAACTGAATGTCTCAACCTTATGCCTCAACATTGGGCTGGGGGGGCAGAAGGCAGTCTAACTGTAACTATAAGAAAACTGTAATTCCAACCTGACTCGATCACCACGACTACATTTGCACCAGTTCGAACAAACACACGACTCTCACTGAAACGGGCTTCTCCCAAGGCCATTCACCCTGTCATCCAGTTGCCGAGCAAGGCAGGCCCAACCTCTACTGCACAACAGCCAAGTAACCCTGGGAATACGGTCCACCCTACATGTCCCTTAGGGAAAAGAAGCTTTATAGCCAACACCCATCCGTCAGCAATAATCTAATGAGGCTACAAGCATAATTCATACATATTTACCACATAATACATAATAATGGCAATATCTTTTGGTAAATTTACAAACTGTGACATAAACTTAAGTTGAGTAGCTGATTTTGAAATTTTAATTATTTGACAAAAAGTAGTTGCATTTATTAAAATAAAAAAGTTCTATTATACCAGTCTAACAGTTCACTCTAACGCTGGTTTAATGCGTAATACGGATTAACTTTAAGGTGTTTTCCATTTAGGCAGCAAATGCCATTCAACTGTCCTAAAGAAAAAGGTGAAGATTTTGTCAGTAACCACAACTCTTAAGAACTCTGAAGGTGTCACTTGGACAAAACTAATTTCTCCATGTTTTGTTTTAATGTGATTCACAATAACATAAGAAGAAAGTAGCAATATATTCTTCCTGTATCACACCATTACTTTCACTTGGTGGCCTGGCATGATGCTAACTCTGTATGTATTAGGTGCAGAGGCACTTCGTTTCATGACCACAATCATCATCTGAAGGACAGTCTACTAGTTGCCACCTGATATGCCAAAATAGAGGCAATGGATGAACTAACTTTATCAGACCCTTTGGCAAAATTTCCAAGCCAGTCAGACCATGCTATCACAAATTTCTACTAATTGCACTGTAACAATAGCTTTCACAGAAACTTAAGTAGTATTACCTATCAATAGGGAAAGTACATAAATAACATCTACCCTTGTTTCTACGACCCCTATAATAGAGACCCTCTCGAAATATAGACCATTTCTTGGGGAACCATGAAAACAAATTTAATTGAAAACGTTTCTCCAATAACAACCCCTTTGAAATAACATCCCTTTTCCTGGGAACCATAAAAGGTCTTAAGAGTCGAGAGTTTAGTGTTAACATATTTGCTTATTTACTCTGCACTGTATGTCACAGAATTTTTATCTAAAACAAATTTTAATTAAACTTAATTTTACTTCTGTCTGTACTTAAGATAAAGCATTGTAATAATGAATTAGTTTGTACTAACAGTTTAAAGTGGTTTATGGCATTTAAAACAGGTCCATGAGGTAAGTATATCGGATGAGTAGCCTGCACCTATTTTTCTATATTTATGCAACCCGCACACAATACTACCAATCTAACAAAACATCTCCTCTGCTGTAAAATAATTGTCTCTTGTGTAGCCCAAGTCCTGTGCCGTGTACGTACTTGTTACGGCGACTAGTCTGTCATCTGAACATTTGAAGCCGTTGTCAGCCTGCACCAGTCAGCGGTGCGAAAATAGAGAATCGTTACAAAACAGCACGTGGGCGTTGATTTCTTTTCGTCAATACAGTAACAATACAGTAAACGGTGACTGTATTTTTATGTCACATGAAGAAACAAAATGGCTCGAAGCGAGGCAGATGTGTGTTACTAAGGATGCAATCGTCACGTACCAATATATTTGGTAAAAATCTCAATAATCTGTTTCAACACAATAAACAGACGTGCATTCTCTGAAAAGTGACTGCTCCTCAACGCATTGCTGACATAACACCATCTAATCACAGGTTACTGTACTGACGACAGTGAATCAACGCGCACGTATGGGTTTTACTACGATTGATGTTTTGTTAGATGGATAGTATCGTGATATAGATACAGGAAAATAGATGCGGGCGACTCACCCAGTATAACCCAAATAAAAGCAACCAACTGAAAAATTTTTAAAAATGCTCACTGGCTTTGAAAGCTGGTGTACATACATTGTGTGTCATGCTGACTTTTATGTACCGAAATGTATCTTATTCTAATTCAATGAAACATATCTGATCTAGACACATCTAGGAATGTTCAAATACTGTAAATGCAGAGTGTACGGCCAACATCTATGAGTCAATCTAAATGCTGTCTGAAAACTTAATTAGTCCATTGCATAATACAATAAATAAAACATTATTACCAAAAGCAGAGTTTAGAAAGGCAGTATCAGGGTTACATGATACACTAGAAGTTCTACAACCTTATACAAGCACATACACAGTCAAATCACATTATTATGATCACCTGGCTAGAAGTGCCATCTGCTATGCGTAGCCCATGACGTACGGCCCGTGACGTGGGCTGGTGAAGCAGGTATATACTGCGGCCGACAAGCTGGCTGTACACAGTGCACTTCCTGCTGTCATGGGTAAGGGAAGCGATTTAACCAGGATGCAAAAAAAGGGATGATCATTGGCTTTTGGGCCAAGAGGGCAGCATTTCGGAAACAGCGACGTTTGTGAACTATTCATGTGCCTTTGTGGTAATGGTGTATAGTGAGTGGACGAATAGCACCATTGGGAATAACCATTGTGGAAACTGCAGAGATCTACACGCCACTGATGTCCGAGGTGAACGTCAACTACGACAATGTGTGAAGGCCAACCGACAGGCTACAGTGGAAAAGCTCACAATCCAAATGAACCATGGGGCATCCAGACACGTGTCTATTGCAACAGTTCAGTGAAACTTTCTGCGAATGGGACAACGGAGTAGACGGAGGGTGACTGTAACCATGCTTACAGAGATGCATCAACGAAAACTACTGAAATTTGCTCGACAGTATAGCGACTGGACCGCTGCTGATTGGCGATGGGGTAGTCTTCTTCAATGAGTCACAGTTTCAGCTGCATAGAACGGATGGACGTCAGCATTTCCGGTGAGACACGTCGGAGAACCGACACCCTGCATCCATTGCTGGACGAACACAAGGCAGTGGGGGCAGTGTTATGGTCTGGGGAATGTTCTCTTGGTATTCTCTAGGTCTCATCATCCGTGTGGAAGGCACTTTTGATCAATTTGATTATGAATCCATCCTCTGCGATTACGTTCACCCGTACATGATGATTGTCTTTCCTCGGAAAGATGGGATCTTCCAGCACGATAATGCGCCTTGCCACACAGCTAGAAGTGTTTGCACGTGGCTGGAAGAGCACGATCAAGACATCAAAGTTCGTCCCTGGCCCCCAAACAGCCCTGATCTCAATCCAATTGAACATTTGTGGGACCACTTCAATCGTGGTGTTCGCCGTCTGTCTCCTCCGCCACGCACCCTTCAACAGTTGTGGGATGCACTGCAAACAGAATGGCTCCATATACCTGTGGAGACCTATCCGCCCCTGACTGAGTCACTGCCAGCTGGTCTAGCTATTGTCTGTGCTGCGAAGGGCAGTTACTCTGGATACTAGCAGGTGGTCATGATAATGTGATTCAAATGTGTATAAGGTGAAATTTATGAACATTAGACATTACAGGAAAAAAATCAAGACTGGGAGGTTATTGGTGTAAAAAGCAGACTAGGAGAGTAGTAAGGAGGGGAGGAGAATGTGATAATGCTGAGATAAACCTCCAAAACATCACTAATGGAAACATTTTTTGAAGTATTTTAAGTGGTTAATCAATCAATTTCAAGTCTTTAGTCTTAAGAAGTTCCCTGTGCCCAACCCCATTTCTAGCATACTGGTATCACTGAATGTAAAGAATACTATACAAGGAACAGCCTGTAAGAGAATTTGTCAGCATTTTTTGAGCAAGTTTCCTGACCTGACAAAAGATAGCTCTGCTATTGCTTCAATTTTCTCATGGCACCATCATAAGACAAGCCAAGTAACTTCTTATCACCACTCTTCTTCTTAATGGAGTCAAACATATATACTAAAAGGGGTGCCAGGAAGGAAGGAGTGATGGTTAGAGTAAATAACGGAATCTCTGTAATACTGTGCCATGATAAAATGAAAATAATTACAGAGCTACTGTAAAGAACTTGTGAATTGTGTAAATAGTAGGTGATAATAAGTGGTATAATATACATGATTGAAACTTAATCAATAGTTAAAACAGTTGTNTAAGAAGTTCCCTGTGCCCAACCCCATTTCTAGCATACTGGTATCACTGAATGTAAAGAATACTATACAAGGAACAGCCTGTGAGAGAATTTGTCAGCATTTTTTGAGCCANTAGTCTTAAGAAGTTCCCTGTGCCCAACCCCATTTCTAGCATACTGGTATCACTGAATGTAAAGAATACTATACAAGGAACAGCCTGTAAGAGAATTTGTCAGCATTTTTTGAGCAAGTTTCCTGACCTGACAAAAGATAGCTCTGCTATTGCTTCAATTTTCTCGTGGCACCATCATAAGACAAGCCAAGTAACTTCTTATCACCACTCTTCTTCTTAATGGAGTCAAACATATATACTAAAAGGGGTGCCAGGAAGGAAGGAGTGATGGTTAGAGTAAATAACGGAATCTCTGTAATACTGTGCCATGATAAAATGAAAATAATTACAGAGCTACTGTAAAGAACTTGTGAATTGTGTAAATAGTAGGTGATAATAAGTGGTATAATATACATGATTGAAACTTAATCAATAGTTAAAATAGTGCAGTGTATTGAATGTGTTACAGGACACCTGTACTTGATTTTAACTTCCCATGTGAGAATAGTTACTGGTGCCATCTTGACAACGCCACTGGCAATGATGCGATGAGACAGGCTGACTTGTGGACTCTGCATGGTTAAGTTGTGATATGGGGAATGAAAATTATTTTGATTCAGTGCTTGTTTCCCCTGGATACGGTCCACAACCGTGCATATGCATAGCAGTTACCTTAAGTTGGGTCAGAAAACTATCTCCAAAAAAGAAAAGAAATTCTCTTACAACCAGTCTTTCTACAGTGTTACGTATATTCAATGCCTGCATCTCACTAAGTATTACATATCGTTGCTGCTCTACACAACTTACGTGTGATTCCTAAGGTAAGGCGTAATGTTGTACATAAGTGTTGTGAGAAGTGTGACAACCCTTTCCTTCTCCTGGCTGCCATAGCTGACATCCAACAAGGGAGACAACAGTTCCGCTAGCACCATCTGTGCTTGGACACTGTACTGGGCTGGAGGTTGGCTTGACACTATACAAATAAAACAATTCCCACATCACCACAGCTGCTTTTCTAGCACTCCATAGAAAAAATTAAAACATTTATAAAAAAATGAACAAAAATCTATAGCGCATAATACAACTACAATTTGGCTTTCTACTAAAATCCCACTTACATCAGAGGAGTGCACCTGTTTTCTAGTCATAAATGTATGGAGACTCAGAGATTCCACAAATTGATCAGAGGAAAAGTTAAATTCAAACATAAATTTTACACTCTTATTCAATTGAATTTCAGTTTTTAGCAACACCCTGGATGAATTTAAAACCAATAACTTACCTGCAACTAAAAGAGGACAGAATTCCATGCTAATTGGGTTACGATAAAACCAGGGCATCAGTCAATGAACAACTAACTCAGGCTTGAGTACACAAGGGATTGTGTAGTCTAAATTGTTGACATATGAATTTGTGGAATTTCTGGATTCCAATCAATGTACTATAATTGCAATAAATTTAAATAATGAGCAATTAATTGCATGTGCATCAATACCACATCATCTAAAGTACAGTTCCCGTACCTTATGTTTTCCAGTGTCTTGCATCAATTAATTTTGGTCTCATAGAAACTCCTACATTTAATGGCACACGGTTCTGGAACACGCACTAATAGAAGGACTCACTTCCCGCATCTTATGTTTTTTTCATGGTACATATTAAAGAATAACATGAGAATGTGGGTTTTTGACACTTTCAAGCACTCGCTTGCAAAGTATTACACATACTGAAACAGGGTGTCCACTGAAATTACATTTTGGAATTTCCTGATTTTTACCTGTTTTTCAGCCAGAATCTTACCATTTTCCCTGACCTATTTTCAGGACCGAAACCTTCCAAAACCATATTTATCCACTGCTGACAAACAAATATGCTACCAGCGAAGCAGAATTAAATTACACTGCAACAGACCCAGCAAGCAGGGTAAATCTTTTATTCAGTCCATCTATATTTCTGGCAGTACACACTATTGACCTCAAACAAAAATAATTTGTTTTGTACATATAGGCTCTATGTGACTTGGCAATAATGTATTATTGCAAGTTCAAAAACTTAAAAAATAAAAAATTTAACTTGCATTCGCTTACAATTACATTACCCTGTATTAACACAACTAACAACTTTTGCATAGTAGCAAATTATTTACATTTTCCCTGGTTCAGGTGAAAATTCCCTAACTTTTCCGTTTTCCCTGTGGGTGGACACCCTGTGAAATAAAAAAAACCTTGAAACAGTGTTTGTTTACTTTCATAAACAACTATGAAAGAGCAAGCGTGACAATAGATTATTTGTTAAGTAGTGTTTACATTTTGCATGCATTGCAATCAATATCTCTAAATAGTCGCCAGTATGATCATGCCGCCATTTAGTCCTAATCTGCTACTCTAGAACACAGACTGTCACCACTTAATTTTTTTACGTTAAAGTTGCCAACATTCAATGGATAAAATATGTGCATTGCGAATTCTGTGCATCTTTACTACACTGCCTTTATCTATTAAGTTTACATTTTCAATTGCTGCCACACGCTAAATTTTGCTTTCAGGTGACATTCCTGGCCATCAATAATCAAATCATTGATTCATTCCAAGTGTAAATGATAAACACTTACTCCAATTTATCTCATTTTGATTTCAAAATTTTTATGGAATGGGCCTGAAGGTGAGGATGATATTTGACAAAAGCTGACTTCACTGTATCAATATGCACATCTTTCTTTTAAATCTACTCCTGTACTTTATACGTAGTACACATGCGACAACTTGATTATAATTGCATTCACAGTTAACACTGCATTACATCTACAGCTGAAGCTCACCTGAGGCATCCTTGTCCTTGGATACTACTTGAGAAGGTTCCTCTTCTTTTACTGCCAAATTTCGACGTAACCATGTAGTTTGCTCTAGGCTTGTGCCCGCAATTTGAGCACACGATTCTACAAGCTGTCATAAAACAAAATCAAAAAGGTATTAAAACATCTTACACTGTAATTTACATCAGCATAAAAATCCCTTTTTTAATAACATATTTTATATGGGTGACTAAATTAAACCCATTGAGTTTCTTGGCCCATCACTTGGTATTTTATATCAGATATGTAAATGTGTATGTAGGCTACATGAATTAAATAAATTTTTATCATACAACACAGAGCAATTGAATTTGTTGTTTTAGACCCTCTTGTGCTTGTTTGCTCAGGTATTATGTTCTACAATTTTTTACCGTTACTGTTTCATTTACAATTATGATGTAAATACTAAAAAGACACGACATTGTGCCAAGTCCATTTAGGCATGTGTATACTATTGCTAGCTGTTACAAAAATTTGGTTGAACAGATAAGTAAAAAAAAAAAAACATATACAATTGACTTTCATGTTTAGACCCGTATGGAAAAATATCTTACCTGCAAGTATGCATACTTGACTGCTAAAATTCAGGGAAAACTACACTCATTTGCAAAAAAATGGATTACCCTGAAGGTGCCATCACAGGGACACTTAAGTGGGTACAGGACATGGTAGTATGTATACAGAAAACATAAAAATATTGTGCCACACCAAAAATTTATTGCAGGGACTTAGTATGGTGTCGGACCACCCATAGCACAGACACAGGTGGCAATACTGTCGGGCATGGAGGCATACAGATTTCAGACGTTCTCCTGAGNGGACCACCCATAGCACAGACACAGGTGGCAATACTGTCGGGCATGGAGGCATACAGATTTCAGACGTTCTCCTGAGGAAGATCCTGCCACAACTACTGCAACTGACCCTTCAAATCTGGCATAGTTGCCGCTGGCTGAAGTCGACTTCCAATCTGGTCCCAAAAGATTTCGATGGCGGAGAGGTTTGGGGATCTTGGGTGAGAGGTCTGAAGATTTTGGGCGGGAGGTCTGAGGATCTTGGACGAGAGGTCTGGGGATCTTGCTGGCCTCTTGTTGGGGCGGTGTGCTGCTCTACAGCTCTACAATGAAGCGCCGAGTCAATAGACATTGGCTAGTCCTGGCAGCCTAGGAGGGTGGTATCTAATTTTAGACATGTGCTAAGATCAGTATAGCACTCACCAAGAGAATTGAAACATGTAGCAACCAAAAAAAGTGCAACAATTTCTTTTTCAGCTAATTTCCTTCATATTTTCAGTTTTCTTTCACCCAAACTTTTTACGGTTCCTCAAACACGAGTCATTATAGAAAAATGGGTGCTATAAATAGGGTTGATAGAGAAAGGTTCTGTTTTACCTTGGCTGTTATGTCCTGTAAGTCTCTCTGGTCTTTCTTCTCAGCAAGTGGTGGGCTTTTCTGCACAAACTCATTGAGAATGGCAAGCATGAGGAACTGCGCAGGTGGCGTGAGGGCTAGGCCATCCCGAAGAAGCCCCAGCAAAGATCCCCAACTTTCTGCCAACTGGGATCCCAAGTTTGTTTGCATGTAGCAATAGAACAGCTCCAGCACACTCACTTCCAGCGATAAGTCCTGGAAATACATACATATAACTGGTGCACCGTTACTTCCAACTTTTATGAAGCCCTGCTTAAGTTCTATTTCCAGGATATTCCTCTGCCTCACGCAAACAAAGTTATATTGAATCTAGAAAATTACACCAGAGGGACAAGGCACCGTATTCTTGTAAACTAGTTACATAATATTTTACATGAGAACTATTTCTTACTAGGCATTAACAACATATTTATTTTCTCTCTGTCTTTATTCACATAAATTATAAGTGAAATATTAAAAATTTATAGATAAAATATAAACCACCAAACAAGTTGTACAAGGGGTGAGTATTCAAAGGTTAGTTTCAAAAAGTGTGAAGAAACCACGAATATACTATAACTAGAATAATGCTTCATTTTAGTCACAATTTAACAGACATATGACACAATTTCCTCAATCTGATAGGCCCATACATAATTTTGTGTAAATGAATTCAAGCATACAGCAGAAAGTCTCTATAGAGTCTAGATCATTTTTGAGGAACCTGAAAAAATTATGCATGCAGACTTCCCCTAGTATACATTTATCAGTTTTTGCACTTTTGGCGATGCAATATGAGAAAATAGAAAGGCAAATTAGTGAAGACACTAACATATGTGAACACTCCCTCCTTCCCTTTCTTCTCTCAAGGCCTCATTGTTAAGAGTCGCTCAAATCTCTCTCTCTACTCTCTCTTACACTTCCCTTGCTCGGAAACAATCATGTGTTTGGTCAGAAGTGTGAGTAGTGGAGTTTGCACACATAAGATAGCGATCCACTAAAATATATAATGGAAAAGGGAAAAGCTTCAATATTTTTTGCACCGTGGAAAAACTGTGGCAATATTTTGCTATGTTACTGCTGCCATTTTCTGTTTCCCTCCACCTCCCTTGCCGCTACTACTTGGTGGAATGGTGTGAAGAAATCCTGCCCTACCCCTTGCAATAATGTAGACAGTAGTAATGGTATCAAGAGAATGTTGTATTTTTTTTTTTTTAGAAATACAATTGTTATTCAGTATTTTAGATGTTTTGCCAGTGGTAACGTTATATATATTCGCTTTGTGTTTACTTTTTAAGACGTTATAGCTTCAATTGAGTCAGGCAATAGTAATATAGGCTGTTAAGTGTTCTGTTTTTTTTTTTAGTATGTTTTGGAAATTCAGTTGACAATTACCAGCACAGTTTCATTAGTGTAATTCGCTACTGGGGTTTGAACTGGCATCTGGAAATTTTTAGAGATGTAATAGTATGCTTTGTTTTGACTGATGCTAGATACACTGCATGGTGCCCATGTTGGGTGGATTTTGATGGCACAATGCAGCAGCCAATGAAAACGAGGGGTACGGCGGTGCGCAGTCGTGATGTTAACTGAAGGCAGCCACTGCCACCTCAGAAATGTGAACTGATTGTCCTCGAGAAAAAGAAGCAACTGATCAAATGTAGCCTGCACTGGCAGCATCACAGACAGTTTCTCTTTTTCATATCATTTTGGCCAAATCAGCTACTACAAAATTCTCTCCGCTGGTATACTGGGTGAATAGGGTGCCAGGAAGGTAAGGGCCCTCCTGAATTTGTAAAATAACATTGCGATGCGCGAGTTTTTTTGTAGTATGAATTTGTAATGGATTCCGCGACACTGTTGTCGAAATCTGCATGGCTTGTTGTCTCGCAACAGTTTCGTATCTCTGCTATGTAATGTGCATTATCTAACCAGCAATAAATCTCAATGAAAAGGTTCAGATTTGTTTTATTTGGTTTTGTAATGCCACCTTTATTCACAAACTTAATTCTTATACCACCTCCTAGATGTCTGAAGAGTGCAGCACCAGAGAAATAATGGCTTAATTTACACAATTTGCAAGCAACAATGTGAACATAGTTTTTCACAAGCAGGTAACTGCCACGATTCCACTCTCCAAATTGGAAGATGTCCAGATGTTACGCTTCTGTGGCTGTGAAAGTGAATGGAGAGAAAAAACAGGTGAGGGCACAAATTCTTTTGGCCTGGTAAGGAAAAAAGAAGAGATGCAGATAGAGACAGGATATCGGCACAGAAAAAAAAGGAGTACAATTTCTTGTAGTTTTTGCTTCTCCTTTGTCACTTGGGAATACATAACGCTCTCAGGGTCAGTAAACCACTACTCTTCACCTTTCCAGCCAACCAGATGTCTGCTTCCAAAGGAGGGAGGGACAAGGAAGTAGGTGGCTTGTACAACCTCCTTGTCCCTCCATCAACAAAACATACTCTCATGGGATAACCAGAGAAAACTGATCATCCAACCATGACGTGCAGTATCAAACTAGCAGATTTGCACCTAACCATTGAAAATGAGGGAAAGCAAAATTAAACAATGTTTCCTACTTTTCATACTATGTTGGGCATGAATAGTTGAAAAATAAACGAGGGCAAGAAAAATTCATTTTATATTACTATTTATTATCAGGTTTCAAAAAATATTCTCACAAAATAATTACAACTGTTAACATCTGGCCACAAGCAGTATAAAACTATAACATCACTAATAGACTGAGAAAATTTCTTTGTACAAAATGTCTTGAAAGTTATTTTCTTTATGAAAGACCATACAAATTGATATTGTTACAAATTGTAAGAGGCGAATCCGATTTGGTGAGGGATAAAGATCTTAACAAAAGAGTTAAATTTAGTTCCATACTTATTTATTATGTTACAAAAATACATAAAGCTATTATCTACAACCGTTGGTGTGTATATTTGCAAATAGTACTTAATTNATTTATTATGTTACAAAAATACATAAAGCTATTATCTACAACCGTTGGTGTGTATATTTGCAAATAGTACTTAATTGTGAACTTAAAACAAACTTGTATTTGAGGGGACTGATTTCCCGCCTCAGAAGACAGTGTTTGGTGTTGCCACCGTTGGCAACACTGCTTCAGGTTGCAAAAGCCAGTTGTTTCCAAGATAGCGATTGGGGAAGTATCTTAGCATTGCATCGGTGAGAAAGATCTCTCACCTTCTTGGGTCCTCCAAAACTCTCGTTTTCGTTGTGGNATTTATTATGTTACAAAAATACATAAAGCTATTATCTACAACCGTTGGTGTGTATATTTGCAAATAGTACTTAATCGTGAACTTAAAACAAACTTGTATTTGAGGGGACTGATTTCCCGCCTCAGAAGACAGTGTTTGGTGTTGCCACCGTTGGCAACACTGCTTCAGGTTGCAATAGCCAGTTGTTTCCANGTGTTGCCACCGTTGGCAACACTGCTTCAGGTTGCAAAAGCCAGTTGTTTCCAAGATAGCGATTGGGGAAGTATCTTAGCATTGCATCGGTGAGAAAGATCTCTCACCTTCTTGGGTCCTCCAAAACTCTCGTTTTCGTTGTGGTAAATAAATACGGTCAATGACGGGCCGGATTACACAAAGTGTTGCATCAACGCCTTTAACGGTCAACTAATGGTTGTCTCGTCATTGAAAAGTAATGGTTCGCAAGACGCGCTGGCAAAACGGGCCGTGATATTATTATTCACATCAAATGGTATATTACATTATATCAGCAAGTAATTTGTGTCCTGGCTGACTATGAACTGCTAAGAAGTATAATGCCAAAAGAATTATTAAAGAATTTCATTAAGTGAGGTTATGTGAACTTGATCAAGTGTAATTCCGTGCAATCATTTTCTTTGTGAAGTTATCATATTATATCAGTTATTCACGCCTAACAAACAAACAAGTAAACACCCATAACAACAGCAAGAAACAACATTGTCCGGTTTATTTTCAATTCCATAATGTCAAGTGAACATGTGTTGGTAACAAAGGTGCAGTTGCACCTGCAGCGTTTAAAGCTCATTTTGGAAGGCGGGAAAAACCAGACAATGTAGAAAAGTGTGCCTTTTTCCACTCAATGTGAAAGTTCACAAAAATTAAAGACAAATTCTACTAGGATATCTCCTACCTTAAGATTTGTAGCTGCGAAAAAGAAACAGGCTCACCCCGTGACTACACTTCGCAATGGCATGAATTTGATGCAATATATTTTGAAACTGAATCTATCAAAGACATGCTTAATATCAATATTGATACTCCAGCTGATGGTACACTAAACACCAAGGATGCCGACAATCCTTATTCACTGAAGATGCCCGCTATAGAACTGCCAAAATTCAATGGCGAAGTCATGCAGTGACAAGCCTTTTACGACTTATTCCTGACGCTTGTTGACAACAGAAGTAAGCATGAAGTTGAAAAATTCCTGTATTTGAAGTCATCATTGCAAGATGAGGCCAGCATTTTGGTAAGTACGTTGCCTGTGACAAATGCCAATTATGAAGTAGCAAGAAATTTGCTAGTTCAGCTATATAATCTGCCACGATTAATTGCTTCTCATCGTTTAGAGTCAATTTTCAATGCTCCTTCAGTTAGTTCAGATTGTGTCTAATCCATAAAGAGGCTACTAAATATAGTTACTGAAAACATAGGAGCCCTAAATGTTATCTGCCTTCCGACAGATCAGTGGGATGCGATGTTGCATTTGATGGTACAGAAATTGGACTGTCAACTAAGAAAACAGTGGGAACTCACTCTGTCACATGATGAGATGCCAAAGTATGCTAAGTTTATGTCCTCAATGGAGAAGCATTCATAAGTAGTCCTATCTGAATCAGGTAGAGTTAATGTAAAACAAGTTGACGGTATAACCTTTGGTTCGGACAAAATGAGGTCAACTAGAGTAGCAAACATTCCTAAATTTGTTTTGAATACATTAAAACAAATATGACTGTGTTTTTTTTTAATTAGTTCTCAAAGCTAAGGATAAGATTAAGCCTATACAGATTAAATTAGCATGACACAAGTTTTATTAAAGAAATATTTTTAACGTAGACCTATGTAACGGACATAAACAGGAGCATATAACCTCAAAATTATGAAACAATTTTCAATTATTACATTATTAGTATTTATATCTGACAAAGGACGTTTTCTTATTTTAATAACAAAGTTTTTATGAAACATAAAGGCAAATTATCGTTGGCCGTACAGGCACCGCCTATAAAATATATGTTACCGTGTTACGGATTAGGCCAGTGCACTTACGGTAAGTAAACACATATACTTAAAGTTGAAATGATTTTCACACACAAAACCTGTACTTTTGTTGCAAATTTACTGTTTTACTGTTTTTATCTATATTTAGGCATGTTTCTCGTTTTGTTTTTTCACTTAAAACTATTTGCAGGTATCTCATCAAGAGTACATTTTGTTGTATTTTTGCATAGTGGAACTATACAACACCTGCTGGTGTTTGATGAGACAGCAATAACATTAAAATCCTCTGAAACAACAAAATACAATAAAAATTCCAAATGCACACGTTACCCGCCAAGGCATTTGCATATAAACAACAAAGTCCAACATGTATACTGATGTCACAGGCACATCTACATGGCGGCATTAATTTTTTATCACGCAAAATCGTAGTCTATTTTGAAATGTGTTATTCTCGAGTTATACACACAAAAATTAAGAAAGGACCACAGCGTGAGTCTTAAAATTGATCAACTGTCAGACGGTAGGCAGAAAAAAAGTAGGAAAAATCCCTATTGGTCGGGGAGGCGGGTGTTAAAGCATGTATGTATTTTGTTAAGGTGGGTAGTAACAATACTAAAGGTGGCATAACCAGTTCCAACTACCTAAGTAAGCATTACATATTAGTCTAGCTAGGAAACACATACCTCATCAGCACCTTGTATTGGAGGGGGTTGTTTCACAACTTGGTGAACAGTCTGCACCAGTGTGTCCATCGGCATGGCTCTAATGGCACCCACGAGATAGACAAGCACCTGCTGGTCTGTATTAGCTACTGGTATTACCTGAAAACACACAAAAGTAATAAACGAGATCTTGAAATAACAAAATGCAAGAAAAGCCTATGAACTAGACAAAATTCCCTGCCTTTCAGCTATCTGTGCAAAATGTCCCTCGGAAAACAATTATACACTGTACTACAGAAACAGTGAACAACCAGTATTTAAAGTTCAAGCAGTACTTTCAAAAACGTTGATGCCAATTGTCTGGATAAAGCAGTGTTTACATCTAGCTCCCCTCCTGAGTGTTGGGAAACAGTGCTGCGCAATCAGGGTATCTGCCCTACTCACCCAACTTGGTGGAAGGTGCTGGACATGCAATTGCGGTTTGTATGCAGAATCACTAGCATCATCACCATTTTATATTGTTTACACACAATAAATTCTTGTCTATAGCAAACTTTTTATAGTTATGGGGGACCTTTCCTCAGTATATTGGATTCTTGGTTTTTTTTAGCTTGTTATATATATAAAAAAAAAATTCAGAAAGTAGCCCTGTGCCCTACTAGTAATTGACCTTACACAGCAGTACAGACATAATAACTGAATTATAAACTTGTATTTATGTCATAATACACTGATTTTGCCAAATTTTGGCAGGATTAAAATTGCGACGTGATTATGAGTTTGCAGTTGCCTTGTCTTGTCCATACTGCAGTACAAGGTCAATAGCTAGTTGGGTACAGAGATGCTTTAGGAATTTTCTTTTTGACAAATATAAAGAAGCTAGAAAAACCAAGAATCCACTGTGTGTTATTTTATCTTTGGTAGCAAAAAAAAAACACACAAACCACCCTGCAGTAAGATAAAAGATGCCAAGTCATGTTTCTTTTGTAATAAAATACCACTGCTGGCTGAAAGGGAAGTTAAAAGAGTGAGAGGTAGCATGAGGGAGACATGCAATGGAGATGGGGGCAGAAAGTAACAGTTCCTCAACAGTTATAACACAATTAATAAGATTTATTCTGTAAACAAAGCACTGACTGGAAGGCGTTTGTCGTTCGTATGCAATTCAATGCTACATTTGCACTTTGAAACACAAATATTTTGTAACATTTGACAAAGATTAATTTTTTTTTACAAACCAATAGTAAAAACCCCAATAATTCAAAATGCTCGGGACCAAAATTTTGACTTTGAATTACATACCATATTTACTTGATTCTTGCTGGAATTTTTTCACAAAATATTTTTGGAAAACAAGGGTGAAGCTTGGAATCAAGTACCATACATTTTTTTGCCCTAAATTTTTTTTTAGTGTAACTGTACTATTTATTTGAATAATTATTATTTGTAGTTAGGTCCATGCCATTCATAGCATAAATCGTAATAAATTCAAATATTAATTTTTTAATTTTTTANTATTATTTGTAGTTAGGTCCATGCCATTCATAGCATAAATCGTAATAAATTCAAATATTAATTTTTTAATTTTTAAAATACGGTAGATAAGTTTTAAAAAAATTCAGTGAATGTCCGCAGTAAAATTATTTAAGTAAGGTGGAAGCCAAGCTGAACCTAATGCCAACTTCCTATTACTAATATGTGAATGTAAAGTAATACTCCTCATGCTAAAATGGATCAAGCCCATTCAAAAATTTGTACCTTGTACTGAAGAGTTTGATTCTGTGTAAACTAAACACATTCCAATTTACTCTCTTGTCTTTAGACACAACCATACCTAACTACTTGCTAACAAAACTAATTATTGCTCATAAATAGATTATTTGTATAACTTTATTTGCATAAACCTCCTTTTGTATGTAACTTTGACAAACCTTGTTTTTTTGCCAGTTTTCAAAAGTGTGTATGTTTTACAACTTGCATTTGTTCATAATTGTTCTCCTTCTGAGTTCACTTTCCAAGCTATAACACTTTTTAAACCTTGTGTACTATTTGCTCACATTGTCTAATTGCTTTTTCTGTCTTAAGCGTGAAAGCCTTTGTAAACTTTTTGAACCAGTGACATTTTTGTCACATGTATACTAACTGGAACCTTTATGCACCAGCAATTTTTTTTTTATCTGAGCCAATACTGTGAAGCAAGATGAACTAACTTGGACACACACCTCGAGACAAAACAATTAATGGCTCCATCCTAACTGTTCTTTTGTTGTATTTGGAAGAGTACTAGCCGGATTTTGTACCCTGTAGCTGCTGCTATTTCTATGTAAGTAGGGGTTGCCAATCTCATCCGTAATTTTTTCACTACACGCAATTCCAGTAACTTAATTACTGCACCAGTTAACTTGAATTGCATACATGCACCATGAGAGAACTTAGTTCGATTCCGCAGTGCTAATTCTTTAAGGATAGAATTATTGTAATTGTAACCTTAAATATTGTTTTTTCTAGTAGCTTTGCAACGGGCTGTAAAAATATTTTGCAACCGCATCTCTCACCACAAGGTTTCATCTCAACATCTGGGATTATATAATTGTATGAACCCACATCAACAGCCATATTTATACATTTGTACCACATTCCAGTACCTGAGAGTAGAGAATAGGATCCATCAGATCCTCTCCACTAAGCTCAAGTTGTTTGGTCACATTTGGCCATTACAACTCCAAAACCCTTTTGCTTATACTGGACACATGGGTTAAGCGTGAAAGGGACACCTGCTTCCAAGAAAAGACACAAAGAAAGAGAGAGAGAGAAGGACAGAGAAGAGAGAGAGCACCACTGTTTCAGATGTCTACAAGAGAGAGAGAGAGTTCAGTCGCCTTTGAGAGGACGCCCATCCTCCGCGCCTGTGGCTCAGACTAACAGAAGGGGAAAGAGGGGAGCGCTTAATGCGCCACGGGCATCGTAATTACACATTCTAACCTTGCCACAGCCATGGCTCCCTCCTAAGAAGAGACGTTAAGCCGTATACACCACAGGCCACCCTTAAGCACGGGGTTGGCTCGGGCCAGTTGGTGCTTCCATCGGGCCAGCTGATGCTTCCTGATGATCTGCAACCCGCTTCCCATCACAGCGCTTGCCTATCCCTTTAGCTGTGGAGGTGAAATGAGCCACCAGCTTCGACCGCATTCGGCCATCTCCGTCGACTCTCTGCAATCTTTCTGCTACCCACACTCCCCCCACCTCCCTCTTCAACATGTTGTCTCACTGTCTANCAAAGAAAGAGAGAGAGAGAAGGACAGAGAAGAGAGAGAGCACCACTGTTTCAGATGTCTACAAGAGAGAGAGAGTTCAGTCGCCTTTGAGAGGACGCCCATCCTCCGCGCCTGTGGCTCAGACTAACAGAAGGGGAAAGAGGGGAGCGCTTAATGCGCCACGGGCATCGTAATTACACATTCTAACCTTGCCACAGCCACGGCTCCCTCCTAAGAAGAGACGTTAAGCAGTATACACCACAGGCCACCCTTGAAGCACGGGGTTGGCTCGGGCCAGTTGGTGCTTCCATCGGGCCAGCTGATGCTTCCTGATGATCTGCAACCCGCTTCCCATCACAGCGCTTGCCTATCCCTTTAGCTGTGGAGGTGAAATGAGCCACCAGCTTCGGCCGCATTCGGCCATTTCCGTCGACTCTCTGCAATCTTTCTGCTACCCACACTCCCCTCACCTCCCTCTTCAACATGTTGTCTCACTGTCTAGGGTTTATAAATATAAATATATGGGGCACGCAGCCCAAAGTTCAATGCTGACTCTTTCTCAGCATAGCCATACGGTGTCACACTGCCTGACTNAGGGTTTATAAATATAAATATATGGGGCACGCAGCCCAAAGTTCAATGCTGACTCTTTCTCAGCATAGCCATACGGTGTCACACTGCCTGACTGTGTAGACACCTCAAGCTTTCACTTACTCCTAGCTGATTCTCGTCTCAATCAGTCTAGATTGTTATGCTGCCCGCCAGCGCTTATCAGCTACCCAGTAGCCATGGACTTAGAGCTCACAAGTCCGAGTACCATACGACTGGGGTCACCCTTGCCCTTCCCGCGCCTCCACGTCTTTTGAGACTAGGCTTCACTCTGGTTGGCATCCTAGGATTGGCCCTTCACACCCTGGTCAGCGTACAGACTGGTTGTGTGTGTGTACAGTTCCAGCAATAAACAGACATAAACCGAATTGGTTAAATTATCACTCCCAGCTTACTATTCTTTCTCCACCTGCTTCTGCTATCTCTTGTTTCGTCCACGGAACGTCCAACATTCTTGCAGGAGCAGGCAAGAGCCGCAACCTCTGTTCCTACCTCACCTTCAGGGAGAACCGTCTCCACATGATACTTGGATCTAAGGCGATGTTCTGCCTTCCTGAGTAACATGAGAGCAGTGACCTTCCTTTGGCTATTGTTACCTTCTGTAAAAGCTTGTGTCTCCCAGTGACGTCCCGCCCGCCAAGTTCCTTGCACGAGACCAATAGAATCACCCGTGCTACGGAGCTGTCTCATCATTTTGCTTGGATATATGGGGACGTCCAGCATTCCTGAGTAACACGAGAGAAATAACCCATATCATGCCAGTCAAGTGCTTGGGCCTGCCGGTGACGTCTTTCCCACCAAGCCACTTGCTGTAGATCAGTCGTCAGGCATGCCTACCCCATCTGTCTGCCATACTTCCTCTCAGGCCGTGCCTACCCCTACAGTACACCTACTGTCCACCTCTATGTACTATTTACCCCCTTATGCCTCGCCACAGGGCTGGGTGAGATAAAGCGCGTAAACAGGGACTAGCCCTGATTGGAGGCCTGCGGGTCCATTATGACCAATACACTAGGAAATGCAAAGCAATTTTGCGTTTGACCACGATGCAAAACCATACTTTGCATTAGTTCTGATTAAGACCTCTGATTGCGAACATAAAGATTGCGTCGACGATAAAAGCGGTCATAAACTTAACGCGAGAGACATACATACACTGTGCAAAATACTTTGGATCCCACACAGCAAGACAAAATGGCAGACATTTTTCATGAGTGACCAGAACAAACACTGTTATAATTAAATAATGGAGCTTACAAACAGTATCTTCGGTATGTTAAAGTATTAATTTTCATTTCCAAAGTAGTTTAAGGTTACAGAAGAAACTGGTATTTTGTTTTCAAAATGAGTATGTATATTTTCAATCCAGTGTGTTGCACAGTTGTGAGGACGATACTTAAACTGTTCTGGGTTGCGTAGTTGTCAAGTGCAGTGTAGCATAGTGGATAGATTCGCACCTTATGCACTAGAGGTAGGATGTTTGTGGGTTCTAATCCGATATGTATAGCATCACTACAGGTTGAAANATTCGCACCTTATGCACTAGAGGTAGGATGTTTGTGGGTTCTAATCCGATATGTATAGCATCACTACAGGTTGAAGTAGATGGTTATTGTGTAATTTCTGTTTAAAACCTTATTATAAACACTTTTAGTATTTTTGTCAATTTACCCTCAGGCAATATTTCATTTTAATAAGAGTTAATCAAGAGTTTGAAAATGTTTGAAAATAATTGTTTTTGATTATGTTTGTCTGTTCAGTTAAATGTTAATTAATGGCAGATATTGTTAATTGTGGTTGCAAAGTAAGGTATTTACAAAAATAATATTTGATTATTTTCATAGACTCATAGAACTCTGTACTTAGAAACGTTAATGACATTTGTGATTCTTGCAAATATTTTAAAGGTATTTCTATCTGGTGAAGCTGATATTTCCCTTTGGAAAGAGTATCTTGTTTATTGTGTTACCTGTTTGGAACTTATTATTTTAACAAAGTTCAGCTTGAAAAAGATTGTGATTTTGAGATCGCTTTTGGCTTGTTTCTTCTCACACAGCATGAAGTAGGGCTTGGAGACATCAGCTTGTCTGTTTTTGTTAAACGATGCTGTGCCAACGTAAAGTTAGTTAGCGATACCAAAACACATGTCTTAGGTCTGCATTTGCGTGGGCAATAGCAGTGAAGAGGCCCTCAAACACAATATAAAGTAATTTAGTATTTTTAGTTCATCGACTTCGAAACTACCATCTTCAGAATGCGGGCTCGGTTTGGAAAGGCCGGGCCACGAATGCAGCTATCGCCAGACATGAGAGATCTAAATTTATCTTTATCTTGATCGCCGCCCTATAAACTTGTAAATAAAAGTGTTCTACATTTTTTTTTTGTGTCCTTGTATACGCATGTCTACCTGAATTGTAACATGATTTAAGTAAATTTGGTAATCACATTAAGAACTTAGTAATGCCTATAAAATTTCACTGCAAAAATTTCTCAGACATACCAAAAAAAATCTAAGAATTGAAGTTTAAGTTTGACAATTTACCCAGTGGTTAAATGAGATCGCTCTTGCTTTAATTTTGCTGAACTGCGTCGTGTTTCGTGATTTTTCCAGGAGGATTGTATTTAAGAACTAAGTACCTAATTTCAGTTAAGATCTCAATGCATATAATGCCCAATAAAATAAACCTATTATTTATTCAGTATAAGAGTGTTTGCTAAGGAAATATGGTTGGCCTTACACTTAAAAAAATTAGTTGCAGGCAGCATCTCTATTAATTATTCAGTAGTTAAACTCCAACTCTTCTGATAACTTTCCTGAATAAATTTTCACTCCATTTCAATTTCCATTATATGTTGATTTTTATTTCATGCAGGAAGAGAATTGATTTAAGGTTTTACTTGTTGAACAACATGCAAACTGCATGTGTATCTATATGTGTTTCTGTTCTGTTACAGTCCAGGGTCACTCAAACCCTTTTGGTAACGTTTTCTTTAATTTGTACTTGTATTTGTTCTTCTATCTCATATGTCTATGTAATGTCAATAGGGCTCCAAAATAGTGTTTACCTTGTTAGGAATTATTTCTCTGTTATCTGTATACAGTGGAACCCTCTTATAAGGTTCTTCAGGGGTCCACAAGAAAGTGACACTATAAGCAGGAAAACNATAATAATATACTATATATGGTCTAATTTTTTTTCACTAATAGTCTTTTTTTTTAGCATTTTAAAAAACTAGTCCTTTTAAATTTTTTCTTGCAGTGCACACAAACTATGAACATTTTTTAATATCTGAAATTTATATCAACATAAGGCTACACCTTGTTTTTTTATTATTTGCTACGTACAAGTTAAAAATACAATGGATGTAATTACAGTTTTTTATAATGTATTACAAGTTACATGTTACAATGTACCAAATTAAATATGGTTCATGGTATGGGGTATTTAATATGAATTAACACTTTAAAGAGAAAATTTTCTGTTGGTTACGTTGCATTATTAGAGTGAAATTTGCATTTCCAAAAGTTTTATCATCTCAAAACACATCTATTCTATAAACTCCTGATTTTTTACGTGAAATTTAGTGAATAGACTAGGAATTTTAGCATTTATATGCTATGATTATCAATAGGTACAAAAGAAAAATGCACGTAATGTGTGTGCCATCTCACCATTACCTCCTACACCACTAAAGAAACCAGTAACACAAAGTCGGCCCTCAGCTGCAGACAAGGTGATCAGACATCNCCTTGCTGTTGTACTGCCATAATCAGTATAGGCTACCTACCTCACACATATAATAATAAATAATAATAATAATAATAATAAATAATAATATACTATATATGGTCTAATTTTTTTTCACTAATAGTCTTTTTTTTTTTAGCATTTTAAAAAACTCGTCCTTTTAAATTTTTTCTTGCAGTGCACACAAACTATGAACATTTTTTAATATCTGAAATTTATATCAACATAAGGCTACACCTTGTTTTCTTATTATTTTCTACGTACAAGTTAAAAATACAATGGATGTAATTACAGTTTTTTTTATAATGTATTACAAGTTACATGTTACAATGTACCAAATTAAATATGGTTCATGGTATGGGGTATTTAATATGAATTAACACTTTAAAGAGAAAATTTTCTGTTGGTTAGGTTGCATTATTAGAGTGAAATTAGCATTTCCAAAAGTTTTATCATCTCAAAACACATCTATTCTATAAACTCCTGATTTTTACGTGAAATTTAGTGAATAGACTAGGAATTTTAGCATTTATATGCTATGATTATCAATAGGTACAAAAGAAAAATGCACGTAATGTGTGTGCCATCTCGCCATTACCTCCTACACCACTAAAGAAACCAGTAACACAAAGTCGGCCCTCAGCTGCAGACAAGGTGATCAGACATCNCCATTACCTCCTACACCACTAAAGAAACCAGTAACACAAAGTCGGCCCTCAGCTGCAGACAAGGTGATCAGACATCTGAACTTGACACCTAGTTTCACACCGTCTTGTGTGCAAACACCTTCCTCCAAAAACGTCCCTCCTCATGTTCAATGCTCTGTAATCGAGGTACCAAAAACCGGCCAGCTCAACCTTCAATAGTAACCTCATTGAGTGTGAAATGCCTGCTCCCAGCCACCTGGGGGGTGGGGAGGTAGCACAGATGCCGGCCAACACCAGTAACATCCATGGGGCATCAAAGTAAGATATTAAAAGATGGAACTGCCACTTATAGTTCACTGCCAACTTAGCTGCAAGTATTGCGGTCATTGCCTAAGTTGAAATTGATGCAGTTATGGGGAGTGATTTTTTTTCATAGGTTGGTTTCAAGAATGCTCACTTTATAGTGAGCCAACTATAATTGTAGCTCAGTACCTTGCTAGAGCTAATTGTGCTCTTCCTCTCTTGCCATGCTACTGCAATAGCAGCCACAAAGTTTGTTCCATGATGCAGTGAGATTGGACTAAGAAATTCTAACAGCTGTTGTTTTACTACACGTGGACTACCCAGTACACAGCTCTGCTTCTCCCTGAAAAATATGAAATACACATCACTCATTAATATGGTACAACTATAGTAAACATGTGCATACATGAAANCTTCTCCCTGAAAAATATGAAATACACATCACTCATTAATATGGTACAACTATAGTAAACATGTGCATACATGAACATGCATGAATGCATACTGAAAGCACACGTTAACACTACCAGAGTTGTTGCACTTAGCTACATAGCTTTTCGGTAACCCAAGACAGATCAAATAATACAATTTCTGAGTTGTTCTAATGCTATTTTTTCTTATACTGATACCATGATACAACTGTCAATAACACTGACCCACACAACAGCTATTCAAAGCTAACATCTTCCCTTCCTTCCACAGGAATACTTCTTCCCAACAATGAATAGATATTAAAAATACACATTTTCCACAGTGACACATGCTCCACCAATTTGTCCGCAAAGCCAATGGTCATAATACAAATTTATTTTAAACATTGAACAACATAAAAATAAAATCAAAACTAAGACAACAACTTGCAAAATGGAAATAATCAATTCAAAGTCAGAATTAAATACCAAGGCTTTTTTTAAACATAAGCATAAAAGGAAAATTTTGATCATAGTAGTATCACTAAAAACTTGCCAAAAACTTTTCTTAATGTTATACAGCTTATGAGTCGAGTACACTTGATTTCATTTTGGCAAATTCTCTTATGATCTATATTTGGTATTTTATAAAAATTATACCAAATTACCAATTTTATTCAGTATTGCTCAAAAGTTGAGCACATGAGCTAATATTCAAACAGTTACACAGAAAAGTCCAATACCAACATCAATACACAGTGTCTGTCATGAAAAATAAAAAATTAAATTCCTTAAAATATTAAACTTGTCAATCAGATCCTAATAATTTTTTAACACCTAAAAACTATCAATTCCAAACCTCTTGAGATTTAAATCTTGAAAATGAGTCACAAAATTCAACAACTAATTACAGGGTTTAATAAAAATGTACATAAAATTTCCATACTATTGGTAAGGGGAAAAGGGGAGAAGAGGGTGAAGTGATTTCTGCGATTAAGCAACAGCGATTCACTCTGAAAGAAAGCTATACTTGAGTACAAATTTCAAAATGTGGTATCTTTGCATGANATTCAGTATTGCTCAAAAGTTGAGCACATGAGCTAATATTCAAACAGTTACACAGAAAAGTCCAATACCAACATCAATACACAGTGTCTGTCATGAAAAATAAAAAATTAAATTCCTTAAAATATTAAACTTGTCAANCCAATACCAACATCAATACACAGTGTCTGTCATGAAAAATAAAAAATTAAATTCCTTAAAATATTAAACTTGTCAGTCAGATCCTAATAATTTTTTAACACCTAAAAACTATCAATTCCAAACCTCTTGAGATTTAAATCTTGAAAATGAGTCACAAAATTCAACAACTAATTACAGGGTTTAATAAAAATGTACATAAAATTTCCATATTATTGGTAAGGGGAAAAGGGGAGAAGAGGGTGAAGTGATTTCTGTGATTAAGCAACAGCGATTCACTCTGAAAGAAAGCTATACTTGAGTACAAATTTCAAAATGTGGTATCTTTGCATGANGATTAAGCAACAGCGATTCACTCTGAAAGAAAGCTATACTTGAGTACAAATTTCAAAATGTGGTATCTTTGCATGAAACTTTCCTCAACCTCGAATTTTCAGTCATTAGACAGTTACAAACATGTTCAAGTGATACAAATATTGCATTTGTTCATAACACTAAATGCACTCTCAGGTAAGTAATTTAGTATAATGCTTATCACACCCGTGACAATTAACCAAGCCTCTGATATCTCCTCGCTAACCTTGCATATTTCCAGGCACCAGTGTAATCAGCCAAGGGAACATAGGCGAGGGAGTGTTGCCCCTCAGTGAGTGTTGATACTTCCCGCACTAACCTACTTCCCTAAGCGCTTGAAGGGCCGGATACACAATCCACCCACTGCCACCTCATGGCAGAGTGGGCATGAATGTGCTAGCAGAGACCNCGCTTGAAGGGCCGGATACACAATCCACCCACTGCCACCTCATGGCAGAGTGGGCATGAATGTGCTAGCAGAGACCCCCACGCAACCATGGACCACCGCAGAGCCTATACATAGCACTGTGTAACGTAACACCATTTAAAACATTATGTAGTTTTGTTTTCCAAATTTTTGTCCAGATCACTTTATGCATCATATTTTACTTAAAATGTATTTTATGGGAACTAAAAATCAAAGCTGTGGCCAGAAAATTCTAGTTGATCTTCAGCAACCTTTACCTCCAGAGCTCTCTCTTCCTCGTGAGGAGACTGGAAGCTTACACCTAGAGAACCCAGCAGTAGCAAAGCTGAGCTGGTCTGCACTCCTTCAGAGCCCTTGGTCGGCGTGCTCACTTCGCTGCCCCAGTATACACCACACTATGTATTATTCAGACAGTGATAGGGAGCAGGACTATTCAATATGTTTGCCTTCAGGGCAATAAAACTGTCTCAATTTTAAATTGTCATATGCTATTATAAGTAGTGGGAATGCAGTTCAAACCCTGTTTACAACCAAAGTTTACTGCAGTTTCTTATCCACAATTCTGCCAAACTTATTTACCACAGCCAGACATTTACAATACCACAGGGGAACCAGGAGTCACGCCTCTCTATTTGGCAAACTCTGTTCGATCCACTGCATTTTAATCTGCCGGGGACAACTGGTTGGAGGACGAGAGTTCAAGGCACCAAGGCCACTGGCAATTCAGAGCATGGGATGGATAACAATATCAAACTCATCAACTCTGTTCAATCCATCGCATCTCAATCTGCTGGGGACAGAGAATTCGAGGATGGGGGAACATATCCTACCAATTTCGGCAGCACATGGAGGGAGTGTAGGAAAATGCCAAATTAAAAGTTAGGGAACTCCTCTACCCCATAACTTATTACCTTGCAGACCCCCTACCTACCACTTCACTCTTTANAAATTAAAAGTTAGGGAACTCCTCTACCC
Organism: Clitarchus hookeri; assembly: GCA_002778355.1. NCBI lineage: Eukaryota > Metazoa > Arthropoda > Insecta > Phasmatodea > Phasmatidae > Clitarchus > Clitarchus hookeri. Next base: position 28,222 of record NQII01004343.1, read on the forward strand.
CATAACTTATTACCTTGCAGACCCCCTACCTACCACTTCACTCTTTAATTCACCCCACATCTACCCTATACCTCACTCCAGTCGCAGATGAAAACTGAAAAAGACAGTTATGTACAACCAGTGCCCTCAGTACCCACGAGATGTAGTTCAGCCCAAACCTATCATTAGCGACTCGGAGAGGAACCGCAACTAGCAGAAATGCCAGCAAGCAAGTGCCAGACCAACATGGCTCTCACCCCGAACCTCTTCCCCCTCTGGTTAATTTTACCCGACCAGCCACTCCGGCCCTTTCAGCTGAGCAATGGGATTCATACCCATGCAGCAGGACATGGGGAGAAAAGAAGAGTTCTGCTATCAAAAGTCAAAGCTCAGATAAACACAGAAAAACATATACTTAGGGGGAAAGCTCAGTGGGAACATGACGAGCACATAGCATAGCCTCCAAAACCGGCGACCTTGCTTTTCACTTCTCCGACCAAGATTCCTGGAGAGCATAATCACTGAATAAAGCCAGCACCCATGAAAGAAGAAGAAGAAGAAGAAGAAGAAGAAGAAGAAGAAATTGTTAAACAATTTTAAGAAACTCAAAAAGGGTAGCAACTATTTAATTATCATACCAGTAAAGATTCTATAAAGCTCCATTAATTTTCAACATAAGTTATATTTACTATTGATACCCTTTAATTCACACCCATTATTTACACATACAGTACTCAATATGTCTATTGCCATCATTCCAAATGTCTGTAACTCACGCATCCAGTTCAATAGTCTTGCCTGTCAGTCTCACTCTCCACTGTACCGATACTCGCAGTCCACAGACTTCACTCCTGCTTGACACACTTGTCACTACTCGTCACTTCACTGGTTCATCGCTTCGATGTCTCGTCGTTTCGCCGTCTCGTTGCTTTGCTGTCTTGTCACTTTGCTGTCTCGTTGCTTTCTTGTCATTTCGCTGTCTTTGTACACCTGGCGCTTAAGGTTGAACAATCCTCCAAATTCTTGACTGTGGGCTCTGAGGCCCATCTAAGCTTTAATAGTCTCGTTGACCTGATCCAGAAGGTTCCCCACACCCCGAGTCAAGCTGAGAGAGGGGCAATAACCAGAACATTCTTGTAATGATAAACCCAGACATTCTATCCCTCAATGACCGAAACGCACGAGTCCTGATAGCCTTACTGGGCACACATGGTGGCTCATATTTGTAAATCTTAGTGAATTCCTCAGGTTACCACCCTACCCTTGACACAGCTTCACTCGCTAGAGCGGGACGGGGCAAGGGAAGTGATGGAGACCAGCAACATGTAACAATATGTTTCCTGTAGACCTCTTCACTTTTGTGGCATTTTAAAATAGTGAATAGTAACCAACAGCAATAAAAAATTGAAGCACAGTAAATTTAATAAGTTTTGTGCCAACATGCTTGTACTGTGCATGTGACCTATGTTTTAATGTTAGGCATCATACAACTGAAGTAAAAATGCAAATCTAATAAAAAAAATTNCATACAACTGAAGTAAAAATGCAAATCTAATAAAAAAAATTTGCAGGAGCAAACATGTTTGTTTGTAAATTATTTGAAATTTATTGGAGAAAAAGTAAAATTTTTTTTGCCCACTCCATAAAATCATAATTCAGCTAACAAACCTGTAGCTAACCTTTTAGTTACTCTAAACAGCTTTACAAACTTCATCAATTAATACAAACACATCTCATATTTTCTTAAACACATGTTACTTTGGTTTTCCAAATTTTGCTATATTCTTTTACAATAAATTAACAGGCATACATATCTGCCATTGTTATAGGTTACCACTGCTGAAGGAGGTTGCAAATTATCATCTTGCAAGCTGACAGCAGTAAAATATTTCAAGTGGAATGNTAGGTTACCACTGCTGAAGGAGGTTGCAAATTATCATCTTGCAAGCTGACAGCAGTAAAATATTTCAAGTGGAATGATTTTATTTCAAAACTGGTTTTACTTGTAAGCCATTTGATGAGAAACAACTGCAAGATTTCAAGCAATCTCACGACGGAATCACATCACACAATCTGAAGAACTGGGCCCAAGAACAAAGCTAATAAATTCAGTATCTTTTATCAGCAATCANAGAATTACCACTGCTGAAGGAGGTTGCAAATTATCATCTTGCAAGCTGACAGCAGTAAAATATTTCAAGTGGAATAATTTTATTTCAAAACTGGTTTTACTTGTGAGCCATTTGATGAGAAACAACTGCAAGATTTCAAGCAATATCACGATGGAATCACATCACACAATCTGAAGAACTGGGCCCAAGAACAAAGCTAATAAATTCAGTATCTTTTATCAGCAATCACTCAACATTTGTTTACTAAGGGGTCTTTTAGACNACTCAACATTTGTTTACTAAGGGGTCTTTTAGACAACCACACTCATTATTCTAAAGCACAATTGTCAGTTAAAAACTTGATAATATATTTGCAATACATGTCCGTGGTACATCACAAAAATTAATAACATAAGAATTAACATTATATATATATATATATATATATATATATATATATATATATGATATGTGTCAATGTAACTCACCACTCACAGCTGGAAGTGACAGCCTGCCAAAGTGCGGCAACACATGCAATGATACGAGGCAGGTTGCTGAGCACCAAACGGCGAGCTGCAAGGTGGGCCTCTGCTTGGTTTGGCTTCTCTTTAACACTGCTTGAATCCTGTAACCATTATGATGTACTAAAAACAATCTTCTTGTTTTCTTACTATAATCTACGACATAGTAGCTTAACGCCAATCTGCACTATAAAGAAATACTATGTTCTAATTTGATGCAACTTCACTTAACCAACTGTCTACAGAAATGTCAGGTTCGAATTCCAATTGNGAAATACTATGTTCTAATTTGATGCAACTTCACTTAACCAACTGTCTACAGAAATGTCAGGTTCGAATTCCAATTGGACAATGTAGTGTGATATAACCAAAATCAGTATTTATTTTTGTATACATTGATTCCAGCCATAGAACAGCCGTAGTCTGGGGCCACGAATGAATATAAGTATTCTTTTCCAGATTTCTTTGTTTTTCATGTTGAATTATTATAGAATACTTGGAGACAAATAAAAACACATAGTTTTGATTTGTAATAGATTAATTCGTGTTATTTCAACTTTATAAAGGGAGCCAAAACTTAATACAAGGATAAATTTAAAATTTGTCTGATCAACTCAGTTGGTAAAACAAGAGTGTTCTCAAGACCACTGGTTTTTCAACTATACAAAAAATTGCCACTTTTTCATTTGATAACTCAAATACAGGAAGATGATAAAATTGATCAGTTCCAGTGCTTAGTTTGAAAGAGGACTAAAAAAAAATTGGCAAACACTTATGAAAAATATCAGAGGAGAGCCCACTTTTAAACATTTAAACGAGTACGTGGAGGATGTGGACGACATAAAGGAGGACATGGAGAACGTAGAGGACGAGGAGCACGTGGATGATGTGGAGAAATTGAATGATGTGGAGGACGTGGACTAAGTGAAGTACGTTGAGGACATGAATAATGTGGAGGACGTATAGGACGTGGTGGATGACATGGAAGAAGTGGAGGACAAGGATGGCGTGGAGAACAAGGATGACGTGGAGGACGAGGAGAATGTTTAGGACGTGGATGACGTATCTGTCGTAGAGGACATAGAGAAGGAAGAGGATGACGTAAATGACGCGGAGGACATGGAGGATGTATCTGATGTGGAGGACATAGAGAACGTATCTGATGTGGAGGAGATGGAGAACATATCTNGGAGGACATGGAGGATGTATCTGATGTGGAGGACATAGAGAACGTATCTGATGTGGAGGAGATGGAGAACATATCTGACGTGGAGGACGTATCTGACGTGAATGACATGGAGGACGTATCTGACGTGGAGGATGAGGACGACGTGAATGACGTGGACGATGATGTAGAGGATGANTGAATGACATGGAGGACGTATCTGACGTGGAGGATGAGGACGACGTGAATGACGTGGACGATGATGTAGAGGATGAGGATGACGCCGAAGACATGGATGACGTGAAGGATGTCTCTGACATTGAGACGGACGAGGATGATGTGAATGACGNGAATGACATGGAGGACGTATCTGACGTGGAGGATGAGGACGACGTGAATGACGTGGACGATGATGTAGAGGATGACGCCGAAGACATGGATGACGTGAAGGATGTCTCTGACATTGAGACGGACGAGGATGATGTGAATGACGNGAGGATGACGCCGAAGACATGGATGACGTGAAGGATGTCTCTGACATTGAGACGGACGAGGATGATGTGAATGACGTGGAGGATTACGTGGAGAACGTGGATGATGTGGAGGAAGTGGATGATGTGGAGGATGTGGGGGAAGTAGAGGACATTGAGCACATGGAGGATGTGGATCATTGTTCCAGTTTGCCATCGAGAGTCCAGACTTCTCTGAGAGGATGTTCGTCCTTCTCGCTTGTGGCTCCGACTAACGGAAGGGAGGGGTGTAGGGAGTGTTTGACGCGCCACGAGCGACATTCTCTCATCTAGCTTCGCTACAGCCACGGCCCCCTCCTAAGAAGAGCCGTTATGCTGTACATGCCACAGGGCGCCTTCCAAACCAGGGTGGTTTGCCTGCTGTTGCCACCTGCTGCACTGCAACCCGCTTCGCATCACGTTGCCGCTCTATCCCTCCAGCGTCTAGCACATGAGGGGAAGTCTCCGCCACTCTCAGTTACTATCTTCTCTCCTTCGCGCCTCTCTCTCCATACCCCACAACCCCCGCGCTGGCCATGTGCACAGAGTATAAAAAGGACCCGCAGTCCTCAGTTCGAGGCCTTTGTGATTACACGCAAGTCTTCTACGGAACATCACGCTGCACAAGAGCTACCAGACTTTGAGTCTCGTCTTCGCAGATTGAAACGCTGCCCAAGCTTTCACAGACTTTTTCAAGTCCCCACTGCCTTCTGCAGTTCAGTCGAGAGTTCTACTCTGCATGACGCATGCGAGTACAGCTGACTTTGGCCCTCACCCCCCACGCTGCCGCGTCTTCAGAGACTTGGTAAGATAGCAGTTGGCAACTTAGGACCGGCCCTTCAGGCCTCAGTCAGGGTAAAGGCTGGTTTATGCGCGTTTGAACGAGCAAACAATAAAACAAGCATAAATCTGACTTGGTCGAGTTATCTCTTCCAGCACTCTGTAATTCCTACACCTTAACCCATTTCTTTCTGGTTCACCACCTGTCCTAGTAAGACTCTTCTAGGGTTAGCCACGAGCTAAAACCTCGCTCCTTTTCTCTCCTGTTGATAACTGTTTCGAAGTGCTGCTTAGGAAGCTTGCCTTCCTAGGCCTCACTAGGGTAGTTATCTCTTGCACTATCACCCTTCCAGCAAGTGCCTGGGTCAGACAGCGAAGTCCGGCACGCCAGGTTACCTGCTTGGAAACAATAGGCCAACCCCCAACAGGAGCAGCACTTTTTGTGACACCTGGGTCAGACCGCGATGTCCCGCGTGCCAGGGAGCCACGGGAGTGGATGCCCTTTACTTCCTACTATAACCTGTAGTTAGGTACTTGGGTCAGACCGTGACATCCCGTGCGACAAGTCACTGGGCTGGAGAACATTAAAACAGGCCTCCCACCTCACCTGACCACCGCATCCTTCACTCCATCAGGCTATGTCTACCCCCTCCCCCCCCCTTATGCCTCATTATAGGGCTGGACGGGGAAAAGCTGCCAAGAAGGGGCTAGCTCAGACTGGGGTATTGAGGTAAAGTGGCCCAGTTGGCAACCAGGTATACTCCTGGCAGAATGAGGAGGCTGCACGTCAAAGAGGGTCTTCCACCAGCTCAGCAAGCTCCNCCCTCTAACTGCCACTATTACTAGGGGTGAGTGACGAGGCCACACAGTTAACACACATTCGACAGGAAGAGGTGTAACACTGTATACTAGGTGCATTCTACAACGTAGAATAAAAATTCTTATCTTTATTCAAACGTACATAAAAATACATGTTTTTGTATAAATAAGCTTTACACATTACAAAAGGAAAAGCGTCAAAATAAGCTAAAGAAAATGTTCAGGTTCAGTACTGGCTTAAATTACATTGGTTCTGATATCCTGAATACCAGCTGTTTAATATCTGGTATCAGTACCAGCTCAGAACTAAATTTAACCTTCAAGAGTTCAAAAAAATTTCATTAACACTAAAACGGTCACCAATACCAGAAAAATGAAATATGTATAATTTTATGTTATCGAGCATGCGACAACCACAAAAATATCAGTTACACATGACAGAACAAAGAAACAAGTTACCTGTTGTGGTGTTGGCATAAACACATGGATGAAATTGTTGAATATCTGTCCTGGGTTTGCCCCTGGAACTCCAAAATGTATGGAAGCTGCACCTGCCAGCAGTTGCTGACTAAATGCACGAGACACCTGCTGAGTGCTGTCCAAAAGACAGTAATGGCAGAGAAGTGTCAGCGCTTCCAACTGCGTTACTGAATAATCTGGTGGTAGGCAACACATCTGCATTTTACTGCAATGAGATGTTCACACCATTTCATTATTGCATGCATCTGAGTTCAAAATACATTAAAATTTTTTTAAAAATTCAAAAAATTAGACCAAAATTTTAGTCAATATTTAGTCAAACTTATTACATCGTAAGTGCTTTTTATAAAAGTAATTTATTTTAGGTACAATACAATTTTAATTGTGCTTTTGTTTAGCAGTATATTTGAACCAACATTAAATTATTTAAAAAAAACCATCTTTTGAAAAATGCATGACTTATGTGGACTATATTCAAACAATATAAAAAATTCTTTGAGGGCAAAAATAAAAATAATAATAATAATTTATGTGAAGTTATGGAGTAATTAGCTACACTATCTAGTCACCAAGTTCATAGCTCAGTAATGGAGCAGTTTGGGAGATGTGTCACAATGAAAAGACATGCGAATTACTAGACAGGACAAGTAGAAGTGGATTGCATGTGAGCAGTGTGTCAGGGAACTGTGGGAATATTGTAATGTGAAACCAGAGCACAGTCAGTGGTAATGAATATCAGGATGCTACATTAGAACACATGTATAACATCCTGCCATGTTAAGGTCTTCCTGGATACAACCAAATTTGTTGGTCCTGAAGACAATGTGATATTTTCAACATGAAATATGATAATATACAAGCAACAAGACTCATTTTGTAAACACAGATAATGCACCACTGTTACAAGCTAACATTAAGAGAAGAGATGTACATCACAGGAGCATGGATGGGTAATTTAAAATGGCATTGTAATGCCCAAGTTGATTTTCCCATTCAAAGTGCCCTTGATTAGATAAAAAGAAAGTCTCACACAAAACTAACAATATGGTCACATTGCCATGTGTTTAGTGAATCCCATAAGGAGATGATGTAAATACTGAAATGGGAACTCTTTCGTGTCTAGTGCATCTTGTAGTGTTAGGGATGGGCCACAGTTACACTGGTTCTCCGTTCTGTTCCTGTTCTTAAAATTGGTTCTCGGTTTTCAGTTGTTTCTATCAAAAGTGTAAAAATCTTTGGAACTTTTTAAAATTCTAGCCTACCTGAGATTTGTGTATTTTAGTAGAAATGAAATTGTACGCCACATTTTCAATTAATGAATATTTGTTAAGTGTTATTTTAAGTCTGATGATTTCGACTCGCCCCGAGAAATCAGTTTTTCACAGAATTAAAATTATGCATTTTCACTCTAGGTAGAAAGTTACTGGCACACTTCAGAAGCTGTTATTTGCTTTTTATCTCAAAAAAATAAAAGTAATATTTCACCTACATGAAAAACTACATTTTCCGTACTAACACCATGTGGAAATTCATGATAAAAAGACTTCTTAACTTCAAAGTGCTCAGAGTGTTTTGTTTATGCCATAGATGCATTACCAATTTGTAATGACCATAGAGTCCACTGATGGCATACAAACAGTTTACATGGATGCCATTTTCCCGTGATTGACCTCTCAGGTAGTTCATTGTAATGATGGTAGTGTTGCTAATGTCAACAGCACGGAAAATCTCGTGCACAGTGTTCAGATGCTCATGAACAAGATCCCATACTGAAGTGTCTGATTTCCTTGGCCTGTTGCTGTGAACTCCCCGCTGTTCTGAAAAACTTTCATTGTTTAAAATATTCTTTTGAATGATTCTAATCCTCTTCATACTAATTTGTAATAAATTTAAAATAAATTTCTGGCATACCTCCTTCTCTGAGACTTCACTCCATACTCTATATAGCCAAATATTTGTTTAGTGCTTTTTAGGATTGGTGCTAATAGTCATGTCATATGTTTTGCATTGGTCATACAACCTGAAAGATAAACATCTTGTACTTCTTAGCTCAATGCTGTCCACAATGTTTTACATAAATTCTGCTGCTACTCTTCAGACACATTTTGTACAACACTTATTGACTGAGGTGAACTTCTTGGCCGNTTTTACATAAATTCTGCTGCTACTCTTCAGACACATTTTGTACAACACTTATTGACTGAGGTGAACTTCTTGGCCAAAATTAAAACTCCAGAAGTAGAAGTATAAGCTTTCCCAGAGCCCCTTTACTCTTTTCCTGACTTCGTCTTTCCACTCACACTAATTAACAGTTTTTTTTACCACCTACTTTTATAACCTCCACCATTCTATCTTCTGGTTTTGGCTTATTGTCACACATTTTACTCACAAATACACATCACGTTTGTTCTAAACACATACTTTCAACGAAACAAACTATGCAGCCTGCTCGACNGAAATTAAAACTCCAGAAGTAGAAGTATAAGCTTTCCCAGAGAGCCTTTACTCTTTTCCTGACTTCGTCTTTCCACTCACACTAATTAACAGTTTTTTTTACCACCTACTTTTATAACCTCCACCATTCTATCTTCTGGTTTTGGCTTATTGTCACGCATTTTACTCACAAATACACATCACGTTTGTTCTAAACACATACTTTCAACGAAACAAACTATGCAGCCTGCTCGACTGTTTGTTTACATTTCACCACAGAATAACATAACATATGCTGAACGTTACAATATTAATAATTAAATTGAACTGCCAACCAAATAAATTATAATATCCTATTTTACAACTTGATTAAAACCTTGGATGTGTATTAAAAATGTTATCCGTAAAAACGGGCACATACAGGTTTCAAACACATTTTTGGTTAATCCGCACTACTAACTTTGAGAATTAAAATTGCTCAACAAAAATTTGACCACATATTAAGAACAGTATGGCAGTATGTTTAAACCGTTCACAAAAAGGGCATATACAGGTATATGCCCTTCTTGGAGCTAACTCCTCAGAATTACGGTTCTCAGTTCCCAAGGCTAAGAACTGGTGGAACAGAGAACTAACAACTGGAACCGACCCATCCCTAGTCAGTGTTTTGTCTAACTTTACTACTTGAATGTCGGCAATGAGATAGTAATTTCTTTTCACAACTCATTTGAAGATAACCATGGTGGACGGGTACATGTTTTGGTACCAATTGCCAATATAAGTCAATTAGAGGGAAAGTTAGAACTATTACAGTCTCGATGAAAAATTTTGACCCTCTAGTTTGGATCAAAGCAGTAATGGTNCGTAAAAACGAGCACATACAGGTTTCAAACACATTTTTGGTTAATCCGCACTACTAACTTTGAGAATTAAAATTGCTCAACAAAAATTTGACCACATATTAAGAACAGTATGGCAGTATGTTTAAACCGTTCACAAAAAGGGCATATACAGGCATATGCCCTTCTTGGAGCTAACTCCTCAGAATTACGGTTCTCAGTTCCCAAGGCTAAGAACTGGTGGAACAGAGAACTAACAACTGGAACCGACCCATCCCTAGTCAGTGTTTTGTCTAACTTTACTACTTGAATGTCGGCAATGAGATAGTAATTTCTTTTCACAACTCATTTGAAGATAACCATGGTGGACGGGTACATGTTTTGGTACCAATTGCCAATATAAGTCAATTAGAGGGAAAGTTAGAACTATTACAGTCTCGATGAAAAATTTTGACCCTCTAGTTTGGATCAAAGCAGTAATGGTGGATAAGTTACAATTTGGTTTACAAATGTAGCAGCAGAAGGTTGTAACGATGCAATTTATTAATTATCGGGATGCGGTTCATGTTCTTTCATTTTGGGAAGCTTCGTAATATTTTATTGGGATTCAAAATTAAAGCCATGGCAGTTTGTTTATCATGGTAGTTCGTTTATCTGGCATCCGGCTGCCATTTCACGAAATCTTAGTTTTTGTTACGCATCAGCATTAGTGATAGAAGTTTTCCGAACTGCATCGACAGTTTTTAATCTAGAAGGTTTGAGTATCTTTTACTATGATGCAATTTGGATAGCGTGGGAAGAGCGTGCAAGGCGACACACACTATGCCCATATTTGGTTGTGTTTGATGCTGTGAGAAGAAGGGGCTGGATAGGCACGCTGCGACCAATACTCGTATGCCTGTCACCGTCCAGCAGTCGACACCCAGTGCTCCAGCATTCGACACCCAGTGCTACAGCAGTCGACAACCTGTGACTTGCAGAGACCGCATCGGGTGTGGTGCTTAACCCCCACACCGGCACACTGGAACTTGCTCGTTTATTTCTCCGCCGGTGTGGGAGGTCGCTGCCTCTGTATTTTCTTGCGAGGCAAGCTTTCGAGAAGTAAAATGAATTATTAAACGACTGTGCCACTGCTCTCTGTTGGTTTATCTGTGAACATGTTCGTACTATGCATACCTGAAGATCGTATGTGAACTGTTTCAATTGATTGATAATAAAAGTATAGAACAAATAAACCGGAACTTGACATTATTTCATTGGCGCCTTGAGTTTCATGTTGCTACAACTGAGCTAACCAAGTGGTAATTTCCATTCGTCATACGCAGACGTGGAATATTACAAATATGGCGGCCCTAACGCAACGAGCATCATTAGAAATATGGCGCCTAACTGTGGGGCTGCCACACTACAAGGTGTTTGGATTTTGTGATGATTATGGCAGTGTGTTAACTGTTTTGTTTTGCAGACCAAGCATGCAAAGCAAGAAGTTGAAAAACAAGACACGCAAAGCAAGAAGTGTTGTCAACAACAACTGTAGTGTGAAAGCAACGTTCAATTAGCTCTGGGAACTAGTCCAGTCCAGTGTTTTTAATATGGTAATCTCTGGCACATAATTTGAGTGATTGCAGGCTTGTGTGGGTAAACATTGGTGACCTTGATGAAAGAGATGGACAGTCATGTGTTAGTAAGCGGTGTCCAGTTTTTAGAGCTTTCCCTCTTCTGATTTATACAGGAGTGGCGAAGAGAATCACAACTGTCACAGATTAAAATAAATAATTAAACTTAGTTTTCAATCTATTTACTTCAAATTTTTCAATTTTCTAACCTTTTTTTTTACAGTTCTTCAAACAAGGGTTGTTACTTCGAGGGAATCGTTATTACCAGAATAGTCTTGTCGAGATTTGATTGTACTATAAAATAATGGCTGCTGCAGAAATCTTGGAGAACTCATCAGCACATCAAAAGAGTGCCACATAATCGGCAGATGATTCAAACATACAGGTGACATTTCTGGTTACCAAAGTGCCTAGTTTCAGTGGTGAGATAAAACAATGGCACAGCTTCCCTAACTTATTTGAGGCATTAGTTGCTCAACCTACCTCATTAAGGAATGAAGAAAATCTACTCTCATACTTAAAACATGCATTACAGAAAAAAACCATTACCATTATACCATCTCTTCCACTGACAGACAGCCGAGACACTGGTAAATCATACAGGAAATGTAAGATACTTTAACCACTAGTAAATTTCCCATCAAGGGAAGACATTTGGCACATGAGCTACAGTGTTAACACTTCAAAGAAAACACATGGTAACCAAATTATGAAAGCCTTAAGAAAATCCACCTGCTTTAATGTAATAATTTTGCAACTGGTTTGAATAACACATAAAATATCCTTTATGTTTTCCTTTTTCATAGTTAAAATTTTTGTTACTTCCATCACCATTCATACAAGTGAAATTGTAAGAAAGACTCTCTGGACATGAAACAATGGCATCCATAGAGGTTATGCATAATGTTTCCATTACCTGGCAGCATCACCGTTCTTGTTGTAGAAAGAAGCCAGCTTTTCCACGTTGGAACAAAGCTGATTTATAACACTCATCACAACATGCAATAGAGACTGACCCATAAATGGTAATGCAGATGCCACAAGAGTTGTCCAGCGGTGATGCATGTGTCTCATATGTTCCTAAAAAATTAATTCATGTGTCTTTTAGTGAGTGAAGATCCACACATATACACAAAAAACAATTGCTGCAGTTTAAACTCAACAAAAGCATCAGATTATTATAAGAACTCATATGATGATATCAAAATGAACAATAAACTCTTACCAATTTTAACAGTAACAACTTGCATTCAGTTACATTTTATAAGACAAATAGTATTTTACTATATTCTCATCAAAATGTTAATCTTCATGTTGTTTTCACATTAAGGCAGTTTCAATATAAATTGTGGATGGTTGCCATTAATTATTGCTGACTACCATTCCAGATGCAATATTCCTGTTGATTTGCCGAGCTCAAAGAATTGGTGAAGTTAAAGATGAGATGTGGGTGGAACACAATCAAAATATTCAAAAGTATGATAGGGATGGGAATAGAAGCACCCCGGTGAACTCCCTGCCCACCCTAGCAGTGTCGACCACACTCATCACGTAAGAATACCTGTCTGATAAATTCCCACAAACCAGAGCCTGGAATCAAACCGAGGTCCCCAGCTGTGAGAAGTTCGCATCCAACCAATGAGTCGCTCCTCCTTTCATGGCCAGCGCAGTCCTTGCTGCACTCTCTTGGGTAAGGAATGAAGCAGGATAACATGTGCAGGTGGTATCTGATGCTCCCTTAGGGGCAACTGGCTTCACATGGCTTGCCATGCAGGGCAATTGTGTTACATGCGCATGTGGCATATTGGTTAGTAGTGGCTCGTCAACCGTTTCATTGGGGGGTCACAGGTTGGGAGCATACCTGTCGGCTCTGGAGGCAAGCAGACTCGGGTTTCAATTCTCTGTTTGGGTGACATGTCATCGCACTTGATGGAGTCGAAAAAATCTACACTCAATACGCGTCGCACGTCAAAACAACCTAACCAGCTGTACTACAGAACAGTACCAGTCGACCAACATTTTCTCTACCTTAAATACCACAACTCTTGGTACTTAACAAAGAAAAATTATTTATTCACCAAGAACCACAACGCCTCTAACACAGCCATCTCACTGTCGGATATTATTTGCCATAGCATCTCAAACCACACCACACCTCTTACAGCTCGTAGCTTAAGGATGCATATGTGCGACTATAGGGCACTCTCTCCATTCCCCTAACTTCAATTTTAATTTCATTCTTTAAATTACTGGCCCAAACCTGTGAAGACCTGGGCAGTAGACCCATGATAATAAGTTTGCCGTGTGACAGTATAGGAATTTTAGAGCGACATTGGCCCACAACCACCCCCCCGCATAACCAGGGTAGAGACACGTGTCACTCCTAGTCACCGCAGGGGAAGGTCAACTCGAGAAGGATGCACGTGACGACTATAACATGTGTCGCGGAGGAGTCGTCCACTCCCCCTTCACCCACCCACCCCCCTAGGCCTCTAGCAGGTCCGTGAGATTTGTTGAGCGCAAAGGTTTCACGCGATATCACCAAATAATCATGTGTATTTCGCCTAAATTCAAAATATACACACCACGGAAGAAATAGCTGACGAGCTGGATATTGGTGCCGAGAACACCCCCACACCCCCTTAGCTAACCACAGGACAATGTGGAAACGTACCGAAGGAGTAGCTGACGAGAGTAAACTAGGGGCAAGGGGCTACCTTCCCCCGCCCCCCTCCCAAACCTTCAGAAACCAGGACACGTGTTTCGAAAGGCATTGTTCTGCGTCCTACCCCCTCACCCCTACAAGGCGACACGTGCCGACAATTAATGGTGGAGGCTGGCAAGCATAAAAACCCCTTTTCGAGAGTAGTGGGGAGTCAGTTCATTAGTACCGCACAGAGAGAGCAGTCCATCAGTCGAGAGGCCGGGAGATCGGACTTCCGGCCACAACAGTACCTCAGTACAGCAGTACGTCAGTAGGCACGGTAAGACAGTTAATTATTACCGCACAGAGAGAGCAGTCCGTCAGTAGAGCCGGAGAGTTTGTCAGTATCGCACAGAGAGGTCAGCCCCGTCCATCAGTTGAAGTAACAAGCAGAAAGTGCCAAAAAGAAGTTCAGTACTGCCACCCCGGGATGCGCAGATAGTCAGTCATGACATTAAGGGGTCAGCCGAATCGGGACGTGAAACGCAGGGCAGTGTCAGAGACAGTTACCAGAGTCACATCGGACGAGTAGTTTGACCACGTCGGGACACGAGTTAGCCAGCCAGTGACCGCATAAGTCAGTCAGTTTCCAGTCAGTCAGTTGCACCACACCGAGAAGGCGGAGTCGAGTGGTGAACTTCACCGAGAAGTGCCATGTCGAGCTAGTGAGCTTGTCCAGTGCAACCCCGATCCGCGAAGGACGGGTGGGACCCACACACACCTGTGTGGTCCCTCGCCGGGACGTGGTGGGGTAGTCAACAGTCCGTTACTACCCTACGTCGAGAACGGGAGCGAGTGGTGAGCCCTAACGAGGGGCGCCAGCTCAAGAGGAAGCCAGCTGCGTGCAACAGACCAACCACAGAGGGCCTTTACCAGGACCATCCAGCTCACCAGACCACCAACTGCCGGAACAACTACCACGCAACATGTACAGATAAGTAACCCCGTCGTCACTCAGGGACCTGTCCTGACACCTAATGCCCCTACAGCGTCAGAAATGTAACCAGAACTTTGAACATTGTAACCAGCCCTTCAGGCCTTGAACTCGCAGGGCGTTAATTTGTGACAAAATCCTCGGCAGAAAGTATGTGTAAATTCCCGCAACAGTGCCGGGAAGGTATAAGTAAAGTCCCGTTGAATAAAACCTGTTCCAAAACTACGAAGTCGTGATGAAGTCCTTTTGTGTTTTACCCTCAAACCCCAGGCATCCTATAGTCTGTGCCACTCAACATTAACAAAAGACGCACGTGCTTTTTGGATGTGTTAAGTTAAGTTTGAAATAATAAATCAATCTATTTACCTACTAGAGGCCAGTAAAAACGTAACTTGGATTTGCGAAAAGCTGCTTGGCATGCTGTGGTTAGGTTCTTTTTTGTGACTAGGGGAGGGAATAATATCTCTCGGAAGACTTAAAATAAAATTTTAAAAAATTTATATTTCATTAAATTGACATACATTTATTTATGCATTCGTAATTTTCATGGAAAAATATTCAAGTGAAAAAATTTGTGAGTGTTGTTGGCAACGTCACAATCGCGAATCAATATCTCAAAAATATGGCACCGCTGTTTCTTGTGGTTGCTGGTCGTTCATTACCAACATGTCTGCTGCCGTAAACATTGCAATTGCTTGCTGAACATCTAATAAAATTCTACAGTATACATATTTCATGCACATATGTACTGTATTTTCACATTTTTCAGTTTTTTTTGTATTTCGTGCTTTCTAAATACATTGTATGTCGTCTGAGACGTCGTGTTCTTATTATTTATAATTGTTTGTTACAAAGTACTAGTTAAGTGCAACATTGTGACAAAATCAACAACAGGTTATTTTGGAAGTGGTAAATTACATAAATAGGACTAAACGCAGGGCAGTGGGACGTAAGCAAAAACAATGTGTGTTGAAAATTTATTTTATTTGTGTTATCTATTAGTGTTACATGTACGTGTGTCCATAATGTGCTGTATACCGACTTTGTATCCCATGATGAGTACAGTTGATACTTATACTTTTTTGTTAACACTTTGTTGTTAAATGATTGGAGCACATAATTTTCGGTGATACTACAAAAATTTTTGTTCAATCGATACAGTGAAAATTAAATTTTTAGTTTGGCAAAAACAAACTTTTTTTTAGCATTATTTACATAGGAGTTTTGTTGGGGCCAAATAAAATTTTCTGTGGACACAGACTTTCGATACATTTGTGTCGATGGATAGTGTTTCCACTGTACATACTGCAGTTGACATTATGATGCACTTTTAAAGGATTTATCAGCTAAGAGATCCATTAAGACACTATTTGGAAATGTGACTTACCTGTCTCAGTGCACTGAGAATGGCTGCTAGAAACATGGGCTGCTGGGGGATGGCAAGCCCTGCCACATACTTCAATTGAAATGAAGCTGAAGGTGATTTTGGACTAGCTGCAGGCTGTGCCTCCTTGCCTGCAGTTGCTGGCACGGTGTCCGCATCACCTTTTTGCACATTCACCTGGTGTTCCAGCATCAGCACAGATAACAGTAGTCTGTATACAGCAACAGAAGAAAAAAAATTTAACTGTGACATACAAAATATCATATAACATCACAGAATGTTTATAAAATTTTATTTCAACAGAAAGAACTAAAGTGATTATCTCGGGATGCAAGCAATGTTACCCTGCAGAATAACTGAAAGCCTAGCTGGGTGACTGTTCAAACTGTCAAACAAGGACAACAAAAAAACCAAAAAGTGAGCCTGAAGCCTATATATTTGTAGAGGTGTGCGAATAACTGATTTTGATGTTTGAATATCTTTGAATTGAATAGTAAAATTTTCAAATAACATGCGAGTGAGTACTTTTGAAGTTGTATCGCTACCAGTAAACACTTCATTTCAGTTACATATAAATAACAATAATTTCACTTACCACACACGAAACCGTTCCCACAAAAATAATGCTTATATCTTCAAATGCAGTGCGTAATTTTTACAAGATGATTTTCTGCTTATTGAACTTAGAAATTATACTCCAAAATGTAACCATTAACAAATACATTAATAAATAACACATAACATGTGTGTATGTGTGTGTGTCTATATATACATATGGGATGGGTCAAATCTAGGGATGTGCAGGTACCCAAAATTTTTGATTCCGATTCAATTTGTCAAATATAAAAAAAAGGGGGAACCAACAACAACAACAACAACAACAATAATAATTTAGTCGCGTGGAACGCATACATAATAACGGATTTTAACTCTTACATCGCCATATACTTTCACTAGCATATCTGGTCCACATACCACTATACAATATTTTAAAGATTCTAAATCTTATAAACATTTTACATAAGTTCAAAACCACTAATTGCATAGGCTTATAATAATAAATAACTCAAAAAAATATATGGTTTTTAAAATTGTGGGTTAATCTGTTTTATATTTATCTCATCACGTATTTTTGTGACACTTTTCTTGTGTAGCTCTGCCAAGTCAGGAAAACAAGGTAAAGATAAATCAACAGAGTAAATATAAAGGCTTCATAAACTTTGAAGATGAAACATGCATTTATTTTCCAATATTTTTATGTTGATGAATTGACCACTATCGCAGAGAAGTTTAACGCAGCAAAGTTTCAGTCTGAGGTTAAAGATTCCTTTGTACATCAATATCGCCTATGCTACTATGTAGTTGTGTTTGCAGCGTTACCAACAAGATAATTCCTTTCCCAAAAAATATTAAGTGAACTTATAATTTAAATGTACCTCTGAAACATAAAATAATATAGGAAATCATTGAAATGACTATTTTGTAATTATAATAATTAAACGGAGACGTTGTCAGGATGCATCACTTTATTTTGGTTCTTTGAAGAACTATCTACTGTATACCGGTTACAGTGTATTTCAGTTTTGACTAAAAATTTTATTAATTTTTTTTTTAAATATGTATTTTAGTTATAAACTGATTTCTGAGAGGTTATTAAGATTTATTCTATGTATGTAAATTTGGTATAGTCTATTCACGGTTTCTTCACACTTTTTGATTAAAACCTTTGGAAAATATATAAACCTATCAAATTTATGTTAGTTTTATNAAGTCTATTCACGGTTTCTTCACACTTTTTGATTAAAACCTTTGGAAAATATATAAACCTATCAAATTTATGTTAGTTTTATTTTAATCTAACTCATGGCCTTCAATTGATNTTTAAATATGTATTTTAGTTATAAACTGATTTCTGAGAGGTTATTAAGATTTATTCTATGTATGTAAATTTGGTAAAGTCTATTCACGGTTTCTTCACACTTTTTGATTAAAACCTTTGGAAAATATATAAACCTATCAAATTTATGTTAGTTTTATTTTAATCTAACTCATGGCCTTCAATTGATAGGAGGTGAAGGGTTTATGGCCACTATGATAATTGAAGAGTGGCCGACCATCTCCCTTAATAATAGCAGTACTGCCATTATGCATTTGTTGTGGTACAAAACATTATTTTACATTTTGAAGAACTTCTGTTTTCATTAGTTGCAACATTACAATGTCTCAATTCTACATACACTTGTTAAAAAAAAAATTTTCATTATTTAAATGGTTTAATTTGCATTCATCAAAAGTGATGATCAATATTGACAAAACACTGTGGCATTTCTTAAGCCAAGTCTGTAAAAGTCTTAAATGAAAGATGTTTAGGGGGTGAGGGTGATATTCATGTCCCCTAGTAATACTATACATTCACAAACAGTTATGGTCAAACTAATACTGCAATCATCCATCAGATCACGATTCACTATGCAAAAATTACTATGCTAGTCAATAGAATATGAAAAAGAAGAACACAGCACAGTAAAAAAAAAAAAAGCTTTGGCAAGAGACACCTTCATGTATGAATATATCTGCACTGTATTTCCCAACAGAAAAGACATATCATACAAAACAATCACTCAAGTTCACTTTTTAAAGAAACAAAATTGTACAATGTTTCCTCACACCTCAGTAACTGGATCTGGAAACCCTCAGCATACTCTGATGCACGAAATTTGCATCCTCCAACACCATCAATTTGTGGGTTGTTGAACTGCACAATCTCCTCAGTGAAAGTCAGTGGAGATTTATCACTAGTTGCCTGCAAATTTAAATAATGTTACTCAGGACACACATCAGTATCTAAATTAATTCTTAATTTACAGGAAAAATTTTAAATCCAATAACACTACAAAAACTGTTTTTACAACAAATTTTGTAGAACTGCACATACAATATTACGCTACATAGTTTTTGGTACACTCTCCAGTATCTTGATGTGCACACTGCAACAAAAAGAAGATGGCAAGGGAGAGGAGAGAGGAGGGAGAGAGGAGAGAGGAGAGAGGAGAGAGGAGAGAGGAGAGTGAAGAGAGGAGAGTGAAGAGAGGGGAGAGGGAGAGGGGAGAGGGTAGAGGGGAGAGAGGAGGGAGAGAGGAGAGAGAGAGGAGAGAAAGAGGAGAGAAAGAGGAGAGAAAGAGGAGAGAGGAGGAGAGAGAAAGAGAAATAGGGAAAGAGAGAGAAAGAGAGAGAAAAAAAAGAGAAAGAAGTTGTAAGTACTAAGTGAAAATGTACTATCTTGCTATAATGTTGTTACTTAAAACACCATTAATATACTCAACTGTAACATTTTTAACTATAAAACCACATGGAATGGTTGTGACTAGGGATGGACAGATATTAATTCTTAACCGATGCATGGGCCGATAAACCCAAAATCAGCATATGTTACAATAGACCATGGTCAAACCAAATTGTTTTATCAACACAAATTGATTTAATCATCATGAAAATATCTGTAATTTGGTTGTCTTGCGAGACATGTTTTAGCAAACAAAGAGCTTTTATTTTTGAAAACAAAAAACTATTTTCTTGATTTTAATTTTTTATCTTTTGGTAACCCATGATTTGAAATTACACAACAGACACAGATATGGCTGGCTGCTGTTACACATTTAACTTGATATAAGGCATTTCTTGATGAAATTCGTAAAAAAATTTTAATTCAACTTAAAATAATGGCATCTGCTTTTGAGATAGACAAAATTCATTAGTAAAAAAAAAAATTACAGCTATAATATTTATTGTTACACGTTTTATATCACGTAAATGTCAACAAAAAATTGCAAAAGAAACAAAACCATATATTGATATATTGCTTGCAGCATGAGACTGTCACAATTGAGAAAATGTGCCAGATAGCAAAGCGCCTCTGCGTATTGGCTTGTAGGAATTGGTGATATTTTACTTCTAAATGTGAGCATGTAAGCCTAATAGTTGTGTTTTATTTTCTTTTAAATTATTACAAAAATCTAATTTATTTCCAGTAGTTTGTGATTGGCTGGACATGACATAAGACAAGTAGAATTCACAGTGAACCACATATTTCCTTTGTCGACACGTACATGTTTTAAGTGAAAGTCAAATAAATTTATGTTTTACACGAATGTCAAACATGTACATGTTTTACATGAACATCAAACATGTACATGTTTTACACGAACATCTAACATGTACATGTTTCATGAGAACATCAAACAAGTACATGTTTCATGCTAACATCAAACAAGTACATGCTTTACACGAACGTCAAACACGTATTCATTTTTCATCGTGAACAAAACATTACAGTGAATGTTGTCCATAAGAGCAGCCGAGCGCACACAGCACAAAATACACTCTCAAGATTGAGGTCATGACACCATCTTGATCGCATCGGTGCACTAAGAATACATAGTTTTCTACTCTATTAGTCTGTCTGTAATGGGTTGAGACTACTATGGTATGTTCCGAAGTAAAGAATTTAGACAGTTTGTGAACAACTTTTATTACGTTTCCAGTTGGCTCAATGATCCAAATTTTGAATACACAATTGAAAGAAATTAAAAACTCAGTTTTTTTTTTTTTTAATTTACTGGTGTTTACTGGAACAAGAGACATTGTTTCATTTATAAGACAAAATAAATCTCTTGGGCATAACTACATACCTATCATTCTATTTACATGGTCGTTCATCATGATGCTTAGGCCTACAAATGTTTTTAACAAATAAATTTTTAATGTTGCATTGCAGTAAGAATATTCTGTAAACATTCTGTGTCTATATTAAAAACTAAGTGCAAATGTGTTAATAAAAATCTAAAATCACATCTGTTGTACTTCCTGGAAAAAAATCACAATTTCTCTGTGATCTAGTGCAAATAGTGGATGCGTGAACTTAGTTAGATCTGGTGGCCAAATATAAAAAAATTGAGCCTGTAAGTCTGCATATTTATTTACCGGCTAATATTTAATCTAACATGAAATCAAACAAAAAAAAGTGAATATTGGAAGTATTTAACGTTTAACATGATGCTCCCTACAAAGCCGTCAGCAAACTGTGTAAAGTGCAAATCTCCAGAGGTGGTAAAAGTTTCTTAATGCTCTCAGGTATAAAAAAAAATTACAAATTAAATGATTTGTATTGGCACTATCTGCGGGATTGGCCACAAAATATCAGTATCTGTAATATCTGCAAAAATAGGGTTTGGACCCATCTCTAGTTGTGACTTCATCTTGCTGTTAAATTCTCAATCTTAACCTCAATAACAGGACTAGTAAGTTGCAAAGAACATGCAACACATCTTTGTTGTATGATCAAAACGTAATCACAGAAATTTTGGATCATGTCAGGGCATTTTTCAACCTCCCTTCTTTTATTTTTCATATGTACGATAGTCAATCATACCTGTTGCCCACCCTCTTCCCACTCTCAACTCTCCTATTACGTAGGTACTTTACTGTTTACTTTACCAAACCTTTAATACAAATGGGCGATGAAACAACAACATTCACATAAAAATAAACACACTAGGGCATACCTTTTCAGCGACGGTCTTCATGCTGTGTACACTGGAGAGCACACAGTGCAATACAACTTTCTGCACCTTGCAGCGGGACAAAACATCAGCAATGTAGCATGCGAATCCTTTCCCGCTGTCTCGCACAATCAGGATAAGCTCTGAGCAAATCAACATCAGCAGTTCTGTGCTAGCCAACTGGACCTGTACATTATAAAGGACACGCTGCAGGAAAAATTGAAAAGATAGCAATGGTTTAGAAGCTTTTAATGTATCTTTAATAACTAAAACCTNAAGCTTTTAATGTATCTTTAATAACTAAAACCTGCATGTAAAATATGAATAACTTATAGGTCCTGCCGTATTAAAACTAAAGCAAACCAAGCAGGTTACCCTACTTATTACAATACGCAAGTTTCTATACCTAAAAGTTAAAAGGAAATAATATAACANCAAACCAAGCAGGTTACCCTACTTATTACAATACGCAAGTTTCTATACCTAAAAGTTAAAAGGAAATAATATAACAATTTTTATGAAATAATGTACATAAACTAAAAAAAATTGTTGGATAACATAGATGGTTGAAAAAAAATTAACTCTGAAAGTTAGCAGAGAATGAAACTGGAAATATTTCTTCCTGTAAGAGCTGACACACTGGGAGATTATGGAAATCCTGCCACCAGGCAAAAGAAGTGTAGTGTAGATGGTTTTGTTGGTGCTTAACATTAAGGTGTTGAGTGCTGGTAAGGGTTAAATGAGGTAAAGGTGGGGCAGCAACATAATGAAATGGCAGAAGAAACTGGGACACCCTGAGAAAAACAGCTGCCCAACTGCAACATCTACCATGTTTCCCACTTGTGGAAATCTGGGTGACCCAGTCAGGAATCAAACCCAGTTCACCTTAAT
Source organism: Clitarchus hookeri (assembly GCA_002778355.1). Classification (NCBI taxonomy): domain Eukaryota; kingdom Metazoa; phylum Arthropoda; class Insecta; order Phasmatodea; family Phasmatidae; genus Clitarchus; species Clitarchus hookeri. Next base: position 50,945 of record NQII01004343.1, read on the forward strand.
GGTGAGTAGCGAGTAATCCGACTACTACGCCAACGTGGCCACCAGACAAAGGAAGGAAGACAGTAAAGGTATACATATGCAGTCCATTCATGGTTTCTTCGGATGTTTTGAAACGAACCTTTGAAAAATCACCCACGGAGTAACCTGTAAACCTGTGTTTTAAATAACTTGTATAACAAAAAATAATTATATAACACTGTGATTAACTTTAAAGNAGTAACCTGTAAACCTGTGTTTTAAATAACTTGTATAACAAAAAATAATTATATAACACTGTGATTAACTTTAAAGCATTGTGTTCTTGAATAAAGGAAACTTCAACCTAGTATCTTCTATCAATTGTATTATTTTTTTTAATTAAATACAAATTAAAAACAGTGAGAGCAGCGATGTGTTGACAACGGCTAGTAAGAAATAGTTCCCAGTTAAACTATTGTTTTAACCTATTTTTTTGGTATGCTAGTCATAAATTAANCAACGGCTAGTAAGAAATAGTTCCCAGTTAAACTATTGTTTTAACCTATTTTTTTGGTATGCTAGTCATAAATTAACGTTGTCTATTTATATATTTAAATGTTTAGGTAGCACTGAAGGAAACATATTTCATTGTTACAGTTAAAAATATCAGTGCAAATTNTTTATATATTTAAATGTTTAGGTAGCACTGAAGGAAACATATTTCATTGTTACAGTTAAAAATATCAGTGCAAATAAGGGTGTGTAAGCCCTAGTGACATGGCATAATTTTTTTTGTCCGGGGAAGGAACTTGAATACTAAGGCGGAGCGGAGTTTGTCACTCACTCTCTCTCTCAGGAAGTTTCACACCGCTAGTAGTAGCAGGAAAATTATGCACATTTTCAATTTTAGCATATTTCATACTTATTGCAGCAAAAATAATTATTTTTTTCAATTGTAATTTACAAAACTGAAACGAGATTTTTGTTTGAATACTTATTATAATATATTTAGATATAATAGCGGGACTGTTACAAATCCGAAGTTGGCAGAAGTAGTGATATGACACGAAGCTTAACTAAGCGTGTGGAAACTATTTACAATTACCACATTAAATTTATACACGTTGTGTTTTGAAAACCTTCTTAGGCAAGTTACGATGTGATAAATCAGTTTTTTCACAACACAAAGAAATATACTATAACGTGCGTTGTGACCGCTGTGTATGAAAGAGTATCGTTGTTGCCTTTAAGTTACACCTGGCCTGCCTCTCCCCCCCCTCCTAAAACTGTGTGTGTGCGTGTGTGTGCACGTATAAACATGTGCACGTGCACGTACTCGTGCGTGTGTGTAATTGCAAAATATTGGATGTGCAAAATTTATACGCTTTAATTGTGCACTGTTTTTATGACATTGCGTCTGTTTATTTATTACAACATTGTAACATTTCCTTAGGTGTTTGAAACACAATTGTGAAACATGCTGTGTTTCTGCGATTTGAATTTTTGCCACAATCCTAACAAAATAATAAACCCAGCCAGATAAATTTAGATAAATAATGAAATAAACCTAGAAAACAGTAAGAACCAATGCATAGAAATATGAGCGGAATAAAAGTTACGGTAGGTCTATTTGTGTGCATGTTCACCACTATCTTTTGTGTTTGTCACTGCTACGTACAAAAAAATAAACGACACGAGTTGCATGCTTGAAATTACAGTTTCTTTTCATTGGACTGATTGTCCCTTTGTTTAAAATATTTATTCCAACTGAGGCTGCACTTTTAACAAAATAATACAACATTNCATTGGACTGATTGTCCCTTTGTTTAAAATATTTATTCCAACTGAGGCTGCACTTTTAACAAAATAATACAACATATACCAATAACAAGAGGTTAAATACTACAGTTCTTTCCCCCACAGTTGTAAAAGGGTTAAACACAGTTGCGGCAAAATATTTACGTGTATTATGTGTAATGTGCTTTGTCATGCATCACAAATATGTTAACAATGTACAATAATAACCGTATGAACTATCATCAATACAGACATTGTTAAAAAGTCATAAAGTTGACCTAAATATCGTTATAGGCGTAAATTGGCCCTATGGCCAGAATGATGAATATAAAATACAATTGCAATGAATAGTGATAAGTAGAGGAAGCACTGCACATCACTGATGGCCATGAATACCTTAATCCTTGACAGTAAAGAAAAGAAGTTGCACATGATGCAACAAACACAAATTGTATTACAGTTATGTTTTTTAAATGTAGGTTTTATACTATGCATACAAAAACTGAAAATAAATGAATAAATTATACGTACCACATAATTTTTGTATACAGAAGTGAAAAGGTATGTCCCATGTCTTTGTACATACAAATGTGAGGGAAAAAAAATGAAATACATCCCACTGAAAACTCTGTAGAGGTGTTAAAAAATAATTCCCCACAAACCGAGTTAATGAGAAGTAAGAAATGTGGGCCATAGTGTGAATGCATTTTTGCCATGTAGTTAATTGAAATTACATCTGCCGAATTTTCAAAGGTAAATTAAAATGTCTTCTGGCAAAATTCTTTGGTAGATTTTGGTGGTAGTCACTACTGTCGTCCTACGTGCGAATGAGAACTGTTACACGGTTATATGACCTACTAAGAGATCATAGCTAGAGGTCGTGAATTTTAATTCTTCAAAAGTACAGACACTGAATTGCCTTCTGTGTGTACTTATCACTGCACCAAATGCTTGAAGAGTATGCCATAACAAGATGAGTTAATAATATCAGTACAAGTGTTGCTGAAGGGAACATTTAATTTTCTTTTTCTTGATTGTGAGGGGATGAAGTTTTTTTTCAGTATTTCAGATGTTTTGGCAATGTTAGTTCTGTGTATTTCCTTGGGTTACTTAAAGTCATAGTTTCAGTAGAGTTTGAAATCAGTAATAAAGGCTGTTAGATGTTCGATGGTCTTCGTTCAGAGTACATTTTGGACACGAATTTGGTTATTATTTTCAACGCAGATTGGCTTGCATGATAAAGAAATCACAATGGGGTTTGCACCACTGCCTGAAAGAAATGCTTTGGACAACATATGCACTTTTTAAGTAGTGATCTGAAACACAATAACTGAAGCACTGAGTGTTGCCCGTATTCGGGTAAGTCTGTACCACAATGGATGTGAGGGGTGGGGATGATGCGGTGTTGCATTATTACCAGTGTGCCTTCACCGAAACCACCCCATAGAACAGTACCAATCTTTGAGTTGAGAGATTTGGGCGACTCTTTTAACATCGAGATCTTGAGAGCCGATGAGTGTGAAATGAGGTGAGAATGGAGCAGCGCTGGAATGCAAGGGCAGTGAAGAGTATGAAAACCTGATGTGGCAGCCAACAGCAAAAACTTGGGAAATTATTTATCTATAAAAATCTTGTACCACACATTTGCAAGGGATTCGACTAAAAATGCATGCCAGAACTATTTTTGTCTCACTGTATGTATTATATAAATAATCACAAAAAAAACAATGGAACCCACCATGTTAACCAATTTTACATGGAAGCCAACTGCCAAGATGAATGCGTTAATATGACACATCAAGTGAACAATAAAAAATATCTTCCTAATCATTACGGTTGTTGATATTAAAAAAAACTTTCTGCATTGAAAATCTATTTTGCAATTACATTTCCATTTTATAACTTGAAAATACCAAGCAAATGCTTACTTAAAGCAGTGATGTCAAAAACTTGTGTATATGAACAAAGTAAAAGTGCATAATTTTGGAATAGTGTTGGAATGAAAACGTTTTAACAGGCACTCTCTGTTTTGCGTTAGTGAGATGTTTTCTTGGCAACTGTTATTCACGTGATGTTCTCTCGATGGATTGCCATAGTTAAAAGCTAGAAATTTTACGTCAGACACATGCGGGCATGTTAAATATTTCCTGGCTGAACAACGTACGGTGGGACAATTTGCATATACTTGATGTAAATACTTACTGTTTTACATGACAAAAATTTGCAGGTTAAGACAACAAGTATTGTGTGTGGAATTATTTTTCTGTTAAAGCTTGCAACATACCTTACACCATTTGTAATTTAGGTACAGGTGAGATCAAATGAAGTAGGAAAGATAATTGAAGCTTTAGTATGATTAATATTCAGAATCACATACAGCGGAAACATAGCATTGTGATGGTCAAAAATCACGTAATTTTGTATACAAATTAAAAATATTTTTAAGTTTGCAAAGTGTATGTGATTATATTATGCTAAATGTAAATGAACACACTGTAGCAATTTGTTTAGTTAAATTGCAGTTATCAAAAATATTTGTTATATTAGTTGTTTTGTTGAAAGTATTCAGTCCGCAAGCGTATCGGTGCTCACATTCTCAGTTTAAGCACTACCTTAAGGTAGTGTTTTGAAATGGCAAATTTACAGCTAAGATGAGTGTTACAAAAGTTTCAGTACAAATTTGTGACACCATGACAACCATTTTGGACATACTAATACAAGACTCACCTGTTCTTTACATATTGTACACAATACTACATTGCAGAGTTTGTATTGCTTTTGAAGCCCCCTATCCACAAATTGTGATGGAAATAATGGAAATAAATATTACATACAGCTATAATAAATAAAATGTTATGCTCACATCTTTAGCTATATATAATGTGACAAAATAATAACTGTAGTTCCTTAAGCAAAGTACAGCAGCAAGTTTTACATACAAAGTCACCTATTTTTCATGCAACATCTGAAAAAATATATATTACCTATACTTGCACAAATAAAACACATATTTATTTGCTATTAATATTAAGTATACCAGTAAAACTGAAGTTATAAATTAAAAGCATGCAAACAATGTTTCTTCCAAATATAATTTTCAACATACCTAAAAAAATTTATACAGACCTGTCTGTTACCTGAAATCTCATCTTGGGTTAGCCTCATCTGTCCCAGGTTAGGGTAGAAGCTACGTGCGAAGTACAGGCAGATCAATATCAAAACTTCAAGGTACATACTGCTCCTGCACGTAAAATAATATTTTTAAAAAAAAACCTAATTACAGAGAACAAATTCAAACAAATTTATTTACTGACCTTCCAGTCACATAGATGCCATATTTACTTGATAATAATGTGATAGTTTTTACCAAACGTACCAAAACTAGAGGCAGAGATTGGATTTAATTGCAAACTTATTTCTAGCTATTCTGAAAATGTTGTTTACTCAGCTGTTAACGAGTCAGCTGCTGTCAAAGTCATGACGGCTGGAGCAAAGCACCAGAATGTGTGAACTAACAGCACTAATAGTTCTAGCATTTTTTTACCAAGATTTTCCTATTTTTTTGGACTCAAACAAGGTCACAGCAGACGTGGTGTATGCGACTGTAGTCTGNTTTTTTACCAAGATTTTCCTATTTTTTTGGACTCAAACAAGGTCACAGCAGACGTGGTGTATGCGACTGTAGTCTGATATGGTGCTGCACCACTGTTGTTATTTCTAGCTCTATCCCAGAACATAGAAATTTTATCAAAATTATTGTCCCTCTAAATAGCTTTATCAACCAAGTATTTCAAAGTGAATGGTCTCACCTGAATACGCAATAAATCTGAACAAGTTTTTATATTTTTAAAAGGTGTTTTCTCTTCATTGATGTTGCTAACATTTTGTTTATCAGTAACAGAACTCTTGGTATGCCTTAGAGCATGATGATTATCTAATTTGGCATCTGCACAACACTTTTGAACACAAAGCATGGAAGGTAACATCTGATTTTGAACAAATTTACGAGTAGGATAGCGTAAAACACATGCTACATTTTTGTGTCGTGGGTATATTTAGTAATCAAGATGATAACTTTCAATGTGAGACAGATGTGATTTGAAAATTTTCATAGCTGGTATTAACAGCAGACAGATTGAATTGCATTCCTTATTTTCACTCTTTGTTACACACTTAACTTTCCCCGTCAGTGCAGTGCCGTGTTCTTTCCTTGTGGTGCGGTGCCATTTCGTTTCAGTTTTCTCATACACACATGCGTGTGCAGGCCTAAATTATTTTTATTTAAAATATGTTAAAATTAAAATACTACACGACCACAAATTTGAACACACTGCATTGAAAAATTGAATGTCATTTATCTCTACAAAAGTGTGTAATAATAGCTAACAAAAGTNAAATTTGAACACACTGCATTGAAAAATTGAATGTCATTTATCTCTACAAAAGTGTGTAATAATAGCTAACAAAAGTTAACAAATATAAAAATATGTGATTTTATTTGAAAAATCTTAAAATCCAGAAATAATATTTCATTTGATTCAAAATTTGTTTCAATTTCAAAAATGCTGATTCGCAGACCTCTAAACCAANAAATTTGAACACACTGCATTGAAAAATTGAATGTCATTTATCTCTACAAAAGTGTGTAATAATAGCTAACAAAAGATAACAAATATAAAAATATGTGATTTGATTTGAAAAATCTTAACATCCAGAAATAATATTTCATTTGATTCAAAATTTGTTTCAATTTCAAAAATGCTGATTCGCAGACCTCTAAACCAANATCCAGAAATAATATTTCATTTGATTCAAAATTTGTTTCAATTTCAAAAATGCTGATTCGCAGACCTCTAAACCAAAGCTCATAAAATATTTAAGTAAAAACATAGTATGAATGATTAAACCAGATACTACTTTAATATTGTGATATGACAATAATTATTATCTTTCTCATTTTGTTACACAAAACATGTTTATAATTTCAATAAAAGGAAAAAACTTGACACTAAAAACACATATTCAGCTAAAAAAAATTGTATCTAATTCACCCTACTCATAAACTACATTAAGTGTTTTGAAAGTCTAGTTTAAATGTATTTTTGCCCCTACACTATTACCTTTGTTACGAGTTGTGGTCAGGCCCTTAGCTGAGCAGCCTGCCTTATCACACCTTCACTTATTTAACCAGGACACGGGCCGTGATCGCTTAAATTAGTTATGAAATCGCAAACCACAGAAACCCCCTCCAAAGGCCAATAAACGGGGACAACACAGCCGATATAGGAGAGTGTAGTCTGTGGGCGGTGTCTTTTTTCGTCGGGCCATTGAAACGAGAAAACCACTGAAGATGGGTGTGTCCGGCCGTCGACTTGTNTGGGCGGTGTCTTTTTTCGTCGGGCCATTGAAACGAGAAAACCACTGAAGATGGGTGTGTCCGGCCGTCGACTTGTGCCATCTTAATCAGCCTCCAGAATCATGAACAAGGTGGGGACTCTCCAATTAGGCTTTACTCAAAACATAGCAAGTNGCCATCTTAATCAGCCTCCAGAATCATGAACAAGGTGGGGACTCTCCAATTAGGCTTTACTCAAAACATAGCAAGTTAAATCTTTATAAAAAAATATAATTTAATAATTTAATTATATTTGTATAGCTGCCCCCTTTCATATTCAATCACATTTATATTGAAATAATATTGTACAACCTTAATGTTAAATAAAACTCTTTTATATAGTGTTCATTACGTAACTCTTATCAATAACTTGTTATGCCCCTATATCCCCGATATGGATAAATATCAACAAAATATCAAAACCATAACACCTTGCATCAAAGTCACTACTAATTATAAATTCATATATTTTTTACATCATGCATTAGCACATAGTGCAAAANGTCACTACTAATTATAAATTCATATATTTTTTACATCATGCATTAGCACATAGTGCAAAAATGAACAAGCTGAAGACGCAGCATGTAGCACTTACATTCTCGTAAAGAAAATTTTAAAAGAGTAAGACGTACAAACAACCCTGTTAAGAAGTTCTCATTTGAAAAGATTTCCTGCTTAAAAGGTTTACATTACTTTACACTGGTCCATATACAGCAAAGTAGTTTAACCTTTTTAAGAAGATTTCCTGGTTAATAAGCATAATTTTTTCAATCCTTTAAGGAAATTTTCAAGAGAGTTTTACTGCATGTAACAACAAAAAAAGTTTAAATACCTGTAAGCTGTGCCAAACTCAGAACTTGAACCAGAGATGTCCCCGTGGAAAGAGCGCCCAAACACAGACTTGCGGTGCCTAGCCAACAAGGCGAGAAGCGCGGGGCCCCGAGAAGAGGATGTGGCAAGGCCAGTGGTGGCAGCCGCACACAGGCACACTCGTGGATTGGTGGTGAGCAACGCTCGCAGGACATCCAGTGCATACAACACCCGCCCAGAGTCATACACACCACAATACAGCAACAGGTGTGAGTGCAGTGGGTGGATGCCCGAGCCTGCAGCCGAGCTTGACGAGTGGCGCGAAAATGGCATAGGTTGTGTGAACGAGAAAGTGACCACTGGAGGTGGAGATGGTGGTTGTACTGCCTGAGACAATCAAAAATTTTTTTAAAAATAAAATTTCATAAACTGTGTTATGGATGTCACAATTAACAAACTAAGTATGTTCAGAAAACAAAGCATTTACAACAAATTAATTTGGTATACTCGTGCAAGTGATGAAATTTTCCAACAATATTACAGCAAACTGCCTACTGTAACTAAATAAAATTTTCAGGCAAGCCTAAGTAAACCAGTATGTGGGAAAGAGTGAGTTAACATTGTCTTTCAGTACATGACAAAAGCTTCAACGAATATTGTATTCCAATTTTTTCAACATTATAATTAAATACTCCAAAGAAATAAAAGTGTTTCGAAGGCACAATTCTTGTACAGAGATAGTATTATTTTGCAGACTGATACAATTTGGAGCAGGTGTTTACAGTACTTTAGAGAAACTAAAATTACTGTATTTACTTGATTCTAAGTCTCACACTTTTTCCAAAAATATTTTTTTAAAAACAAGGGTGCAGTTTAGAAATAAGTACCATCAATTNATTCTAAGTCTCACACTTTTTCCAAAAATATTTTTTTAAAAACAAGGGTGCAGTTTAGAAATAAGTACCATCAATTTTTAGACCTGAAAATTTGTTTTGTGCAACTGTACTATTTGTTAAAAAAATTATTTTTAGTTGTTACGGCCATTTTTAATAAATTAAAATATTTGTTTTCCCATTTTTAAAATAAGGTACATAATTTTTAAAAAATTCCATAAAGGTTGAGGAAGTAAGGTAAACATATTACGTGAAATTGGTAATAGAAGATACAATAATTAAGGGTGCATTGACATTTCAATTGATTGTGAATGCACTGGCCATGCCGGGTTTGTTGAAAAATGGAATTAAAACACAATGCTTAATTTATAGCAACAGAAAACTGTGTGCATTATTTTGTTTCTTTAANTTCTAAGTCTCACACTTTTTCCAAAAATATTTTTTTAAAAACAAGGGTGCAGTTTAGAAATAAGTACCATCAATTAATTATTTTTAGTTGTTACGGCCATTTTTAATAAATTAAAATATTTGTTTTCCCATTTTTAAAATAAGGTACATAANTTGTTACGGCCATTTTTAATAAATTAAAATATTTGTTTTCCCATTTTTAAAATAAGGTACATAATTTTTAAAAAAATTCCATAAAGGTTGAGGAAGTAAGGTAAACATATTACGTGAAATTGGTAATAGAAGATACAATAATTAAGGGTGCATTGACATTTCAATTGATTGTGAATGCATTGGCCATGCCGGGTGTGTTGAAAAATGGAATTAAAACACAATGCTTAATTTATAGCAACAGAAAACTGTGTGCATTATTTTGTTTCTTTAAAATAAATGTGATTATTTTTGCAGAATATCATGGAAATACAGTGGCTGGGAAGCTATTTGAAACTGGTGAATNAAATAAATGTGATTATTTTTGCAGAATATCATGGAAATACAGTGGCTGGGAAGCTATTTGAAACTGGTGAATCAGGGCTGCTAGAGAGAAGCATGTAATGCAATTATATGCTTCCAAAAGCACTATCTTCTCTTTTGAGAGTGTATCAATGGAAAACCATTTCTAGTGAAGGCACAATTAAACTTCTTACAGAAATTAAATTTTTCACTGAAGGGGTGATTCAACCTGTGGCCTCATATGTATACCAATAATTTTTTTCCCAGGATTTCCTCCAAAAATCTACGTGAGGCTTAGAATTGTAGTGGCTTGGAACTGAGTAAATATGGTACACATGACATCAAATTACATGCCATACAAGACATTAAAATTATATGAATCACCTTCAGATAAAAAAAATNTATGGTACACATGACATCAAATTACATGCCATACAAGACATTAAAATTATATGAATCACCTTCAGATAAAAAAAATGAACAAATTTAGTATTTAACATTTGCTGCTGGTAATGCTTATACATGTCAGACAGCACGCAGGCATANTATGGTACACATGGCATCAAATTACATGCCATACAAGACATTAAAATTATATGAATCACCTTCAGATAAAAAAAAATGAACAAATTTAGTATTTAACATTTGCTGCTGGTAATGCTTATACATGTCAGACAGCACGCAGGCATANAAAAAAAATGAACAAATTTAGTATTTAACATTTGCTGCTGGTAATGCTTATACATGTCAGACAGCACGCAGGCATAATCACCTCAACCAAGAGTGGAGAACGGTTATATGCATTTTGGTAGATAGCACCATTTAGTGTTCAGAAATTAACTTGGAATTCAGTATTAAGTAATTAAAGAACACTAACTTCAATATTTTACATAACTAAAATTGCAGCTCCAAGTTTCAGTAGCGAACGTGTTAAATACAATGTTTATTTCAAGTAAAATTCAACTTGCAGAGTAAGAAGCATTTAGATCCTAAAATTTACACATTTATTTAAACTAAGCCATTTTTGCATCACCTACTGCAGCATTGACAAAATTCTGTGACTACGGATGGTGATATCTAAACTTTAAACNTAAGCCATTTTTGCATCACCTACTGCAGCATTGACAAAATTCTGTGACTACGGATGGTGATATCTAAACTTTAAAAATGCTCTATTTTTGAAACTTAAGAAAAGACTTTTGTTCCTATTCTGCATACAATGAAATGCATGTGTATTTTAAGTGTAAGCATGATGCATATCTCAAAACCAACCAATGCTGACATCTCCTCACCACCTTCATTTTGTTTTGCAACTATGAAGGCACAAAGGATACACAGATTGCTATACAGGCTGAGAGTTGACCCTAATGAACGCTGATACTTTCGACAATTTTACAAATAGTAGAGGTTGAANGATTGCTATACAGGCTGAGAGTTGACCCTAATGAACGCTGATACTTTCGACAATTTTACAAATAGTAGAGGTTGAACTTTCACTTACTACCACCCTCTTTCATGTGCATCACTTGTGCACAACCGCTGCGAAGTGGAGATATAAGAACTATGGCTGTCAACCTGCACCCTCCCCCACAACCGTACTCGCCACTATAGTAGGTGTATAAAGGTGCCACCACTCCGACCTCGACTGTCAAATGACCTCTCATAGAACAAGAAGCTAGCAAAGGAACCTCTCAAACATCTACTGATCAGAGGTCTGTCAACACTGCTCGGTGGAACTGCCTATTCGTCCTTAATCTACATGCTCGCCGCTCTATCCCTGCTATTATGTGCCCTGCCATGTCCCATTTCAACTTAAGAGGATTCACACAAATGAATCACACTCCCCTTACTCATATAGACAGGCGCCCCAGAAACTCATAATTACACCCGGAACAAAAATAATGCCCAAGTACATACAAACATTCAGTTTGGCTGCTAGTATTAATAACAAATCCCACACTGCTACAAACCAAACTTTCGCTGCCATTATTGGCACCTGTAAAGCAATTCCACTATCATATTTACTTTGCCTTGTTGATCATCACCATAGGCCATTATTCCTCCTAGGGGATTCTGGAAAAGAGGGAAAGGAACCCTCCAAAGGCAGTGGAATAAGACACTTTACTGGTGGTGGAACTGCACTTGAGTGAAGGGCCTCTGTCTGCATCCGGCACCAGTTTTACTTTCAACATTCAGACTGTTACTGTCTGACCCTAAGTCATACAGACAGGACTGTAGCACATAGTAACAGGAAGCCACCACAGTTTCAACCCTGCATACTAACCTATNCAACATTCAGACTGTTACTGTCTGTCCCTAAGTCATACAGACAGGACTGTAGCACATAGTAACAGGAAGCCACCACAGTTTCAACCCTGCATACTAACCTATGTTTGTTCCACCACATACCCACTATTGGGAACAACGGACTAGAGGGGGGTCAAAATGTACCCAAGGAACCCTGGCATAAACAGAAAAAGGAAGTTACCAAGTCTAATCACTGACCTCTCCCCACAATTCACTGCCAGAGACAGAAGAACGAGGGACATGTAAAATGTCAATGATGTACCAAACCAACAACCCTCACATACTTCTGGTAGTATCGCACCTAATCGCCCGACATAAGTCTATACCATAAAATTGACGGTGTCAGAGGATCGGAAAAGTGGACAGAGCCACTCCTACTCATATATATGCTAGTGTAGGTCACAGCTTACACCACAGGTATGCCCCGCAAAATACACTTTCCAGTTCACCCTTCAGTTTGGCTGAAACAACATGCCATCCTCCTACAGAGAGTCAAAAGGGAGTAGAAAGCTGAACTTTAAAGCCAAGAAAAAGAAATTCAGGAGAAGGGAACCATCACTTTCTTGGCATACACAAAGGTAAAAGAGTAGGCCCAGCAACAGTGCCAGCAGTGGCCACCCAAGCCCCCTCGTTACCCAACTGGGTTGTTTGTTCCAATCACCAAAGTCGCCAGCCCAAGGACCCCATTCATCAACCTGGCACCAAGAGGGCCCACCTCCAACTTATGGACCCAACCATCCAACCCAATGCCCAAGGCTCCAGCACTGCCAAGGCCAACACCTACTGTCTCTCCAAACTGACCAATTACCCAAACTGACCAAGTGCCACAGCCCTGCGAGACAACTCATTCGTATACAGCTAACAATATGCCTAGTACTACTAGAGATCTACCCAAGTCTAAACAGTAGGCTGTCAGCCTACCCACTTTAAAACCCTGAGATGCGCGAGACAGTCCTTACCAACGAGAAACAACCTAATACAAATTTCTGCCCATATTGTCAAAGAAACACCACATGCACCAGTATTTTAGAATGTCGCTATACGGTGCACAGTTCTGACTAGACACCTTTACAATGATGCACCATGGGCGACGTCAATCATTCTAGCCTTGCCACAGCCACAGCCCCCGCCCAAGAAGAGACGTTAAGCCATATACGCCACAGGCCGTCCTTGAAGCCCAGGGTTGGCTCAGGCCAGCTGATGCCTCCTGTTTGTCCATAACCCACTTTGCATCACAGATTGTGCGCCTTCTACTTTAGCCTTCGGCCGTGAAGGGGAAACAAGTCACTGCCATTGGCTATATCCACCACTTCTCCACTGCCCTCTGTGCTACCTGCACCCCCTGCACTGGCCTCGTGCAGTTGTAGAATGTCACTCTGCCCGGCCGCATGCCAATTTCTTCAACCACTAGCAGATCTTCGCAGCTCTCGCAAAACATCACTCTGCCCAAACGCGGCCAACATCATTTTCGCCTACCAGCTACAGCAAATCTAGGTCAGAACGCAACGCTGTCCGACAGCTCACCAAAGTCAAATGTTCTTCACTGCTACTCCGGTAGCCACGCACGTTCAGTCACAAGTTCGAGTACTGTACCACTGGGGTCACCCTCACCCCCGTGCCTCCGTGTCTTCCGAGACTAGGCGTCATCCAGGTTAGCATCCTAGGATCGGCTCTTCAGGCCCTAGTCAGGGTACACACTGGTTACGTGTGTTTACTGTTTCGCCAATAAACAGATTCGAACCAAATTGGCTGGATTATCACTCACAGCTGCTATTCTTTCGCAACCTGCTTCCTGCTATATCCTGCTTTATCCAAGAGAACCTATGACACACTTGCTGGAGCAAGTACGTGCCGCCGCACCTATCCCTTCCACGCATATATTGAGCCCTTTCTCTACATAGCAGTGGTCCACTAAAACTGTTGCACCCATCTGCAAGTGCTTGGGTCTGCCGGCGACTGCAACTTCCCGCCCAGCCAACGTACTTGCAGGGAGATCAACAGCCACCCCTATCAGGTAGCCCCGACTCTCTGTGATGTGTCAATCTATGGCAACTTCCCGCCTTCCTGCGTAACACGAGAGCAGTCGCCCCTATCCTGCTACTGACACTTGCAGTTAAGTGCTTGGGTATGCCTGCAACTTCCAACCTGCACAGTAGCCAGGCCTACAATCAACACTCACCTGCCTACACCATCCTTTCAGGCCGTGCTTGCCTCTACGGAACATCCACTACCTTCCCCTTACCCTATCTACCCCTTATGCCTTACCACAGGGCTGGGCAGAATGAGACTGCCAAACAGGGGCTAGCCCTGATTGAGAGCCTAGTAGACTGACAGAGTGCCAACCGGGTGTACTCCTGGAAGCGAGAAAAACAGTTTGACAGAGGGGAACATTGACCAGCTCGACCAGTGGAAGTCACACCCTACACTACGAGCTACTGTGACACGTCCCCCATGCTGTTTCACCACTACCTCCCACGCCACCAACAAAGCATGTAACCTTTAACAGGCCCTCAGCCTCTGGCAAGGTGGTTCGCTGCCTAGAGCTAGCATCAAGCTACACACACCCTCTCGGGTTCAAACCAGACCAACTCCCCCTAACGCTCCTCCTCATGCCCAGCTGGCCATAATTAACTAGCAGAAAATCAACAGTACCACTCCTGACAATAACCCTGTGAAGTGGACGATGCACTTCTTCTCAGCTGTCTGGGGAGGGAAAATGCTCCAACATTGATCAACGCTAAGAACATCCATTAGGTGAGGGGTCAAAAATATGTAAATGTTGCTGCATGTAACATGGATGGTTATAGTGTGACATTACGTCATCTATCAAAAGTATGGTACATCATGCAAATCATCACCATTTAACCAAGCAAATTATAATCACTAAATCCAGCCACACAATACCTGAGTATTCTTTACAATACAAAACTACTTTTTAATTTAACTAAAAAACAAGTAACATTATAGTCATCTGCTACTCTCAAAGAACACACTTTATTTTACAGATTATTTTATGGCTGCTGTGCATGAGAAATGAAATTATCTAATGATACCAATCAGAAAGGTTTCTGAAGTAATAAAACTTTTTTTTGCAACAACTTATTCCAATCTGTACTTACCATCATCACTGTACACATTTAAAAGGCCATTGTATATGTGATGATGTATCAAGAATAATTATGTACATTGTTGCAAAATTAAAGAATTTTTAGAAATTTTTTTATCAAGTTAGCCTGAAGGATAATATTTTATCAATTTTTGTTGGAATCAATTTTTAAGATATATTTCTTTGGAATATTTTTCCCCGCCACTCTTTTAAGAACAATCTAAAAGCTTACCAGTATTTAAGTAAATGTGTCACCTATTGTAACAATAGTGTTAAATTTAACAAATCACAAAATAAATGCATACCTCTGTTTTGTCACACTGACTAACAACAACATCCAACACATCATGCAGAATATCTTCCACAATGCTGACACTTGATTCTCCACTTGCACCAAAGTAATCTTCAGCTGTTGTTGACACCTCCATTTCTCCATCACTGGGTATTGTATCATCCGCTGCATGTCCTATGGCAGCAGAACCTTCATCAGATGAGGAAGAATACTCATTTTCTTGTATGCTTTTTCTGGAAGAGCACTTCAAGAATTCTGAACTATTTTCTTCCATGGACTTGTCTTCAGTGTTACTATTCTCAGATGAATTATTATCATTATTAATATTCCCTGGAACAAGTCGTTTAGCATTTCTCAGAAATTCTGGGGTCTTCACAATCTTATCCTTGATGCTGTTTGATGTTGAGTCATCCTCTGTGGCAGAATCATTCGAGTTGTTGTTACTGCTACCACTTGCGGCAAAAGGATTGACAAACAGGGAAATGTTCTGTTTGAGTCCTATTCCCAAAGAGGGTGGAACTTCCATTTCCTTTAAAGCCAAATTCTTCTCAGTGACACACTGCCCATTTCCTCCCATTAAAGTTGTAACAGCAAAAATTTGCTTTGCCTTCACAGGATTTGTACGACAGGAAAGCTGGTCTGAAACATGGTAGATAACATTTCCATCGACAGAGCTGATGGCATATATCTTGGCAGCAGCATCATCCTCGCGAGAGTTACCACTGGGAGTCTGCACAGTTTTAGAATGTGCTATGCTGACGTGAAGGACGCTCATACGTGCAGTGGCTGGATCTAGCAACATCAGCAACAGAGCATCTAGAAGACGAGAGATATCCCCACGCAGAAGGGAGTGCAGAAGCCAGGACTGAGCCTGCAGCTTTAATGGACAACATTCCATCGCCTGAAGTGTGTCTAGCATCTTCAACAATGATCTGTAACATCAAAGGAATAAAAAATAATAGCTAAATTTTTTTAAACTGAAACATTTTTTTAATTAAAGCTGAAATCAAAGTGTACATTAGGGTGGGTCATTTTTTTTATTTCTCAATATTGTAAAGGGCACAGCGATTAGAAGGTGCTAAATGGTGTTGGTAATACACACGTAAAATTTTATTATGTTCTATTGAGTTTTATTGCCTCCAGATTGTGATAAAAGATTTTTAAAAAATGGTTTTTCAAGGTTTTTTCTCAATAAAATATAATAATATAGAAATACGTTATACAAGTGATTAACATCAAATTGAATGAAAAATANAGGTTTTTTCTCAATAAAATATAATAATATAGAAATACGTTATACAAGTGATTAACATCAAATTGAATGAAAAATATACTTTTTTTTTACTAATACTAAGCAGGAAGGTGTGGATAGTAGTGATGATACTAAAATTGCGCTTTCTCATCTTTCGTTTTCTATATTAAGCAAGTGATCATAATGTGTTACTGAGATATTGAAAGAATATTTAATTGTCACATCGCTCTAATGAATAAAGTAAATATTTTTACACATGAATTAATTATCCGGAGTTTTGTCGCTTTATCAAGTATATGTATTAGGGGGGGTCACTTATGTACGGGGAAAAAAACACTCTTTCATCGGGCACAATTATAAAACTGTGCCAAACGATGTCTTCAAATAGCATATAAAGTTCGATTGCATTCGGAATTCATCTTCTGCCTCCGGATCCATCTCAATTATCATTTTTTTTCAGCAGTTCTTTCCAGAGTGTCATACGTATAGGAAATCACTCCAGTCAACGATATGTAAAATATGAAAATACTGAGATCGTTAGTTTAGTAAATGTTTAATAAAGAGATAAAGAGAAAAAATATTTTTTAAAGCATTACACAAATAATTATTATAATAAAAGGTTAAAATAACAGCAAAATCTTTCTTGCTATCGAACTTCGGCATTGCTTTTCTTGACTCCATTTGGGCTTTTATGAAGCCTTCTCTATCACTTTTATCACATAAAGTGATTGAAGCCTCAGTCACAGCTTGTAATGACGCAATATTCGTAATTTTTCGGGACTCTGGTGTAAAATTCTTTCGTGTGTATGAAGCTTTGGAAAAGCTTCTTAATATTTTTATCGGGTCTGAAGTTTAAAGCCGTGGTGGCTCGTTTCCCGTGTTTGTTTATCAGGCAGACGTTGAGCATTTGTAGGTTATCGGGAGGACGTTTGCCGTGTTACGTTTTATCAGGAGTCCGGTTGTGTTTCGTTTCGAACATCGTTGTCTTTGGGATGCGCCAGCATTAATTAGATTAGTTCGTTTCTGTGGATCGGGCAACGTCTACAGGTTTTAGTTCCTCCAGCGCAGTGTCAGGCAACGTCATCAAGTTTTTGTTGTACGAGAGGTTCATTTATGTTGACGGCGCAGGATTAGTTCGTGCGGAGCAGTCAGTTATGATAACGTTGTGGAGAGCGTGCGTGGCCAGGCCGTTATCTCAGAAGAGGGGGGTGATAGGCAGCACAAAAAGGGCATCTGTTTGTCACCCTTGGAGCAGTCTTATTCAAGTCAGTCGTCAGGGAGAGTTTCTTCACGTCGCCCGTGAGGGCAGGTCAGCGCAGTCGAGAAGTATTATGCAATGCTAGCCTAGGCCGCGTTCGGGCAGGACTAGAACCCCCACATCGGCAACTAGACTTTAATATATCATTTCTCAGCCGGTGTGGGAGGTAGCCGCATTTTAAGTTTCTTCGGGTCAGTTTTTTTTAAGAACATCGTTAAGTAAACGACTGTGGTACTGTTTTCTGCAATAGAATATTTAATGGTAAAGGTTCGTACTCTGCATACTAAATCTCCGTCTGTGAACTGTGTGGCTGAATGTTAAATAAATATATATATATATAGATCAAACTAATCTGGAACTTTTTTCTTAAGTAACTAGTGTTCAATTAACTGAGTCTCGTGTGTCTACCTTCTGATCTAGTCGAGGGCAAGCCGTGCCAACGAAACAGTCTGCAGTAACAAGTGCCGAACGTTAACAACATGGCGTCCACCTTTGAGGCTGAAATATTTTTAATATAATGTAAACGTAACAAAGGCGGAACTTTACAATATGGCGCCCAACGTGGGGCGCCATATTGTAAATTTCCCGCGGGCTTGTTACAATATATTAATGCAGCCGCACAGGTGGGTGCCATATTGTAAAGTTCCGCCTTTATTCTCGTTAAGCTAATATTTAGAATATTACTGGCTCACAGTTAGGCGCCATGTTGTTAATGTTCGGCACTTGTTACTATCGACTGTTTACGATGCCACGGCTTGCCCTCGACTAGATCAGAAGGTAGAAACACGAGACTCAGTTAATTGAACACCAGTTACTTAAGAAAGAAGTTCCAGATTAGTTTGATATATATATATATTTATTTAACATTCTGCAACACAGTTCACAGACGGAGTTTCAGTATGCAGAGTACGAACCTTTACCATTAAATATACTATTGCAGAAAACAGTGCCACATGCGTTTACTTAATGATGTTCTTAAAAAATTGACCCGAAGAAACTTAAAATGCTACTACCTCCCACACCGGCAGAGAAATAAAATAATAAAGTCTAGTGGCCGATGTGGGGGTTATTCGCACACACGACGCGATCTAGATTATCATTGTACTACGACGACTACTGTTATGACCTGCCCTCACGGGCGACTGCCCCGAAGTACCATCTTCTGACGACTGACTTCAAAAAGACTGCTCTAAGGGCGACAGACAGATGCCTCTTTTTGTGCTGCCTATCACCCCTCTCCCCTGAGATAAGCGCCCGGCATCTGCCAGCAGCGTCATCACAAACTGCGCTGTGTCCCGCGCTCAACACGTTATCGACTGCTGCGCCGTCAACAGAAACTAACCTCTAGTACAACAAAAACTTGTTGACGTTGCCTGAAAATGCGCTGGAGGAACTAAAACTTGTCGACGTCGCTGTTAACAGAAACGAACTAGTTTAATTAATGCTGACGCATCCCATAAAAAACCAAAGTTCGAAACGAAACACAACCGGACTCCTGATAAAACGTAAACAGCAGACGTCCGCCCATTAACCTACAAACGCACACGTCTGCCTGATAAACACGGGAAACGAGCCACCACGGCTTTAAACTTGAACCCGATAAAATTTACGAAGCTTTCCAAAGCTTCAATACACACGAAAGAATTTTACACCAGAGTCCCGAAAAATTACGAATATTGCGTCATTACAAGCTTTGACTGCTCTTTCGACTGCTTGCATATGACATGGTTGACACAATAAAGGCAGTTCTCCTTCTCTTTTTTGTTCGATAAACAACAGGAGTTCTTATTCGCTCACATGTTTTAATATTGGCGGTTCAGTAATATTTTCCTGCAAATCCAAAAGATTGTAATTTGATGGTGATTTGTTCCCTAAATCATTAGGAAATATACCTGTTGAAACCGCTTCGATTATTCTATACAAATATTTCTGGTTGGTACTAATATCTTTAGCAGAAAGCTGCCGATGCGATGGCTGCCCGTGCCCTATCCTACACTCCATATCTATCGCATGTTTTGACAGTAATCCATAATCAACTGGAAAATTGGAATTACTATCCGGTTTAGCATTTGAAGGTCGCAACTGAAGTTGGGTTTGGTCTTTACAATCAGACTGGCTACATCTGATGTGCTGCTGAGCTCCTCCGTACATTTTTCGGCTACTTTTTGACGTTTACTCAGAGATTTTTGTCGCAATAGCTTTCTTTTCAGTGTTTTTGTAATTAGGCTTTAGGCTAGGTAAATTAGGAAGAAAAAAAAACCTTTAGCGGAAAGTTTAGATATAGTTGTAATCATTGTCATTCCTTATGTTTTTTGAGTCGCTGAACACGATTCTGAGGTTTGCTGACAGAAATATTTCCCAAAACGTTGTTTTTTTTTTTTTGCAAAAAACCTGGAAATTTTGCCACTTTTTTTGGTTTTCTACCTACATCTTGGGAACTATGCGTTTTTTCGAAATTACCATTCCATAGAAAATTAAAGTAGATAAAATTGCCTACATTTATTGTAAAAAAACATTTTTATCTACGACCAACCGTTCCGCCGCTAGAGCGCGCCAAAAAATGGGCAAAATTCCCAAAAATCGCAAAAAACGCCATATTTAGACTTTCTACGCCCGATGTCCCTGGAAACGACTCATGTAATGATAGTTTTGACCATGTATGGTATTGAATTTGATGAGATACACTTAAAAAGAAATATAGGGTTCCCTGAAATACTCTTGAAATAAATATTGTGTCCAATTGTTTTCAAAGAATTGTCTAAAATCAAATTGAAGGNTACGCCCGATGTCCCTGGAAACGACTCATGTAATGATAGTTTTGACCATGTATGGTATTGAATTTGATGAGATACATTTAAAAAGAAATATGGGGTTCCCTGAAATACTCTTGAAATAAATATTGTGTCCAATTGTTTTCAAAGAATTGTCTGAAATCAAATTGAAGGAAAGGAGACAAATTAGTGAAAAAAAGTAAAAATCATCCGGCCTCCTGCGCGCCACAAACTCGTGGTAAGATAGTAAATGAATATTGGAATGAATGTTTGAGTGCTGGAATGTGGGGTTATGCGTCTTATCTCAGTGAGCCGTTGAAGAACCACAGGAGTTGTTGCTGACAACAGGGTCGGGTCGACTGCCATCAGACTTGGGAAAAAGGCAGAGCTGCAGACAACTCTAATTTTGGTGATGTCAAATTTCAACGTAATGACCGTGTCCAGCCACCAGCCATAATGAGCAACGCAATAACAGTAGAAAATGAAGGTTTCCCCATTAATCCCACCATGTTGTTTCAATGAATCAGCGTTGTTAAGAATTCAGATGAAGAACTGGAATACTTTTTGACGTACGACCTGTTACCTTACTTTTTTTCTCTGTTTGAGAATGGTCTGCGAAAAGGGACCAAATCAAAGTTGTACATAGAATTCGTCCCCACTCAAAACAAGGACTTCAGCTGTCAAGTGCAGTACGTGATCGATGGTGGGTTCTTGCTGCACAAAGTTGTCTGGCCCGACAACCAATCTTTTTCAAAAATATTTGACAGATACGTTGGATACGTTACAACAACATATGGATCCCAAACAAGAGTTGTATTTGATGGGTACCCCGAACATGCGCAAGGTGGAACGAAAAGTGCAGAAAGGTTGAAAAGATCTATGAAAATTAGTTTCGTGGACATCCTCTTTGATGAAACCATGACCCCGACCACAAAGAAAGAAATATTCCNAGATCTATGAAAATTAGTTCCGTGGACATCCTCTTTGATGAAACCATGACCCCGACCACAAAGAAAGAAATATTCATGGCCAACCCAAATAACAAAAAACGACTGATTGCCATGATAATGAAGAAGCTTGCCTCACACAACATGACTGCGAAACAAGCACCAGAAGATGCGGACACGCTGATAGTCACAGAAGCGCTGTCACTGGCTAAATGCAATGAGAGTGTGGTCGTGGTGGGAGAATCTGTAGACCTGTTGGTGATTCTCATTGGTTTGTGCAAGGAAAACCACGTTTTCTTCTTAAAGCCAGGAAAAGACAAAACTCCATCAACAACATACTCTCCACTCCTCGCTGTAAAGAACAAGACTGTTGCAGAGAACATTTTGTTCTTACATGCTATGAGTGGCTGTGACACGACGTCAGCACCATTCAACCAGGGGAAATTGAAGTTTGTAAAAGCACTCACTAAAAATCGTGACCTTGCTGACGTCGTCAGTGTTTTCAAAGACAGCAACGCCACTCCCCAGACTATCGCAGCAGCCGGAGAACGATTTTTGTCGAAGTATACGGCTACAGTGAGAGGACTCCACCCTCCCTGAACCACCTGCGCTTCCTTAATTACAAGAAGGAAGCGTTCAAGGCTTCGTCGAAAATAGCTGCGCTACCACCTTCAGCAGCTGCAGCGGCACAGCACAGATACAGGATGTATCTTCAAGTGCAGCATCGGATGGGGATCGACGAGAAACGAGCTGAGGATTGGGGTTGGAAGAGGACCAGCAATGGGCTCGAACCAATCACGACTCTTCTAGCCCCCCGCTCCCCCCAAACTGCTCAGTTGGTAATGTGCAAGTGCACCAAGACCTGTGCACGGAACTGCAGCTGCCTGAATGGGGTGGGGGCTAAAGTGCACTGATCTGTGCATCCACTGCGTGCACAGATCATGCAGCAACGCAGCGGTCCCCTTAATCGACGATGAGGACGAGGTCGAAGATTGGGACATTCAAGTCGAACTTGGCATTCAATTGCGAACTGAGGAGGAAGCGTTAGAGTCACTGGTGGTGGAGGAGGAGGAGGAAGAAGAAATAGCTACGAGCTCTAAAGGTATATATCATCACCTATNTTAGAGTCACTGGTGGTGGAGGAGGAGGAGGAAGAAGAAATAGCTACGAGCTCTAAAGGTATATATCATCACCTATAATTCCAAACCTTGTTTTACATTAGTAGTACCTATCAACTTCTTTTACGTATAGAAGAACCATCATATCCCTGTATTTGTAACAATATCTCAAGTACGCCACAAATTCCATCCTGTTCTTTACAGATGTGTCTCTCCAACGAGCTTCAGTCGACGAGTGAAACCCCACAAGTTACGCCACAGATTAATAACAGTAAATATTTCTGAAGTACATAGGTACCTACCTACAGCATATTGNAACCCCACAAGTTACGCCACAGATTAATAACAGTAAATATTTCTGAAGTACATAGGTACCTACCTACAGCATATTGCTTACCAATATTACCAACTAATAACCACTAACACACACTTTTCCTGTCTGTTCCGGATGAATGAATACCCCACCCTCCGGAAAATAACCAATAAATGGACTGGACCTGTACATACAAATACCTGTTTTAGTTTAATCATTCTTCAAAATTGTCTTTTACCTGCAATTCCGCAATTTATTATTAGTATTAAGAAATTTTAATGTAAATATAACAATAGCTAAGTATAATTTTTTTCACTAATTTGTCTCCTTTCTTTGAATTTGATTTTAAACAATTCTTTGAAAACAATTGGGCCCAACATTTATTTTAAGTGTATTTCATCAAGTTAAATACCATACATGGTCAAAGCTATCACAACATGAGTCGTTTCTACGGACGTCTGGCGTAGAAAGTCGAAATATGGCGTTTTTGCGATTTTTGGGAATTTTGCCCATTTTTTGGCGCNTCTACGGACGTCTGGCGTAGAAAGTCGAAATATGGCGTTTTTGCGATTTTTGGGAATTTTGCCCATTTTTTGGCGTGCTCTAGCGGCGGAACGGTTAGTCATAGAAAAACATGTTAAAGACAACAAATGTTGGCAATTTTATCTACTTTAATTTTGTATAGAGTAATCGTTTCGAAAAAACGCATAGTTCCCAAGATGTAAGCATAAAACCAAAAAAAGTGCCTAAATTTTGAGGTTTTTTGCAAACAAAACAACGTTCCGGGAAAAAATTCTGTCAGCAAACCTCAGATTCGCGTTCAGNAAATTTTGAGGTTTTTTGCAAACAAAACAACGTTCCGGGAAAAAATTCTGTCAGCAAACCTCAGATTCGCGTTCAGCAACCCAAAAAACATAAGTAATGACAACGATTACGACTATACCTAAACTTTCCCCTATTTTTCCTAATTTGCCTAGCCTACTTGTTGTGACATCTATGCCCCCTATCAACATTTTTCTAGTCGTTCGTTGGTCAACTATGAAGCTTTGTTCTCTTACAGNGTTGTGACATCTATGCCCCCTATCAACATTTTTCTAGTCGTTCGTTGGTCAACTATGAAGCTTTGTTCTCTTACATGTATTTTTTCTGCTTAGTGCAGGTACATTTAGAAATATCCCGACACTTGCAAGCCAAAATATCAAACAAAGTTTTACTTCCAAGACGAAACTCTTCCAACTTGTTTTGTGGTATTTTTGGGTGAGACTTGAGAAGGTTTTTGCACTTTAAATGATGTGCCTTTAGCATTGCTTTCACTCGTTTTTGTTCTACTGTAGGAATAGAAGCTTTAGTCGATATTTCTATAAGTTTTGCAAGTACAATAGTCTCTATTTCTTTATAAGTGGGTTCTTTTTTAGATTCCCTCACATGTTTTATCCTTGTGTCGGGTCCACTCATAACACTTCATGATTTCTTCATACATTGGTAACACAGTGTCTTTTAAATCACTTATATAACCGAACAACGCACATTTCCAATTGATACGAGTACAATTTATGGTTAAAATGCACGAGGAAACACAAAACAAACAACCACACTCTAGTTAGCGACGGGCGACACTGGTTGTTATTGTCTCAAATTGCGTGTCATTTGTCGCGTCTAATGCCCCCCTCCCACTCCTCTCCAGAACCTTCCTGCTTAGTATTAGTAAAACCAACTATAATTTTCATTCCATTCGATGTTAATCACTTGTATAAAGTATTTCTATATTATTATTTTTTTATTGAGAAAAAACCTCGAAAAATAATTTTTTTTTTAATCTTTAATCACAATCCGGAGGCAATAAAACTCGATAGAACGTAATAAAATTTTACCTATGGATTGCCAACACCATTTAGAATCTTTCAATCGCTGTGCCCTTTACAATATCGAGAAATTTAAAAAAATTAACCACCCTAGTGTACATATAGTATATGGTATGAAATAAAACGCATACATTACACTGCATTAAAAAAATTCTAGCCACTTTATGATTTTTGAGCTTGCAAAGAAGAACAATACATGTAAAAACTCTTGAAAACTACAATGACAATAACACTCGATGAATATTTGCTACAGGCGTGAAGATGTAAGCTACATGATATTTACCATGTTGTCAGCTATACAACAATGATAGTGATATACTGGCAGTTCTGGTTGAAGAGTATTGAATTGAAGCCAAATCTCAGTATTGTATTATTAAACATTTACAAAACTGGCCACTGCCAAAATGTGTCCAGCCAGCTGTAATAAGATAAGACTCTTGTAACGTACTTGTCAAAAGTGCGGAAGCCTTGGCCAAGCCCTAATCTCGTGTCCACGTCCCGCCCCACATGCCAGAGGATAGAAAACCTTTGGAAGGCTTCTAGTTTTCTCTGTGGACAACTACTAGCCAAAGCTTCTCCAATCACATTTTCCACAGCATCATTGTAGGGCAGCACATTGTGAAGCTGGTGCAATAGCTCAACACACGTCACATGTTGGTTCGATGGCAGCTGTCCCAGATGACACCACAGGGAGTGGGACAACACCTAAATACAAGCACATCTTCAGAAACAACTACCTCTAAAAATACACCATATTTATCACTACAATGCCCTACACAATTTTTAAGTGAAAAACACTTGCTAGTATGCTATATTTAAACATGCTCATTACATAAATTATATTTTTTTTTTATCAGATTTCTATGCTTTTTACAGACCACTAGTTATGTAGAATTCATCAAACAATATGATTTTCTAAGTGGCAGTGGTGAATCAATTTTGGGTGAATATACAGTTCACACTCAAAACCACTTTGAACTGACAAAGAATAAAAGGTTTCAAATTACAGTTTTTTTTTACAAAAAAAATTATGGTCGCTTTAAAAAATAGACAGTACAGTTACCTGAAAGTTGCTGGACACAGTAAAATCTTGATACAAAGTACACAGGTGGACTTGAAATGTTATACTTAATACTGGAAACTACTTTATACTCAACATGTATTTAATGATATAACATTTTCTGGGGGTTCAATATATGTACTTCAAAATGAACAGTACTTTAAAGTAAAATACTTCATATTGGGATTTTACTATTTTTGAGTATATTACNGAAAAACAATTTTTTTAAAATCTTTAATCACAATCCGGAGGCAATAAAACTCAATAGAACGTAATAAAATTTTACCTATGGATTACCAACACCATTTAGCACCTTTCAATCGCTGTGCCCTTTACAATATCGAGAAATTTAAAAAAATTAACCACCCTAGTGTACATATAGTATATGGTATGAAATAAAACACATACATTACACTGCATTACAAAAATTCTAGCCACTTTATGATTTTTGAGCTTGCAAAGAAGAACAATACATGTAAAAACTCTTGAAAACTACAATGATAATATGAATATTTGCTAGAGGCGTGAAGATGTAAGCTACATGATATTTACCATGTTGTCAGCTATACAACAATGATAGTGATATACTGGCAGTTCTGGTTGAAGAGTATTGAATTGAAGCCAAATCTCAGTATTGTATTATTAAACATTTACAAAACTGGCCACTGCCAAAATGTGTCCAGCCAGCTGTAATAAGGTAAGACTCTTGTAACGTACTTGTCAAAAGTGCGGAAGCCTTGGCCAAGCCCTAATCTCGTGTCCACGTCCCGCCCCACATGCCAGAGGATAGAAAACCTTTGGAAGGCTTCTAGTTTTCTCTGTGGACAACTACTAGCCAAAGCTTCTCCAATCACATTTTCCACAGCATCATTGTAGGGCAGCACATTGTGAAGCTGGTGCAATAGCTCAACACACGTCACATGTTGGTTCGATGGCAGCTGTCCCAGATGACACCACAGGGAGTGGGACAACACCTAAATACAAGCACATCTTCAGAAACAACTACCTCTAAAAATACACCATATTTATCACTACAATGCCCTACACAATTTTTAAGTGAAAAACACTTGCTAGTATGCTATATTTAAACATGCTCATTACATAAATTATATATTTTTTTTATCAGATTTCTATGCTTTTTACAGACCACTAGTTATGTAGAATTCATCAAACAATATGATTTTCTAAGTGGCAGTGGTGAATCAATTTTGGGTGAATATACAGTTCACACTCAAAACCACTTTGAACTGACAAAGAATAAAAGGTTTCAAATAACAGTTTTTTTTTTTTTTAATTATGGTCACTTTAAAAAATAGACAGTACAGTTACCTGAAAGTTGCTGGACACAGTAAAATCTTGATACAAAGTACACAGGTGGACTTGAAATGTTATACTTAATACTGAAAACTACTTTATACTCAACATGTATTTAATGATATAACATTTTCTGGGGGTTCGAAATATGTACTTCAAAATGAACAGTACTTTAAAGTAAAATACTTCATATTGGGATTTTACTATTTTTGAGTATATTACNATATGTACTTCAAAATGAACAGTACTTTAAAGTAAAATACTTCATATTGGGATTTTACTATTTTTGAGTATATTACAGTTGAGTGAATTATATATGTTAAGCTCTATAAACATTAAATGAGACAAAAAAAATTGGTGCAAAATGCAGAAAAGTGTCAGGTGAAAGCAAAAACGAAATGTTTACACTATTGTTTAAAGTGTTACTCTTATGTACTGTCATAACACCTGCATGTATAGCATAACAACTTTGTGTGAATTATAGTAGAGTGCTTACTAACACATAAAGAGTATTCAAAATGTCAACATCAATTCCTATCTACAGATAAATGTCAAATACAATGCATTTCACATAAATAAACATCCCACATAATGTTTTTTAACTATGTTTGGGATATATGTACATAACTGAGACTTCAGCTAATTTGTGTACCACAACTCTATACCTGCGAGTAGAGTTCAGATCCTTCAGATCCCAGTTGTATCTCAGCTTCTTTAATGGTCACACGGACTGACAATAATTTGCCCTGGTACCTGACCTACGGGTATGAGCAAGACTGAGATCTTTGCATGGGAGAGAGAGCACCCAGTACCAGTCTTCTCCAAGAGGAAGCCAGCTGCCTTCAATGAAGACAGCTATCTTCACGCCTATGACTCTGGCTATCAGAAGAGGAGCGGCTTGACATGCAACAGCTGGCATATTTCAACCCTTTAGCAGCAGGAACTGTTAGGCCGGGATTATGACTTTCACGTAAGAGGGCTAGCAGTCTGCAGCCCTGCTACCACCTGTACGCTGCCCGCAGCACACCACCGCTTGGTGCTTGGGCAGGTGCCGGCCTACCTATCCTCCGNTTCAACCCTTTAGCAGCAGGAACTGTTAGGCCGGGATTATGACTTTCACGTAAGAGGGCTAGCAGTCTGCAGCCCTGCTACCACCTGTACGCTGCCCGCAGCACACCACCGCTTGGTGCTTGGGCAGGTGCCGGCCTACCTATCCTCCGGCTGTTGGCCATGCAGGGATAACCCCTGCACA
This sequence comes from Clitarchus hookeri, assembly GCA_002778355.1. Classification (NCBI taxonomy): domain Eukaryota; kingdom Metazoa; phylum Arthropoda; class Insecta; order Phasmatodea; family Phasmatidae; genus Clitarchus; species Clitarchus hookeri. The sequence goes on from NQII01004343.1 coordinate 79,553, forward strand.
CCCCGGCCGCAAAACCAGCAGCATCTTTTGTTCTCTTCCTGCTTTCTCCATGACCCCCTCACTTGCCCTTGGTTAAGAGCATAAATACCGTCCATGGACTATGGTTTGAGGCTGTCTTCTTTTAGCAATTGTCACATCATTATTCTGTCTGAGCGCATACCAAACCAACCAACCAACTAAACAACCAACCAACCAACCAACCAACCAGCTTCTATGCTTCATTTAGCATAGTGCTTTCACCATCCAGTCACTCAAGTACAAATCTGCTACATACTAGGGTCTCTCGCCCCAGCGCGCAGTCGTGTCATCTGCGCACATCCCTGCTAGGCATTGTTGACAACCCAGGTTCTGCCCTTCAAGCCTTAGAAAGTTTACAGGCTGGGTGTGCTTGTTAGTTGCCTACCTAATAAACAAGACATAACTCCAATCTGGTGGGGCTGCAGTTGTGTCGTGGTAGGACTGCTTGCTGTCAGATTTTCGCACATGGGAATCATGCCGGACAATGCCACTGGTCGGTGAGTTCTCTCGAAAATCTCTCGTTTCCCCCGCCCTTGCATTCCGGCGCTGCTTCATCCTCACCTCAATCACCCTCATCGGCTCTCAATACCTCGATGTTAAGAGCAACCCAAATCTCTTCACTCACTCCAATTTGGTTAGCTTTTCAATTCCAGCTCGCTTTCTTTCCACTAACCTTATCTCGCTGTTTCTCCCTTTTTGTCCCAGTAACCCGAAACACACTTCCAGAAGTTGGTACCAATTACTCAACCCAAAGCTCTTCAGGCTGTGTAGCAAATAGCATCCCTCTTTGTGCTGGGGATCAGGGTGTGGCGATAATGCCGTCTTTTGCCAATCACCATCAGAGACCTGAGTATTGTCTAAAGGGAGACAGTGGTGAACCATAGGAATGAAATCTCACAAACCTTACCATGGGAACTAGGCCTGCCGGCAATAATCCAGCCCTACCTGATAACTTGGGAAGGAGACATGAGTTGCGCGGGTAATGATACACTGTGAGGGAAATCACAGCCCTCTGGGAGGCCACCCAGGACTTCCATCCCTTTACAGGTTCCAACATCCCCCTTTTTTTAGGATGACTTAGCTGTGACAACTTCTACTGAACACCCGCTTACACTTTGCTAACTCTCCTCTGTGTACCGATAGTCATATACATACAGAAGCCTTGCTGTCAAATTAGGATTTGTTAAATGCAGAAAATAAGACAAAGACAATGAGACTACACCCCACTCACTTGCTCAATGTTTGTGGAATGTTCAATAAAGCTGACGTGNAAATAAGACAAAGACAATGAGACTACACCCCACTCACTTGCTCAATGTTTGTGGAATGTTCAATAAAGCTGACGTGTGATGGCTTGAGCAACGGTACCAACACTACTGGCACAACACTGCCTTGCAAATCATTACTGTCGGCNAGCTGACGTGTGATGGCTTGAGCAACGGTACCAACACTACTGGCACAACACTGCCTTGCAAATCATTACTGTCGGCTGCACCTTCTGGCAGGCTCTGGGAGCGCAGAAGGGACACAAGGTCCAGCAGTGTAGAGATAGCGACTAGCTGGAGAGAAGGACTTGCAGCAAGCCAGCATGAGCACACTAATAATACTTGCAGCCATTCTGGCAACACTGCTGTAAACACACATACACATACAAACTAATACTATTTAAAAATAAAGGCCAGCATTACACAATTTTCAAGAACACACAGGTAGCTCACTGTCAACCTCCCACCACTAGGCCTCCCAACGCTAGGGTTCTTGGTTCAATCCCAAGCTGCAATGGGTGGGAATTTTTCAGACAGGAATTACAGCAGACCCCCAACTGTGCAACTGTACACAGTTCCAGAGAATATTTTCACAAAATAGCTACCATCACAAAATCGAAGCTAACAAATTTTAAAACGTAAAAATTAAAGAATTATGTTTAAAGTGCAATTTTTGCAAGAGGTTAGTGTTAAGGGAGTAATCGCCTCTTGCATAAAAACATGATTTTTAAATTGAAGCCTCACCTGTTTAACTATTTAAGGGTGGTTCTCTACAAGCGGGTCTGACCACAACTACCCCCCCCCCCCCC
>NQII01004343.1:81659-209141 GCA_002778355.1 Clitarchus hookeri
CCCCCCCCACACAACATTGGGACTGGGATGCTTGCATCCTACTGATTTTGTTGAAGGGGTGAGGGGGGTTATTTCATGTCAATTCAGTCAAAAGAAATTATTTTGACATTCACTTTCTCAGAGTTTTATAAGACTTCATTGGTCAATCCCTTCATGAAAGTACGCAAATTAACCAATTTTTTTTGTCTAGCTCATACAGTTTTAATTTTACACATATTCAAACTTTCGGTGAATTGCAATGGCTCAATGTTTCAGAGGTCGTCTTTGTAAGCTGCACTCCTTTACAAAAATGGTCATAGCTTTCACATAAAGCAAGCAATCTCTCCAAAATTTTACAGCCTTATTTATTAAAGCATGAAGGTTCCGCAAAAAAAATATGCAGTTTACAAAGCAGTAAAAAGTCATAAAAAATGTTTTAAAATAAATTTTAATATATTTTTTATGTAAAAATAAGACTTTTTAAAAAATTCCGTTATTGCATTGAGGAAAACGTACAAGCCTAATGTATAGACTTTATACATTAACATAGGAGTGTGTTTAATAATAAAAAAGAATACAATTAAAAGTTTTAATTTTTCTACAGTTAAAAATATTGTCTTTTGCATCAGAATTTTTATGAAAACACTGCTGGATGACTTAAGCTTAACTTGTTCAACTCCATTTAAAAATCGAAAACTCGCACAAAAAATATTGTCACATAGGGGAAAAATGTAGGTTCTGTATTTGTTTGTGCTCTATGTTTAAAACTTTTCTCTGAAGTGACTGCGGGGGGCACGAGGCCCAGGTGTTTGCAGGAGGTCAACCTCGCTGGCTTGTGCTGACCTTTTCACAGAAGTGCATCATCATCCTGGGGTTCAGTGCACTATGTCCGTGAAACTGGCAGTTTTCGTAGGCGCTCGGAGGCCGCTGTTGCAAAACGGGTTGACTAGAGGTGTGGCCAGCTTTTGATTCAACGCCCGAGGTTTCAATGGGTCAGCAGTCGTGGGCGCATGCGCAATGTTCAGGAAGTAGTCAGTTCGAGAGAGTTGTTACACTAACGCGGAACGGGGAGGATGTGCGTGTCGTGCCTAGGCGGGTCCTGGATTTTAAGTCGTCGTCAGATTGTGTTTGAGTGTGAGTTAGTTACCAGGACGTGAGTGATGAGTTCGGGGCAGGGCGTTGGCCTGCTCCCCGAGCTCAATCATGTGTGGGGACAGTGGGTTGGCCCTAGTCGTCAGCTTCTCGGAAGGGGAGGAGCTGGGAGGTTGGTGTCAGGAGGGAGCACCACGAGTGTTGGCTGCAGAATGAAGGATAGCAGGCTCCACTAGGCCACAGGACTGTGGCCGGCATCAACCAAAACACATAAGTATCACTTCACGTAGTCATTAAATTAGGTTCATGATAAGTTAAGTTAGGTTTTTCTTGGTAAGTGTCCCAATAAAGTATTTGGTTTAGATTTATAGAGTAATTAACTGTCTCTCCCATCCTATAAGGCTAGATAAATTTTGTTTTGTATGAAAAGGTTAAATTTGTTCTAATATAGTGAGCTGAGGAATCTTTTTTAAAGACGTTGATCCTTATCGTTACGTTCATTTTACCCCTTCACTGGCAATGTTTATATGTACGAATGTTAGGAGTGTATTTTAACTACTTGGTCATATCAACTTAACAATAGCACTGACTTTGTGATGTAGCTAGAATGGTTAATTCACGCATGTTGTAAACGTTGACTACTAAATGTGGTGGTGTTCATGGCGAATATATAAAGTATAAGGAAGCTTGTTGAATAAAACCACATGTATGGTTTCGTGACTTCTAAAAAGAAGAAAAGTTTATAGGAAAACGTTGGCTATTTACCGAGTTATGGTCATGCTGGTACAGTAGCACTGATTACAGCTGGCATAACTGTAAGTAGACTGCCAATGTTGACAGCAGATCTGAAAGACTATATCTGGTGTGGCATGTCGTGTATTCAAGCATAAGGTGAACATTGAGGATACTTATTGTGTATTAACTTCAACTTCTGCCTTTATAAAAGTGTTGAATGTTATCTTCATGAAGGGAAATAGTGTCTACTGTGTACAGACTCTTAATTAAGGAAGGTGGGACCGCAGCTTTGACATAGGCTAAAGGGTTAACAAGACTGCCAGTGGCATATCAAAATGAAATACAAAATAAAATGATACCCCAGGCACGTTCCTGAACTCTCCTTTTTAAAAAATGTTTCAATATTGCACAGCATGCAAGTTTCTCCGAGCGCAAAGTCCATTTTCAGTGATTTATTGCGGAAAAATTGGTGGATTTGTTATTGAAATATTAATTTATTTCAATAACGACATGTCTTCTGAATAAATTGATAGCCTGGACGGGCAAATAAAACACCGCTTTGTTGCCAAATAATGTATAAGCAGTTAAGCGCCAAGTTTTGGTGCTCATAACTCACTGAGTGAAAAGTGAAATCTTAAAGGAAAAATCAGAGGATGTGGTTTTGAATTATCAATTACTAAAAGATGAAGGAAAAAAAAAATCCATTATGACAGTATGTATTCCCCTCTGTATCAAAAATTGCATGTTTTTAATAAAATAATATTAATTATTTCAAAAAAAGTAGATAATCGCCAAAAAAAATACAAAAGTTTTGTAAGCACATTTGTCCGTGCACGACGTCCATAAAGTGCGAAGTGAATGTATATGTAAAAATCCAACTTAGAAAGACAAGACTTAGGTGAACTCAGAATGGCCAAGTCTGACTGTTTCCTATCCTTATGTGATTAGTGAGTGGGAGATGGTGACCTGGCATGCAGCATGGCATCCTAGCACACCTACCTCTTTTGTCCAACCGGGTGGGGATAAAGGAACCTGTGGAGAGAAAGTCCAAGCTGCTTCAGTCTGTCCCCTACTTCTTCTATTCTTGCACATTGCTTTTTGATGCACTCTGTAAACTGCAGATTTTAACCAATTTTCACCAAGGGGGTTTTTTTGCATAAAATTTTGTATATTTTTCTTTAATTTTTTATTATTTTTCTGTTTTTGAGGATGACCTTGTAAAATGAGGAATGTTTATCCCTGTTGCTATACACACAGCACTGAGCAGAGCCACACTCTGATAAGGGTGCATAGCAAGAGGAGAGACGAGTCCTTGAGAAGCAGCTTCTCTTTACATCACAATTTGTGTGCACTGCCTAATTTACCAGACACGCGCACTGTGCATGACCTATACAAAAGTATTAACAAATTTTTGAGAGATTTTTTTTTTGCTTTACAGATTGTGGACTACTAATTAACGATAGCAACACAACCCCTATATTTTATTGTTACATGCTAGCAATCAAATTTTTAATGAGCGTAGTTTAAGACTTCTTGCATTTTTGCATGCAATTCTTTTTCTTCAACTACATATTGTGTTTTAATGATTTCCAAGAAGGTTGTAGTAAAATTGCTACTGTTCCAAAATTTGGGGTTGCAAAATCAGGGTTTTACTGTACCATGGGGAAAGTAACAGACATTGCAGTAATGTGGAGAATTTCTTAGGGTACTTCAGTTTCCCCATCTTCAATTTTGACATTGCTCCACCCCAATCCCCTTCTCAACTAATCCAGTCCTCAGGCTGCCCAGAATAACAGGTCTGTCCCTTGGATCTGACAGGCAATTCAAGTTGGTGCCTCCATGTAGACCCTGTCTCAAGGCAGCAACAATGACCAGGTTGTTAACGTGCCAAATTTCACTATGTGATGCTTCAAGGCGGACATCCAAGTGCGAATTAAACTCGTACGTTCACACTGACAAGCTTGGGCTTGATTCCACGCATAAACATAAGCAAGTTTTACTATACCTCTGCCATCGGCACAAGCAGAACAGAAACTTTACTTTAAGAGTTTCAGTACCTGATGTTGAGATTCTGCAACAAAATTGGGGTACTAGTGATTACACTGGATGAATAATAATACTCTCTTTTGCAAACAGCAAGTGTGACCTTAGCATTAACATGATTGATGCACAAAGCTGTTGCAGCTACTAAGTGACATGTCCGAGCTATAGGAGTATGGGAAAGGGGCTGAAGATGATTAGAGTGGGTGATGTCTATGCCACAGAAGTTATATGATAGCCTTAAACAAACCATTTTAAAATTTTCCCCTCNTGATAGCCTTAAACAAACCATTTTAAAATTTTCCCCTCTCTCCAAAAAGAAGTATCATTTTCACACCACCACTCAAGAATATGAAAGTCTAAACCATTCCGGAATGTGTTTGACAAATTACTCACCTGAAACCACATTCAAGACAGTTATAAAGAAACTCCTTTTACGGACCAGAAAAAATGTTGCAAATTAAGGAAAATGTAAAATGAGGAATACTGTTACTTTGTGTGAGCATTACATGGGACCAAAGTTAAAAGGGTGAAAAAGACACAAAAGTGTAAAATAAAGTGAGGAGGGGGGAGAGGACTGTACAAAGAAGGGATTCTACTGTATGTAAAATTCATACATAGTTGCACAGTGTATACAGTTAACTTTTGATCTTTNGGCGGACATCCAAGTGCGAATTAAACTCGTACGTTCACACTGACAAGCTTGGGCTTGATTCCACGCATAAACATAAGCAAGTTTTACTATACCTCTGCCATCGGCACAAGCAGAACAGAAACTTTACTTTAAGAGTTTCAGTACCTGATGTTGAGATTCTGCAACAAAATTGGGGTACTAGTGATTACACTGGATGAATAATAATACTCTCTTTTGCAAACAGCAAGTGTGACCTTAGCATTAACATGATTGATGCACAAAGCTGTTGCAGCTACTAAGTGACATGTCCGAGCTATAGGAATAAGGGAAAGGGGCTGAAGATGATTAGAGTGGGTGATGTCTATGCCACAGAAGTTATACGATAGCATAAAACAAACCATTTTAAAATTCTTCCCTCTCTCCCAAAAGAAGTATCATTTTCACACCACCACTCAAGAATATGAAAGTCTAAACCATTCCGGAATATGTTTGACAAATTACTCACCTGAAACCACATTCAAGACAGTTATAAAGAAACTCCTTTTACGTACCTTTCAAGGACCAGAAAAAATGTTGCAAATTAAGGAAAATGTAAAATGAGGAATACTGTTACTTTGTGTGAGCATTACATGGGATCGAAGTTAAAAGGGTGAAAAAGACACAAAAGTGTAAAATAAAGTGAGGAGGGGGGAGAGGATTGTACAAAGAAGGGATTCTACTGTATGTAAAATTCATACATAGTTGCACAGTGTATACAGTTAACTTTTGATCTTTAACTATTCAAATTTAAACAGGCTACAATAAAAACAAGAAAAAATGTGGCATCTAGTAACATATTTCAGAAATTATTTACAAAACATAACTATTAAAATGGTTGGAATCACACACATTTGTACATTATAGTCATTCTGCATTGTACAAGCTGTAGAGCACAATAATTTTAAATCTATTTTTAAATGTTACAAATATTTAAAAATATGTATTGATATGACTCACCCACTGCCAAGTCAGAATCATCCAATGCTGGTTCTGGCAAACAGTATGATGGAAACGTTGACAGTTCTACAAGAAGATTTGATGCTCCTTTCATTGAATCCTCCCAGATGGATATATCACTAACTGGTATCACTTTACAGTGTTTATAAACATCTTCATTCTCTTTCCTATCCAGTTCCCTTGAACCTATTGCAACATCCTTCCCACAGTTTAGACAAGCCTCTAGCAGTTCTTTCAACCTACCAACATCCTCTTCGACAGAATCTACCGATTTTGTGATGAGCAGCTTGTGGTACAAATCACACACATTAAGTTCACCTAAAATAGGTCCTTTACCAACAAAAGTAACATAAAACTTTTCATACTTTCGCCTACACTGTTCTAGAATGCACTGTTGTTTTGTAGGAACTGGCGATGCACACACCGGAACTTTTCCAAGTGGCTGATCAGGTACTTGAAGACTTTCACCTTCATCAAGTACAGTTTTAGACTCCTCCACCTGGTCAACCTGTAGATCAAAGCTAGACCTCGCATGGCTCCAAGACGAAATACCGGAGCCTAAACTCACACCAAGTCCCGAGTCAACATCCTCATCAAGCTTTTCTTGACTGGGAGCTTTTTCTAAATCATTCGAAACCACTGAAAGAAGAACTGGTGTGCTAACAGAATGCGCTTTATAGTTCTTTCCAAGACCCTTGATACGGAACTTGGAAGTACTAGATTTCTTTACTTTTACAGAAGATTTATTACTTTTTGGTGATTTCTTCCCACTGTACGAATCACTGTATGCACGACTACGATCAAACGTTTCACTTGCATCGTCGCCTATCTGATTGCTCTCAGAGGGTGATGTCCTACTTTCTGTACTTTCAGAAGTTTTTTTCAAGGTGCAATCAGGTGGGCTGGCGAGCGGGGATGGCCGCACTCGAGACAAGATCTTGGTGCATAGCTGCAAACTTGAAGATAACTCTCGGGGCAACAAGTGATGGCAGTGATTTGCCAGTTGATCTATAATATGCAGAAACAAGCTGGGCAAATGCTCACTGGTGATGTCCATGTATGTTTCTAATGAAACAGTATCCAGTAAAAACTCTGCAAGAACACACACCTAAACAAGACAAATACAAGTATAAATTATTTACCCAAAACAAATCAAATACAGTAGAACCCCTTTTCTACACCCAAATTTTATACGTTCTTGCATTCACACTACTGTAGTTTTTTTTTTCTCCAGTCACATGTTAAGCTCCTACAGTATAAATGTACCTTTATTTATATTTTGCAACATTTTTTCTTAACCTTGTGGATAAAGTGTAAAAATGGGGTTTCACTGTATGTATAACCTATTGAAAGTCAAAAAAATTCAATTTCAAAGTCAAAATTAGATAAAATTATTCTACCAGAATAAAATAAAAATTAATGCATCATTTATTATATTTATTATATATCTAGAATTTATTTTGTATGGTGAAGTTAATATGGAACCAAAGCAATGCTTCATTCAAATGGAAAAAGTTTGCTGAATCGTAACATAATATCAAACACACCACTTTAAAGCAAAAAAAAAAAAAATCAGTTCTGAGCTGATATCTATACCCAATATTAAAAACCGGATAGTATTCAAAATATTGCAACCACTCAACCCTATCTTTTTTTAACTGATACTGAAAACTAACATTTTATAAGTTCATTTTTCTTTCTTCCACATTTGTGATCGGCAAACTTTATTATAAAAATGTGTTGCCTTCTTGTTTCGGTTTGATTCAGAAGACCAAAATTATGATTCATCACGTTACTTTGGCTAGCCAGTTATTAAAGAAACATAACTTACAAGGTACAAAACACTCATTACAAGCAAAAAAGCAAAACATAATTCAAAGTGCTATATTAAAAAGACAGATTAAAAAAAAAAAGGGGGCGGGGAACTAAGCCACAGCTACATGTTTTAAAGACATGCACAACGACTAACAACTTCGTCTGAAGTTTCAGAGTGATCATCAGAAGCTTCAACATCAAGTGAAAACCTGTCATGTAAACCAGAAAGTCGCAATCAAGAAAAAATTCTTTTACCTCCTTCACACAAACGACCTAAAGGAAATAACACTCATTGTAAAACAATTTACACCAATTTTTTCCCTTTAATCGTTGTGGAGTCCATTGTATTGGTATTGGATGTATCTGTAAGAAAGTATCGGTTTGTAATGGTATCTATTAAGATCTGTATCGGCTCAGCTCTAAATAAAATGTTTTTTGACAAACAAACTAAAACAGCTTTCACAAAGCTCTCTAATTCACTGTTCCCTAATTCCCTAGTAGAATACTTGCCCCTTTGATTATGAAAAATGTGNTACCTCCTTCACACAAACGACCTAAAGGAAATAACACTCATTGTAAAACAATTTACACCAATTTTTTCCCTTTAAATGTTGTGGAGTCCATTGTATTGGTATTGGATGTATCTGCAAGAAAGTATCGGTTTGTAATGGTATCTATTAAGATCTGTATCGGCTCAGCTCTAAATAAAATGTTTTTTGACAAACAAACTAAAACACCTTTCACAAAGCTCTCTAATTCACTGTTCCCTAATTCCCTAGTAGAATACTTGCCCCTTTGATTATGAAAAATGTGATAAGACTGTTGCACCAGTCTAAAAATATTCTTTTACTTGCAAACTGTACCAACCAAATTAAATTTTAAATTCTACAAATTGGTGAANAATCTAAAATAATGAAAAAACAAGCATGAAATAGGTAAGTTTCTAAAAATATTCTAAGATTTCAGGAAACCACTTGAACAAAGCCGGTGCATACAAACTGAGCTGGTTTAATTGAAGTAGCATTGTAGCTTCGAAAACAGTCTGAAGTTACAAAACTGGCAGGCAATGCTTCTAGTAGAACATCCAACTGTACTGTCAAAAAAATTACTATATTTTAAAATCTGTTTTAAGCAGCCACTCTGCATCCTTTCCTTTGCTCTCCCTATCGGGCATGCAGATGCACAGTTTCAAGAGCACACAGTGATATCACCAGTAACCGGAGAAGAGAGTACGCAGAATTACAACTGGGGAACAACAGATGATTGGCATGTGCCTAATAACCTAATAAGGCTATCTATAAAGACTCCTGCCGCTCCCATTCTTTGGGGATTGAATGTCTCGATTTATCATTGCAAGAACATTCTTGTCATCAGTCTTGCCTCTCTCGGCGTGACTCAGGGTGCAAGAAACCTTCTGGACCAGGCCCACTGAGCTATATAAGCCGTGGCAGGCCTTTGAGTGAGTAGTGTACGAACCTAAGTGCCTGATGCATGGAGAAAGTAAAGCAATGAGCGGTGATGACAGTGAAATGCAAGAGTGAAGTCTGCAAGCATCTATACAGTGGAAAGAGAGACTGACCAACAGGACTGTTGGAATGATAGCAATAGCCAGTTTGATTATCAAATACATGTAAGAGTTAATAGTATAAATAGGTAGTTTAATGTAGTAAATAATAGCTGTATGTATTTTTATAGCATTCAGGGTCTCCACTGAGATTCCATTTTGGAATTCCCTGACTATTCCCTGTTTTCCAGGCAGAATCTTTATAATTTCCCATGACGTATTTTCAGGATATATGTTTTTGACTTCACATGAGTGCTTATTACAAACACACAAACACTTTATTTTGTACATATAAGCCCAATGTCACTTCGCAAAGATGTATTACTGCCAATTCACAAACTTAAAAATTTAAATCTTAAAACGCATATGCTCATAATTACATCATCCTGTATTCACACAAGAATTTTTTCAGAGTAGCAATTATTTACATTTTCCCTGACCCGAATGAAAATTCCCTGACTTTTCTCTGTTGATAGACACCCTAATTATATATAAATAAAAATTAAATTGAGTTAATTTCTTTTTATTAAGACCTCCATCCCTCACAAACCAGGAAACACCCTTGGTGACTTGTAAAAACTATTAATGTAGGTTGTTCACAGTTAACTGAGCACTTTCGAAAGCCATCCTTAGAACCTACTTTAGCGCCCAGTTTTTATCCTTTTGCCATGTATAAAATTAAACACTGCCAAGAACCCAATCACTTTATATGTCAATCAAATATAACTGCTTTTTTTTTTTTTTTGACCATAACTTTGTTGCTAAAGTGGTTGTTTTTAATCTTGAACAGAAAATTAATTTAATTAATTAAAAAGACCACAAATTTTAAAAATCACAGTTTTAATACCTAAGACTGACATCAAAACAATTTCCTTGCCTTGTTGCCAACTTTACTGGGCGTATGGGGAATCAGTGAGTTCATTAAAATATGTGCAGTTACAGACACTGAGTTTCTTTTCAAAAGTTGATTTCAAAAGTGCTCAATTAACTGCACTACAGTTATATCATGAATAGGTACAGCTGTATTACAGTTACACTGTGAATATAAGTGTACTATTATAAGATATGGTGGGAAATAGGCAGCTAGGCTACTAATTACATTGTAGAAAGGAGAAAGAAAACGTAAGTACTCACAGGATAGTACTAATGGAGGGGGGAAGAGGTAGAGGGGGAAGAGAGAGAGAGAGAGAGAGAGAGAGAGAGAGAGAGACACACACACACACAAACATGCACACAGGCGCACGCACGTTGACAGTTGGACAAATACATTTTCCATTCAGATGTGTGGTCGCGACATTTTGCTGGCTGGGTCAGGTTTTTCAGGTGGCGAGTGGTGGTACATTACAGTCTGTTGAGCGGTGGCTGGCAAACAGTAAACCCAGTGGTCAATAGGCCAACTAGGGTGAAGTGGAAAATTTGAATCGTGATGGAGAGGTTGTCTTATGTTTTATGCAGATATTGTGTGTCCAAAAAATGGGGTGCCTCCCATATGCAAATTTTTCACTTTTGCCAAAAAAAAGTTTATTTTACAGTGGGATACAACATGTATATAAATAATTATAATGTGTTGGTTTTTCCTAAATAAAACTTACAAAAGGACAATAAAACTTATTTAAATACGTCAAAATGCCTCAGCACGGCAGTGTGAATTGCATACCACGTGCGCCATGCATACCCTGCCAGCCCGGCTGGTTGTTGCCGGTCAGGCAATGATGCATGTATGCATCCACAGAGCAAGTAAAGTAGAGGCGCGACACTTCTATGTGTTACGTCGAGCTCTTATTTTGAGCTTCAAAATGTAAACAAATGACGCAGTTAAAAAGCCAACATAAAAACATTCGTCAATGTAAATCAACACGAATGAAAAGCTATTTATTCAGATATTGGCTACCCTGATGAGACGATCTAGGGAACCCATCTTCGTCAAGGTAAACATTGTTTAGGTAACCTCATTTGTCTAAGTTTTTTTCCTACTGTTCGTCCAGTTGGAAAGTAGTATACATTATTTTGATGATTGACTTCCAATTCTTTCTCAAATTAAGCATTAAAGACAGGTGTTCCTCATTTTTTCAAACACCTTTGTATTTTAAACATCCTTCCAAAAAAGCAAATCAAAAATCAACATCTCATCTCAGTGAACATAACTGTGCAAGTAACAAGCATCGAGTGGAACAGGACAACAACTCTGCAACTATCGAGTGAAGTTACAAAATTGTCGTCGTGAAATTTGCTACATATTAAAAATGTAATTATATTTCTAACCATCTTGTAGTTACAAACTGAGCGNAATTGTCGTCGTGAAATTTGCTACATATTAAAAATGTAATTATATTTCTAACCATCTTGTAGTTACAAACTGAGCGCATGTATTTTGGTTGTTTCTAGTTTATATTTTTTAAACATGAATACATTTCCGTTGTATTTTTGGTGTTGGCAACACGGCTGCGACCCGAGAAAATAGTGGATCGGATGGGCATACCTAGTGTCGCCTCCCTGCGTGCGTCATCACACACACACACAGCTGCTGCTGGCTGTCTTTCTCATCCGGCCAGAGAGAGAGACAGCGANCCCTGCGTGCGTCATCACACACACACACAGCTGCTGCTGGCTGTCTTTCTCATCCGGCCAGAGAGAGAGACAGCGAGAGACAGCGTGACAGACAAATTCGAGGAGGAAGGGGGCATTCTAAAAATACTGGTAGACCACCCACACATCATAAGGCTTCCCCTGCTTCAAATTTCTCCTCCAACCACCGCCAAGCGGCTTTGTGGAGAAACTGCAAGTGTGAAGAGGGGAAAGAGACCGCTGGAAGGAGGGGCAGAAGGGAGAAAGAAAAAAGAGAAGGGGAACGAGCCAGCTGTGCTGGCACTTAGCGGTTCATATGCGTTTAAACACATGAGTTATAAGCTATTCATTTAATCTTATTAATTTTTTTGGACTTCCTTAGAAACTAAGTTAAAACATTAAAAAGTACTATACGTTGACAAATTTCTGAACATGTTTTGGGGCAGAAATTTTTTTTAATGCTATATCTTGTAAATGAGCTGCACCCCACTTTTTGTAGTCATTATTTTTGTAAAAATGTGCGGCATAAACAGGGCGAAATACGGTAACTATATCACAGTTATATTGTGAATATAGAATATTATTATCAACCCATGCATTTACGAATTTTTAAGAACTATTTAGGAAAACTATCATTTAAATCTTTATATTTATGTCACAAAGAATTTAATCACATTAAAAACTTCAGAAAATTTCAAAATGGTTTTTTGGCAACAAATATTATCTGGAGTCGAAATTTCTGAAGTTTTGTCAATTACTACATTTAAGTCAGATCAATGATATGACTAACCCTAATTCAAATCCAAAACCTCAAAATCTTATATTTAAAATCTTCATTTCTCTGCATATAAACACACTACAATACTAACCATAAAATGTTAATTGCTGCACAACAATGCTTTAGTGTTTGACAAAATAATACAAACTCAAAAACTGAGAAACCCTTATAGAATATATGTATCACTACTTATTCATAGCACCATGTGTCAAACACAAATTACTCCACTATATATTATCACGGGGGGTAAAACATGAGAATGTTCCAAGGGAAGCAGTATCTTATCAAAAATACATGCTTTAAACATACAATGTCCAAGTTTATGTTCCTGCCATGCACAACCATTGTAACATCTGCAACTTCTGCAGTGTCTGACATCATATTACTGGACAATTCTTCCCTCATCTATTGCATGCTACTTGAATTAGTGCGCTACATGATGCACTTTCTCTAGCAGTCTACTGGACTGATGAACAACTTACAATGAGTCTGTAATATCACTATCCATTTATCGTCTTGAAACTAGAGCTAAGCAGATACAGATACTTGATATTATGGTATAGGGACCCATCTGAACCGTTTTTCTTTTTAGCAGATATTGAGACCGNAGCAGATACAGATACTTGATATTATGGTATAGGGACCCATCTGAACCGTTTTTCTTTTTAGCAGATATTGAGACCGATATTTTAATTTATGCTTAGCTGTAACACCAGAGGATAATAGGGTGGCGACTTTGGAGTAAGACAGGCTAAACTGCTGCTGTTTTGAGGCAGCAGTTGCCATTCTTATTGTAAGAACTAAGCTGATACACTGTCACTCAACAACTCTACGGAAAGTGTGAGGGAGAGTGTGAGATGCTGCTTCCATCCCAATGTGACAGGAACTGTAAGAGATAATCATCAACAGCCTGTACTGTCTGTGTCTGAATTATCAGCTTTGCAGGCCTCACACTGCAGCTCCATCTTGACATGTCGGTATTTAAAATCTTTTAAAAGCAATATGAAATCTGACATCCATTACCTAGCAACTGGTAGGGATTCAATTTTACTCTCAGAAAAATAAGGGTGTGCTGAATTTAAAAACTACACATATTAATAATTTTAAATTTTCTGAATATGAACAAAGTTGAATTATGCTGAGAAATGTGGTACACAATCTTGTAGATTTAATATTTTTTATTTGATAAGTTAAAAACAAAAATTGTTTAAGTTGCACTGACCTAAGATTAAAAATATATTACTAAAGCATTTTTTGAGTGCTGCTTTTGTTCTCCGATTTTGAAGAATATAAGTGAAATTAATTTACCTATTGTTTTGTATGTTAACTTAAAGCATCAAATAGTACATACTGTAACACTGGCTTTAACACAGATTTCTATCAGCTTTCCAAAATACTGTTAGTGCTAGTAGAAGTCTTTCAATCCATTACTCATGGCGGATATCGGCTGTATCAGCAAGGAAGTATCGGTTTGTACCGGTATCTGTAAAAATCTGTATCGGCTCAGCACTACTTGAAACACAACCATTTCTCGCCACCATACATTACTATTACTACTACAAAAAAAAAGACACTTAAGTTTATTTCTGAGTTAGGTTAAACTTACTTCCAGCAGGGAAGGCTGTCCACTGTCAACTGGTTTGACTGGGTGGCCAGTAACACCAATCGCAGTGTGTCGTGAGCAAGCATTAGAAAATAATGTTCCTATGTACACCCAAATGTAAAACGGTTCCAAAGTGCTGAATAGCAAGTTAGCTGACTTGAGCAGCTCCTGACTGCCTTTTGGCAAGCAACTTCCTTTGGTAGTGCTCTCTTCATAGCATGCTAGATACAAGGACCTGTAAATTTAAGTCACTAAATTAAAAAACTGTGCATGAGACATATCTGGAGTGCATGAGACATATCTGGAGTGCATGAGACATATCTGGAGTGCATAACCTATCAAGTTGTAAAACCAATGAAACAGTTTTTTTCAATATATGAAATAGCTAGATGAACAACCTTTTTGAAAAAAGCAGAAATAGCTCAATATCTATTATAACCATATAGTAAAAACCCAATCAATCATTTTTCAAGGGACCAAAAGAAAAAAATTATGCAAGTGGACCAACAATGCATGCAGACTTTCCTCTACTTTTTACCTAACCTAAAGTCTGCAGTTACTCATTATTAACAAACATGTTATGTTGTACACACTGAAAATTTTTGTTGTTTTAAAATGGCAGGAAGTGGTATTTTGAAACCTGAAAAGTGATGTTTTCGTTTCAGTATTTTCATTTAACTGTTTTTTTTTTTCAACTTTAAATCCTCTGAAAAGATTTCTAAGTATTCATACACACTGAAAAGATTTGCACGCATTCATACACATAAATTAAAGAGTGCCATAAAACAACAATTTTGAAACAAAAAGTAATTACTGATGCAAACACTTAGAGATGTAAAAACAGTATAATTGTGTAAGTTTACTAACAGTCAGCATTTTAGTAAAAATAATATTGTAAACCAGGGTTACTTTGCACTTGCTGAGGTAACTTTGAACGACTCAAATTGTTTATTCTTGTGTCATTTGTTAAAGAAATAGTACACATGCCTTGGGCACAAAATAACATACAAAATTTAAAATACATAGCTACAGTTGACTACCCCTTTGCCACATAGCACTAAAACAAGGATTTTGAGTGGTGCAAAGTTACCCCAGCAGGTGCAAAGTACCCCCAGTTTACGGTCTACAAATCATGATACATAAATCTAATTTCCCAAATGCTATAGCTGAATATTTAAATGTTTCTTTGTTGAGTCTTTATCTTTTAATGTAGTATGTTTGTTTCCAAGGACATGCAGACTTTTTAAAAAAAATGTCTACTTTATCAATGTACCAAGGGATGCTCTCACNCAAAAAAATGTCTACTTTATCACTGTACCAAGGGATGCTCTCACACCTGAATGCATCTTTCCTTACACTGCTTCCTCGAAAGCACAGTCTAGCCGAGGATACATGACAGAATCTTACATATTGAAAATATGTTATATCAAATTTTGTTTTTGGCATCAGCGACCAGACAAATTTATGATTACGTGCCTAAATAAAATAGCCTACAATAAAAATGCAAAATGATTTTTTTCCCACTATTATTTTTGTTTGTAAAAATGTGCGGTTGGCTCATTTTCAAGTCCTATATTCGAGTTTGTATTATTTTAAAGTAATTCTAATTTTTCAGTAGTACTATATTCTGATGAAAAAGCCTATAGGCAGGTAAAACAAGTCCTCTATTGTGGTAAAACAAGTCCTCTATTGGCGTAAAGCAAATCCTCTATTGGCGTAAAACAAATCCTCTATTGGCGTAAAACAAGTCCTCTATTGGCGTAAAACAAGTCCTCTATTGGCGTAAAACAAATCCTCTATTGGCGTAAAACAAGTCCTCTCTTGGGGTAAAACAAGTCCTCTCTTGCAGTAAGAGTAATCTATTGGGGTAAAAGACTTCTTATATTTCAGCACTTGTCCTATATTCAAGTAGGAAAGACTCATATCCGAGGAAGAAAAACCCATATTCAAAATACATATTTTTTGACAGAAAATTTTTTTTTCACATTTTTCTCCTAATTTTGTGCAAATTCACAATGAATTAGAGATCACTAAATTTTCAGTCTCATCTGTACATATCATCACGTTACCGCAGGCGGGGTTTGAACAACGAAACAACTTGCTACGAGAGCCTACAAATACACCCCTAGTTGCGGGGACACCCACGAAACATGTCAGCCAAGATAGTTCACCCGTATGTCAGTCATCACGCCACCCTCTCACGTGTGATTGAGACTAGCCAAGCAGCCAAGTTAAGTGCCTAAGCTCGAGCAACCAAGGTAACCCAGCATTACAGAGGTGCATAGTTCGGCCACGGGCCGAGGGATCATGCTAGAGAGCAAAGCTCCACCCAGGAGGAGGAGCTCGCCGTCTGCACCACCGCAACCCAGACAAGCCCATGGGCAGGTAGAATATATGGCCGTGCACTGCCGAGGAACGTCAGTTGTTCTCCAGTTATACTTCAGAGTTCATCTCCAGCAGCTCGCTCCACCACCTCGTGTGCTGGGGCTCCCTGCTGAACCCAACTTCTTCGCAACCTACCAGAAGCTCTTTAAGACCTGCACCAGCAACCCCCAAAGAAGTCTTCGAACCCCTCGAACAGCCTTCCCTTCTGGTAACGACAACCACACTACCCTTCTGGTATTGTTAAAACACACATTACCCTTCTGGTAGTGGCCTTCGAAGTCCCTTCTGGACAACGGCATTGAGATAGTTAAGGACAGTTGTTATTATAGCTACCTAGCAGCATCTGCTCTTGTTCAGGTTAGACCCAGGTCCCCTTCACCTGGTTTAAGTAGTTTACTTCCGAAGAGTTCCTGATTAGTTGGGAGGTAGGACGAGCCACCATGTCTATTCCTCATGGAATAAACATGTTTTCTATCCAATCTCCGAGTGCTAATTCTAGGGTGAGTGTGATTTTATCCCCAGTAGACGTCAGCCCAACAGGATAAAGCAGGAGACTGCGTCTATGACAAACCAATTACCAAACCTAGAGTAGGACTGCCGGCTCCCATAACCGGGTGCACATAGGTCGTAAAAAACACCCAGTCGATGGCCGCACGTACTGTGCACCTGGTGCTCAGTAAGGCAGAGCCACAACCACTAGCAACACAATCCAAAGGCTGTCAGTCAGCTAGTCCCACCAATTCACTCCATCCACCGTGCTGAACTGATGCCGGTAGAAGTGATAGAATGGTTCTGGAGGACTGCCCACAATTGGACATACACCCAACGTCATTGTCAGACTTCCGGGGTAAACCCACCAGAGTAATCGTGTACGACTGGTCGGCTCAGGCTCTGCTTGGTTCTACACCTGGCTAGGGAACATAGTCGCTTGCTCTCCTCTCGTGAGACCAATATTTGTACCTACCTGTATGCCATACACCCAAAGGAGTGGTACGAAGTAGCAGGAAAGGAAGGCAGCTGCGGCCTCCAAAGCCAACGGGAACTGTAACACAGCCCCAACTACACATTGCAGCATAACCCCCCCGGGAACGAGCTCAANCGCCGGCTGACCACACTCGATCGTCACCGACTTCAGTCAGGAACGGCCCGTTCGATTAGGGATCGCAAATCCCTGGTTCCAGTATCGCCGGACTAGCAGCCCTCCCCGGGGCTCACCATCAACCGCAGCACCATCGTCACCCCAGCTCCGGGCACTTGTTCCAGTCAACTCCAGCAGTAGCAGCAGACGCAGCTGGGTCAGCAGCCACCCCTGACCCCCTCCATAGCAGGTAAACCCATGACTGTATGCCACTCTTTACACAGGAGACAGATAATCCAACATTTGACATTGTACTGTGCTGTCAAGCCACGCGCCCTGTATTATATACTGGCCGGGGCCCGGTCAGCTGTAAAGAAGGTTAGCGAGTTGATCACCAGTGTCTCTGACCGACACGTTAAAACCATGCCTGACAGTGCCACCCGACGTCACGTGTCAGTAACTATAGTGCAACAGAAATATCATAAGTAATTTAACCCCTAGCTCTAAATGAAAACAATTCTATTGCCTTCCACCAAATTGAAGATGCTTTACTCACAGCAGTGTGGCATCTAAGCATTTCCCTATTTGTAGAATGAAAGCATGCTTTGGAAAAAAATTACACTTTTTTCTGTCTGAAATGGTGGAAATTGAGCCACACTTTCTCTGATGCAGCAATATAGGGGCATGTGAGAATAAGGCACCATCAGAGAAAAGAGTGTCTAAACTTCCACATTTACAGCTACATAATGTGTGTAAGTTGTTACTTCCAAGCGCATTACCAGCAGAGATTAACGACTATGAACTTTGTAGCAGCCCAGCTACGGCAAAAGCAAGCTGGGTGGTCCCACGTATAAACTCTCTAGCTGGGACAAAAAGCGATAGATGCAGGAAAATGACACTTCAAAAAACTATCTATTTAACACTGTTGTAGGGAAGTTTCTCAGGACTGTAAAGAATAAATTATAGATGAAAGAAAATGATAGAAAAGGAAACTATGCATTGAGGTATTAATGTATCTGTGGCTAAATTTCGTAATAATTTTAAAAGATCCTAGAATGTGGAGGGGCAGGAGACATAAGAGCAATTATGAAAGGTATTATTTACATGCCAAACAAACACACTAATACCATATATACCCAATTTCAAGAGGAGGTTTTTTACTACAATTAACTTAAAAAGTAAGGGTTTCCTTATATTCAAATACATAGATTTTTAAGTGACAAATTTTTGGGTCAGTGTTTTTGAATTATACAGTAATCTATTTTTGTTTTTAGTTTTGAGTACATGTTTTTTGAATGAACTGTAGCACAAAATGGCACTGACCTGACCAAAATGTAATACGTACAAAATATTGGTTTAGATTATACTTGTATAGTCTTATAGTAATTGTACCATAGAAATGGCTGACCTCGTGGAAATTAGAAACTAGGTACTTCTACAAGCAGGTTCTCTAAAAATGAATGGTAAAGTTANGAAATGGCTGACCTCGTGGAAATTAGAAACTAGGTACTTCTACAAGCAGGTTCTCTAAAAATGAATGGTAAAGTTAGGACCAAAACTTTAAAATGATGGTAACTAATTATGTGGCATATACGAACAACTGTGCAGGTGCATGAAAATATTCTCTCTCTGAAGTTGTTGAAGTTAATATTTTTAGCTGTTTGTACATAAGGTACCTATTGGCTGTTCACTGTAAAGTGGTATTAGTAGGATATATGTAAATTTTAATACTCTACATCAGGACATAACCTATGGTTTATTTTAGAATTTCCCTTTTCTTACACTTTCTCGCATCATAAACTATTCTTGTATTGTACCTTGAAAAGTGTAAAATAGGGGTTCTACTGTATAATAAGTTTCAAAACAAAAAAAGTTTATATAAGTTTATCACAAAAGTAAAACAAATAATAAAGAAAAATTGATACATTAACAAAATTGACTACAACAAATGCAACAGTTTTAGCTTCAAATAATAAAGTCCGTACTACTACCTGAATACTTCAAACAAGATGTCATCAAGTATAACAGGCCCAACATCTGGTTTGTCTAATAATGACACCAGCAGTCGATATGATCGTAGGTCATACGTCATCTGCCCATCAGTCTGGTTCAGGGTGATCTTTATTGCCTACACATTCAAAATAAGTAACACATTTTAGTAAAAGAAACACAAATTTAAAAATGTTTATATTCACAAAACTTTAACTTTATATCAAGACACATTTCTTTAAGGATAAAACATGTCCATTAGNTTAAAAATGTTTATATTCACAAAACTTTAACTTTATATCAAGACACATTTCTTTAAGGATAAAACATGTCCATTAGAGATGGATAAGTTAAATGAAGTCCCTTTAAGTCAATTCGAGTCAAGTTACATAATCACATTTTGAGTCAAGTTCGAGTCAGCTATTAGTTTAGCTGGTAAGTCAGTACAAGTTTCANAGTTCGAGTCAGCTATTAGTTTAACTGGTAAGTCAGTACAAGTTTTACAATATAGAATAAGTTTCTGCATGCAACAAATCATAAAATTATTTACTGTTGAGTACACAATTCTTCACAGTATAAAATACCTATTGATGTGAACACAAGTAGTCTCTTTGTATGTATCAAAACCATTTACTCAGAATATTTTACTACCCTTTCTCTCTTATACAACAATATAAGTGCGGACAAAATATTTGGTTCTATTTATACAAAAAAAATGTGGTAATTACCAAATATAAAAACATTGTGCACTTACTTTGCTTGAATACTGAATTTACTGTAGATGGTATTTTTTAAACATTTATTGTAGTTATCAAAAATATTTTTACATGATCATGATAAAACAGTTAATGACACACTATATTTAACTACACCAAAAAAAAAAATTGAAAATTGTTGTGGGGCCGCTTTCTGACAGTGTGGAAAACATCTAGCTAGCTTTTGAACTTCTTTTTGTGCATACATTTCCAGCTGTAAAAATATTTGTTAAAATTCTTGCATAGTTCTTTCAAATATGTAGTATGTACTTTTTTTTATTCTCCAATAGAGTAACAAAATTAATATACCATGACAGTGAAATTTTCTATTGCCCAGTTATAAAAGAAAAGTGCACACACAAACTGTTCTAGTCAAGTAAAAATCAATGTGCAACAATAATGTGATGCGTGACGACCTAGGCAGAGGGACGTCACTGCAAGAGTGGGGAAGTTTTTAATTTTGCGTCAGGTCAGTTGCGCAGGTATGGGGCGGACTCTACTGCGGAGGCGTCTGTAGAATGACTCGTCGGCTTCGCGCTGGTCCCTTATATAAGGTAGGGCACGTCGGGTGCCTAGTGGGTACAAAGTGTGTGAGGGCAAGGTGATGCTTCTGGGCGTTGGACACACTGATGGCGCTCCCTTGCGGCAGATACTGGCCCTGGCTGGTAGACTTCAGCTCCGGCTGGAGCGGATGGCTGAGCAAGCTGGCTCTGCTGTCGCCTGCTGGTGACCAGGGTGCCGGACGACTGGAGGGCACGTGGTCGGCTGGTGCCTCACTGGTGTCCTCCAGGGTTGAATGGTATCACTCCCAAGGGGACAGTGTACCCCTGGCAGATATTTTGACGGCAGGGTGAGCAGCTCCGCGAACCCTAACTGGGAGGCCAAATCAGTTGGCAGGGAAGGTATACGGAGTGATGCTCCACTAATTGCCGGGCGACTTTTGCTCTCTCCCATGGGGACTTGCAGCTGAGGGCTGGTGTAGGTGGACTACTAAGGGGGTGGCAAGATGCAAGGATAGCAGCTTTCCTCCAAGCATTCCTCCTGCTCCCTCGTCGGTGAGCATACGCCACGGAAAGGAAAGGTGCTAAGGTTCATCCTGTAGAGTGCGGCAGGCAACAAACCCCTAGCTAAAGTGTACTCCAGAAGTACCTGGATCAAGCCTCGTCAGGCCTGGTACCCCCTCCAACGAGTTTATACACTCTGGAGGGAATGGGTTATCTGACTTAGTTGGCCCAGATGCTTCGTCGTGTGTCTTTTTGGTGGTTGGGGCTCTACTGTACTTGTGCACCAGATACCTTTACGTACCGGGTCGACAGTATGGGTGGCCGTCAAACTTATTCTCGTATGTGTCGTATGTGCAGTCCTGGTTAGAGGCTTCCCGCAGTCCTACTCTACGTCGGAAACTGTTGCCAATTCGCGATCCCCTGCTGCTCCCTTCGAGGGCGACACTTACCAGGTTGGGGAAATGGCACACATTCACTACAGAGCAAGGAAATACAGAAGTTAGCTAGACTACAAGTTTTATTCCCTTGAGAATAGAAACACAGTGACCCGTACTACCTCCTGACTGTATGTACACACACTAAGTGTTCAACGGACTTTGTACAAGAGCAAGACAGGTGAAGGTGCCTGTCGGCTTGAGGAGCCTGGCTTGAATAGCGGATGAGAGCTGACAATTAAGCAGTTGTGAAAACAACTGGACCCTAATTGTGGCTTGTAGTCCTGAAGGGACCCAGGGCACCATTTGTTGTGTACGTGTTGGGTGTGGTGACGCTTGTCAGCAAGTGTCACGGGGTAGCGATGACTCTTCAGCTGCTGTGTTAGGGAAGGTACACCGTCTGAAGAACAGGTAGAAGACTGGAGGATCTAGGAGAGTCCTGAGGAGGACTGTGGCTGTGCAGTTGAGCCTCAGTACGACTTGTGCTGAGGCGAGCTACGTGGACAACTCACGTTGGCTCCTTAGGGAAGAGTGGGGTTGGCAGAGAGTCCTAGCACTGGACGGTGCTAGGGCAAGCTGCCTCACCTGAACTGGCATTTCTGCAGGGTGCACGGTGTTATATTCCTCTTGGCTGGAGGGTTCTTGCATGCTTCGTTCTCTTTGGTAATCTTTGGCTGCCTANGTCTGATCGTGCTTGTGGGCTGCATCCGCTTCTCGTTTAGAGGCAAACTCTTGCATGCCCGCGGCTGCTTCTCAGTGAGTTTACAAGTTGTGGGGGCGACGACATGACTTCGTATCATTACGTGGGGGTTGGCCTTGGAGGTGGCCATTCGGGGTTAGATTCCCTCAGGGGCATGTAGAACGCACGTGGTGATGCTGAGTAGAATAATAATGAGTAGAAAGCATCATGCGCCAAATTAGCAAAGAAATGTTAATTACATAAAATAAAAGAAAATGGCATGCAGTTAATTACTTTCCTGCAAATTAATTAAATGGCCTTACATACGTACAAACCTGAAGATTTATGCAACTGTGATAATGAAAAAAAAATACAAAAATGTGTATTAATTGTGTTTATTTGTATTTAAAGTTACAATTCACAACCTATGCAAAATCACACAGCAATTGTTTTTCACTACTGAGATACTTTGATGAATTTTTAATGTTTGTGCAGATATAGAAGAGAAAATGGAGTTAACCAGTTGATTTTGTAGATAATTTAATCCCATCATTTGTGTTAGCATTACTAAAGTTTATTTGACTGTTATAAAACCACACCAGTGTTCTTTTCATGTTTACCGTGCACTACGTTATTTATGGAAGTCACACCAGCCAAACTTGATGCTGAGCACCACTGAATTATGCCAAAATCAATAGCACAAAATAATTAAGTATCATCATGTTTCATCTAGTATTTATTTATTTTTCATAAAAGTGCGCTGCCGCAAAATTTTTCCAAAATTTTTGAGCACATTACTTTTAAAATTTTATCTAATTTTGTATACAGTATTTTGATTTTTTGCCTAACTAATTGAGTTAGTATTTTGGTCTTGTTACTGTAATTGTGTTTTAATTCAATTTTAGGGTAATTGTGTTACTTCAAAATTATTTCCACCTATGAATTCATGTGCTGGAAGTTACAGTAGTACAGAATTTACTTCACTTTCCAGCAGTGCCTGGATGCCCGTCCGTAACTCTCATTGCACCAGATGTGCAGAGCTGCTCTGGCATTACACAGGGATGCTGTCAGTGCACGTACTTTGAGAATGTAAGTTGACATAATAGCTGTGTGCGTGTTTTTAGTGTGCCATTTTGGCACCTCCAAAGTAGTCTATGAAAAAGGTGTGAATCAATTTTTTTACTCTGTACCTGGCACTAAGTTCCAATTTACGTATTCATCCACTGTTTTAACTGCTTTTCCATGCACTCTTTGTACAAACTACAGGCAGCTGTAACGTGTTCACAGTGTGCTTCCATTTTATGGGAGGTTTCTGTAGGAATGTAGTTTACTTTGAAGCTAAACCTATCGGCTGTTGGTGTTGGCCGGCATCAGTACCTTTCCCCCTCCCCACTGAGAGCTTGGGAAACAAACATCATCCATTTGACAGGGTTTCTATTAGGGGGTGAAATAGCAGGATTTGATATCTCGATTATAGAGCATCGAACATGAGGAGGGGCACTAGTAGGAGTATGTCTGGTTTGTACATGAGATGTGGGTAACTAGGGGTTATGTTCAGGCATATGACCACTTTGTCTGCAACTGAGGGCCATCTTGGTGATACTGGTTTCTTCGGTGGTGTGGGAGGTAATGGTGAAATAGCATGCACGACGTGCCAGAGAAGACTTCTGTTCCCTCTGGTGGAGCTGGTGGATGTTGTCCTCTGCCAAGCATCTTCCTCTCTCTTCCACATGTATACTCGGCTGACACCCTGTTCACTACCTTCCAGGCCTACAACCAGGGCTAGTCCCTGTTTAGCCGCTTTATCTCGCCTAGTCCCATGGCAAAGCATAAGGGGGTAGATAGTACGGAGAGGTAGTCATTTGAGTGTTCCGTAGGGGTAGGCACGGCCTGAGAGAAGTATGGGTAGGAAGGTGGCTTGGGTAGGCAGGCCTGACTTGGCAGGTGAGACATCACTGGCTGACTCAAGCACTTGACAGAAAATGTCACAAGAGCGGTCGCCCCGACCACTCTAGTGTTACTCAGGAATGTGGGACGTCACAATAGATCCAAGCATTAGAAAGAGACTGAGCTCCCTGGCAGTGTTTCGTCTATTGGTCTCCTGTAAGTAACTTGGCAGGCGGGATGCCGTCGGCAGAACTAAGTACTTACAGAAGGGGACAATAGGCAAGGGAAAGATACAGCTCTCGTGTTACTCAGGAAGGCGGGACGTCGCCACAGATCCAAGCATTACATAGGGACGACTCTCCCTGAAGGTGAGGTAGGAAGAGAGGTTGCGGCCTGTGACTTCTCCAGCAAGAATGTTGGAGATTCTGTGGACAAAACAGGAGATAGTGGGAGCAAGTAGAAAATAATAGTGAGCTGCGAGTGATAATCCAGCCAATTTAGGATTATGTCTGTTTATTGCCAGAACAGTAAACGCACACAAACCAGCCTGTACCCTGACTAGAACCTGAAGGGCAGATCCTAGGATCTCAAACAGAGTGGACTCGATAGACAGTGTACGGTACTCTGTCTTGTGACTCAGGTGCCTGGCTACTAGGTAGCTGAGAATCACGGAAGGCTTCAGTGAGCCGGCTAGCAGCGTGACGATCTAAACTGATGATGAGTATCAGCTAGCAGTAAGCAAAGGCTAGTGGCCATCTGTGCATGGTCGGGCAGAGTAACGTCCTACAACTGAGCCGTGTGAAAAAGCCTCAAACTCTGGACTGCGGCCTCTACGTATACCCAGAGCACAGGCNCGTTTCCCCTCTGCAGCCAAAGGCTGAAGGGGTGAGTGTCATGTCATGATGCGAAGTCGGTTGTGGTCCAACACGATGCATCAGCTAGGGCGAGCCAACCCACCCAGGGGTTGGCTCAGAGTCCCTTCTTGATCTCTGGATTCCTCCTCTCCACCAGGTTTCCCTGTGGGTGGTAGCATAGAGCCATTGAATTGTTTTGTCTTGAGGTTAATGTCCATATTAGTTCATGTTGCTTCACAGTATTGGCTCAGATAAAATTGCTGGAGCAAATAGGTTACAGTGGTACAAAAATTCACAAAAGTTTATGTGCTTAAGGCAGAAAAGCATTTGGACAATGTGAACAATTTGTACACAAGGTTAAAAGGTTTCCAGCTAGGTAAGTCAACACAAAAGGTGAGTAATGAACAAATACAAGTGAAATACACACCTATTTTAAAAGTAAACAATGTACATGTGAGGCAACTAGACAAGATATAGCAAAGTTACATACGCAAAGAGGNACACCTATTTTAAAAGTAAACAATGTACATGTGAGGCAACTAGACAAGATATAGCAAAGTTACATACGCAAAGAGGTTTATGCAAATAAAGTTATACAAAGATGTAATCATGAGCAAATAATTAGTTTTGTGAGCAAGAAGCTAGGTCTGGTTACAGATAAATGAGTAAATTGGGAACGGGTTTAGTTTACATAGAAGTAAACTCTCAGAACAAGGTATAAAGTATAAGGTTTTGAATAGGCTGAGCCATTCTAGGGTGAAGCACATTACTATACATTCACATATTAGTAATGGAGAGTAGTTAGCATTAGGCACAACTAGGGTTCCAGGCATGCTTAAGTCTAGGGTTTCAACCTTGGGTGGTTGTAAAACTTTAACTCTCTCTTTCTCTGGCTCATAGTCAATTGCAATGGCAATTAAGCTGCAAAACATCCCAAAGCATAAAACAAGCAAAAACTTTACAAGAAAAAGCATGGGCAACAACACTTATTACTAACAATCTCCTCATGAGCCAGTGCAAGTATTGTAAGTAAAACTGTGACCATGGTCGGTCTAAGGCTACAATACAGAGGTGAGGCCTAATGCTTTCCATACACAAAAAGTCATTAAAAAAAAATGCACTGTATGTTGTATACTACACACATACCTGTACAAGCATGTCCTTGGAATACATGTTAAAGTAAAGATTATGTTCTGGTGCTTGACTTGCCCTCTTCACCAATGGGTGCTCAGGATTCAGAAGAGAGAGATTCACTTCAGAACCCAAGAGCCATGCAAAGAGGCGTCTGTAAAGAACATTATACACACAAAAATTAAGCACTAGGAGGAAAAATTATTTTACTGTGAACAAAGTTTTAAATAAAAATATCAGTAACACTATTAATGAGACATACAATACTGATACACACTTCACATGTAAAATTATTTATAGTAATTTTCATTTTCTGTCACAGCTATCTGAAAATTACAGTTTCATTCAAATTTGTGGATATATAAAATGTGTGGAATATGTCGAATTCTACTGCAAATCAACATACATTAGAAAAAATTGAATGGTTTTAGTAACTAGGTAAACTCTGTATGTTTTTACATACCGTCTAAATATAAGAAAATGCGTTCTTCCAATTAACTGGACGGGAGGCCGCCGGCAGACCTAAGCACTCACAGAAAGGTACAGCAGTCGATAGAACCACCACTCCGAAGAGATGGAGGTTCCAGATGAATGAGGTTAGGAATTAGTTGTCGGCACGTGCCTGTCCCTGCAAGAGTGTAGGCGGATTTGTTGGACGAAACAGGAATAGCAGAATAACAGGAGGCAGGGTGCTGAAACAAAGTGGCTGAGTGATAACTCGACCAGCTTGGTTTATACCGGTTTATTGTTAGAACAACAAGCACACATAACCCAGCCTGCAACCTGACTGGTGCCTGAAGGGCCAACCCAAGAAGTCAACCAAGGTGTCGTCTCTAGTCACAGTAGATGCGGAGGCAACCTCAAGTATGCGGTAACTCTGACTCATTACAGTGCAAGACGTGGCTAGCGTGGTAACCGAGAAGCACAGCTGGCTTTGTGAGCTGCGCGACAGCTGTTGATCTAGTCCGTAGACGTAGACTGNCCAACCAAGGTGTCGTCTCTAGTCACAGTAGATGCGGAGGCAACCTCAAGTATGCGGTAACTCTGACTCATTACAGTGCAAGACGTGGCTATGGTAACCGAGAAGCACAGCTGGCTTTGTGAGCTGCGCGACAGCTGTTGATCTAGTCCGTAGACGTAGACTGGCTGNTGGTAACCGAGAAGCACAGCTGGCTTTGTGAGCTGCGCGACAGCTGTTGATCTAGTCCGTAGACGTAGACTGGCTGGTAACAAGCAGGGCTTGTGGCATGAATACACTGACAGGCAGCGATTTGTCTATCAACTGGTTCTAGGCGTCTGAGCGCGTCTGGGCAGCATGACATTCTGCAAAAGAGCTGCAAGAGTCAGCCTCGAATTGAGGGATGCAAGCTTTATTTATACCCGAGAAACAGGGCCAGCGCGCGGGGTTAGCCGCGGTGGGAGAGAGGACAGAGGAGAGAAGCGATGAGGAGCGGTGGGCGGCTCACTTCCCTTTAGCTGCCAGGAGGCAAGCGCTGAACTTCTGTAACCTCGGGTGATGCTTTGTGGCGTGTGGTGGCTACATCTCTTCTTGAGGGGGCCGTGGCTGTGACGGAGGCAACAGTATATCATGACATTGCCCATGGTGGGTCATATTGCAACCCAATGCCACGGTCAGTAATATCACTAACTCCAGGGGTCTCATCCTTGCAATCGCCCACATTGCAGCTCTTGTGCAATGCACCAATCTTCCACCTCTTTCAAAAGCAGGATCACCCACAAGACTTATCCTATCCAGGACAGCTATATCTGTATGACATAAAATCACATCTACCAGCTCCAATGCATTCACTGCAATACAGAGAACACTGGCCTTACTACCAACACTCTCTGACACAGAATGAATGGCCACATAGCAGACACCAAACAAGTCATAGCTGGGTGGGGTAAATGTAGGTAAATTATCAGAAGCCAGTTGCAGCACATGCAGCATCTCACAAGCACAACATTTTNGCTGGGTGGGGTAAATGTAGGTAAATTATCAGAAGCCAGTTGCAGCACATGCAGCATCTCACAAGCACAACATTTTACTTGTGTTACACAATCCGAGTGGTGCAGACCCTACCACCTTTTAATAATACAGCAGAACTGCGACACTGGGAACTGGCATACCAATACTTCACCAAATCCAGACAGACACATGGCTTAAACATAAGATAACCCTTCTCCCAAATTTCCAATCTCCCACCTCAACCTAGTTCGCCTCCTGACCACTAGGTTCACTGTTTGCCAAACACCACCTGANTCCAATCTCCCACCTCAACCTAGTTCGCCTCCTGACCACTAGGTTCACTGTTTGCCAAACACCACCTGATGAAGCTGGCTAAGCCAGCAAAACATCACGATCGTGCAACCATGTGGAAAATGTGTCACCCTTCTTTGTGTGTGCGCCTATCGACAAGTACTAGACTGTGAGTACTTAAGTTCCTGTTCTTTTATATATTTTTGGTAGCCTAGCGGCCTACTTGTAACCTTAATAAACTAGTCTTTGTCACAGCACACATGTAATGTTCGACCGCAGCACATTTTGCCCACACAAACACACCCCAAGAATGACGGTGTCCTTAACCAGAGCCATCAAGAACATGAACATTTTCATAAATGCAGTAGGCAGGCACCAAAAAAAAAATTTAAAAAGCAGTTTTAAAATAAAATTTATTTCACTGAAACTCACGCCATTAGCGACTCAAACAGCGTACAGGATGCCATATCCTTGTGCGATATTTGTCTTATTGCTCTTATTTTTATCAATTTCCCTAATTACTGTACATATATTATAGTATAAATGCACCTTTTTTATTTTCAAAATAAAGTTAAGGAATTCTGGGGTGTGCGTTATAAACTGGGGAAAAAATCAAAAGGAACGAGTAGCAGTCATAAACTGTCGGGAGATACTTGGAGGATGATAAAGTGTAGTTCTCTCATCATCACTGATCTCCTCTTTCTTTCTCACTCTCTCTATCTCTCGAACCTTCCTTTGGTCGCCCCTTCACCACACCCTATAACACATTGTGACCGACTAACCTACTCCGCACTCTCCACTCACTCCGCACACTCCACTCACTCCGCACACTCACTCACTCACGCATGCACGCACATGCACACACACATATATATATGTATTGCATTATTTATAAATGGTTACATTTTGGAGTATACTTCTTAAGTTTAATTTAAGCAGATCATCTTGCAAAAATGATGTACTGCACTTGAAGATGCAAGTATTATTTGTGTGGGAACCATCTGTTGCGAGATAAGTGGAATTATATTTATTTATGTAATATATAACTGAAATGAAATTTTTACTGGTAGCTATTCGACTTCAAAAACATTTGCATGTTGTTCAAAAATTTTACTATTCAATTCGAAAACATCAAAATCCACTATTTGCACGCACCTAATATTCACTGCCAACAAGCCCAACTTGGCTTCTATTACGTGCTTCTGTGTTGTTTTCTCTATACAATATTCTGGTTTAACAAGAGAGCTACTGCAATGGAGTACGTCGAAAATAATATTTGTTTGACAGGTCTCAACTTACCTGTTGAGAGACATGTCTCGACGCAGAATGGTCACCAAACTGGCTGTAACTAGGCGACCCATGTCAGCACGCACTAGCTGGCTGTTGTGCATAGGGAACCCAATGAGGAGGAGGTCAAGTGCGCTCCTCTGTACCAGCACACTGCTGTCTTGCATGCATGCACACAGCCCATTCACCTGAAATATTGTCAAAGTTCATCGTGAGCATACATACCTGGTAGTAATAATGCACAGATGTAATAAAATAAAACATGATTTTGATTAACTTCTAATACAAATTAACATCACATGCGGTTTGCCAAAAACTACTATACAAGGCCCAACTAAAGCAAAGTTCCTGAAAGATTAAAACTTAGAGAACACGTCTACCGAACTGGTGAAATTGTAAACTATTGAAATCGCCCTTTTGTGTAATAAATAACAGCCACAACCTATTTATACAAATGCATCTTACAAAAAGCTCTGTACCACCTGTAATTTGGTTGCTCATGAAGGAGTTTTCTTCACTGGAACAGTAGACGCATTACAAAGAGACATTGGAAAGAAAAGTATGGTATTCTGTACAGATAGTGTGCATTTTCATCCCATACTTTCTCTTGGGCTGTGAGCAACCAAGTAACTTGCCCTAACTTGGTAGGTAATCCTGGTCGTGCAAAACACTTTGAGGTTTGTATAACCTTCTGCATTATAGCTATGTATCCAATAGGTATTCACAAATTTAAACAAAACTGTAATGGATTAGTCATTACATGAACACCACACTGCTGGCCATTAAAATCACAACACCAAGGATGAGAGATGTAACAACCAAACTTATTAGACACAGACAGGTGACAAGATTACTCTTGAAGCACTTTAGGACATACAGGACATGGGGAAATCAATAATGTATGGTTCCACCACGTGCGGTAACAACAGCTGCTACATGATACTGTATTGAGAGGAACGGACTTTCAATGTCCGTCTGGGGTATCTCCATGCATGTTGCTTTCAAGCACGCCAAAAATTCATCAGTTGTTGCTGCAGATATCCTGTGGCAGGCCAGTCATTGCCCAACCCTGGACCACACGTTTCAATGGGTGAGAGATCCAGTGAATGTGCAGGAAAAGGAAGCAGTGTGACACGTTGGTCACCCAAGAACCGTCAGACGTGTGTCACATACAAACGTACATTGTCCTTGTTGATTTAGAACCCAAGCTAGCCCTCAAGATAGGGGTCAACAACAAACTCCAACACTCCGTGATGTAACAGTAGCTGGTCAGTGTACCAGCGATGCAGATCAGGCATGAGCCAGACTGGAATTTGATGGCACCCCATACCATGACTCAATGTGCTGTGCCGGTACGGAGGTGTATAATGTAAGACTAGGACATGTGTGCGTCACGGTGTCGCCAGACATGAATGTGATCTGCAAGCAGAAGCTAAATTCATTGCAGAATATGTTCCATGCACCATTGCAACTGCAGATGCCTGTGGTAAGCAGTCAGTGACAACCACAGTAATAGTTACCTGGACATGAGACCCTGATGATGCAGATGGTGACGCACTGTGCATGCGGACACAGATTGATGTGCCACATGCCTGAATCCCTGAGCGAGTGTATATGATATGTGTGCACATCTGTAATCGCCTTGAGCACCAGACGTCTGTCCTCACGCTTGGTATGACGGGGCCGTTGGCTTCCTGCACGTAGCTCTGCCCATCCCTCCTCAACCCCGGATCCCATATTTGCATTTCTTCTGAGAGAACTAAAATTGCAGTAGGATAATAAACATAAACAATCCCGATAGGCTGCAATTCTCCCACTGTAAATGTAGAAACCTGTTCCTAAGGTGGTTATGTTCTTCGACATGGTATGCTAACTCTATCTACATACAAAAACAGTGGAGAAACCATGCCACTACGCAGTTCCCCGACCTCCAATCACCACTTCTCATCAGTGTCGCCATTGGCACATATGCTGTGCCACTCTGCTGAACAACTTATGTCATTGTCCTACCCTGCTCTACGCATTCCCCCAATGTGGGGTCCTTCAAGTGTGCAATTCTTGGTTTTGTAATTTTAATGGTCAGCAGTGTATTTTTTTTGGTGTTAATTCTACAACAAAAATATATTCTAATATCTTGAATGAAATTAGTAGAACCATGATTTTGCAACTGTCCATGGTTCCGAGTATACTGTAGCAAAATCAAAACTAACAGATTTTGTATCCTAAAAAATTATGTTTGAAGTGCATTTTTTAGTTGAAGTTCATTTTTAATCATTTAAGGATTAAAACCAACACATTTTTTAAATGAAATATTAATTTAATTCAATAGGCAGATTGAGGCACCTCAGGTGACGTCTAGCATCCGCCACAGTTGTGGCCTGCTCCCCCACACAGTGTTTCCCTAGTGCAAGGGTAGCCAGTTGCCCT
This sequence comes from Clitarchus hookeri, assembly GCA_002778355.1. NCBI lineage: Eukaryota > Metazoa > Arthropoda > Insecta > Phasmatodea > Phasmatidae > Clitarchus > Clitarchus hookeri. The sequence continues at coordinate 113,631 of NQII01004343.1, forward strand.
CCCTGTAAGCTGTCTGCCTGCATCACATTGTCGCTAGGCGCTTCTGCGAGTGCCTGCCTACCTTCCCTCCAGCCGATGGCCGCTGAAAGATAACCCCTGCGTATATCGACCACACAGCTGGCATCTTTTGCTCTCTCCCCGCATTACACCCCAGAGTACAAATATTGCCAGCAGACCATAGTTTGAGGCTGTCTTACTCAGCTACAGTCAGAATGTCACTCTGCACGAGCACACACCCATCAAAGAGTCTCTTTGCTTCTTATAGCCACAGTGCTACCACCTACCACTTGAACACGAGTCCCCACCATTCTTTATGGTTGCCCTCGCCTTGCCCCACCTCGCAGCTGTGTGGACCACACACCCCCTGTACACATTGCACATTGTTAGCAACCCAGGTTCAGCTCCAACTTGATCCAGCCTTTTACTTCCAGCTAGTTAATTTTCTGCTACCTGAACTCGTTATCTTCCCAGTTTGATCCAACAACCCTTAACACACTTCCACGCTACTATTCCTTTTCACTCTTCAGGCTACAGAAGTTAGGAACATTCATCTTCATACTAGGGATCGGAGCATGGTGATAATACTACGTTGTTGATCACCACCAGAGAAGAGTGCAAAACCATTGCCCAACTTTTCGGCGGAGTATTTGGTGTGTCTGCGATTATCCCACCCTACAAGGGTACTCTTCGAGAAAGGGCAGTGGTGGTCCACAGGGTTCTATCTTGCAAACCTTCCGACTGGGAAGGCTAGCAATAATCCCACCCTTCCTGATACTACGAGACGGAGACACTGAGTTATTAGGTCACTGCACTGTGAGAGAAGTCACAACCCTCCCCAGGAATTCCTCCCCTTTTAACAGTTACATCCACATTGTTAACACCAGCCGTGTCAGTGCCTACAGTACACCCACTCTATACGCTTTTGTGTTTCCCATATGCTACACCACCGGGCTGGATGGTGAAAAGCAGCCAGGAAGGCTCTGTCTGACTGCACAGTTGGAGCAAAGGCTCAAATAGATGTACACACACTGCTGAGAGGAGACTGTCCACCACAGAAGCACCACTGTCACCCACCAGCCGTATCAAGCTGTGCCGTAGTGGAGGGTTTGCCAAGGAGGATACCTCACCAGATGCTTTAACATACGAGCACTCTCACCTCTACCGCTAACACCAACTAAGCACACATCCACTGAACCTTGTCCAGATATCCCCACTAAAGTGGTTTGCCGGCTCATGCCTACCATTAGCTGCAGTCAACCTTTTCCCCGACCTGTACCCAGACATAGCTTGAAATATGCCGGACTCCACCTAGAGCTTAGAGGTCCATCATTACTGTCGCTGCCTCTCTGACCTCTGCCACCACCAATTTCCCCTTCAAGAGAACACCTGCTTCTTCGTACTCAGGGGGGAGAAGTTGCAGACATCCACTGCTACTAGAGCAGATGAGGCATCAAGCACCTTTCTTGGTGCCCAACATAGGACTATTGTGGATACATTTCAAGATGGAACACAAAACAGGGAAACATGAGATCAGCCCCACCAGCCGCAACAGTCTGCTCGAACTGACAACTTCAGGAAGTCATATTGAACACCCTGTGGTACATTCAAAACTAATAGCTGCAAGCAGGCAGAATCCTAATCACTCGTATATTACATCGCTTACAGTAAAAAAGTTTTTATTTCCATTATGTGTATGTGTGTATATGTAAATTTGTATGTTTTATATATTTATAGGTCTATAAATATTTTCTCTGTTTTTATTACTTTATATTTTGAATCATTTAATATGTATGGTTTAGTCATATTCATGTGCAATGGGTCCAGTGTAAGATAAGGCGAACATGCCTTAACGGCCTTAAAGTCTTAAATAAATAAAAACGTCGACCACCAGGCTACAAGAACACAGCTGCAAGCAGTGCGCCTGTTCCATGATCCGGCCAGTGGCTGCTAGGTATCAGCGTCAGTCAACAGTATATCAACGGTGTGGGTAGCTGCGCACTCAGCTCTGCTGCCTGGAGAGGAAGACAAACCAGTCACCTTGTGCCTTCCCCACCGTCACTTTGGAAAGGTCACTGTTTCCTTTTACAGAGTTCGTTCTGAGCGACAGAAAGTCTAGCCGTATTCATTGCACGTCACACGTGTAAAAAGCCTGCAGGACAGGATAATGGACCCGTGATAATAAATAAACAATTATATAATAAATCCTCAGATTCCTGAAAGAAACTAGTGAAAACATAGTTTTTGCTCACCATGGTGTGCTGTATTTAGGCTTTTTTTTTGCGACAAAAGGAGGTCCTATAAGTCCATCTGAAATATAATTTCTCTCAGAACACATCAAAATATTAAAATTAATTAATATTTCATTTTAAAAACATGTTATTTTTGCTTTGGAAAAAATTGAATAAAAACACAATTTTTGAGTTTTTGAGGGCTCAAGATTAATCAAAATAAGTCCTCAAATTCGATATTACAAGTGTGTAAATATTACGGAGTCAATTGAAAGAGAACCATCCGACTATTTAAGAAATATAGTAACTTGTAATTTTGCTGCTAAAGCCACGTAAAAACCAGCCTAAGTAACATTTTAAAACAATTTTTGCATAAAGGGGTTTGAAGGTAGATGGTGGATGGTAAAAAGGGGAGTGGGGGACAGAAATGGTCATAATCAAACACTAACCCTTCCGAAATTACTGCCCTTTTCTCAGGAACCATGAAAGAGTGTAATTTTGAAATTTGACTGTACTGTACTTTAAAACCAGATACGAGCTTAAACATAGAGGTCAGTCATTCCATGTGAAATAATCAAGGGGCTCAAGGTGCACCATTTTTGATTTTGATAAAAATTTGTTACTATGTTATCCTATCCTCAAGGTGAAAGAAAAACATTAATTTAAATTATTACCTACAACAAGAGGATGATGGCAGTCATTTTTCATACACACTGCAAGCAAATTTCACAGATTTCGGAGGTTTACGAAACTAGCCGTAACATTTTTAATAAGTCGTCTATTGTGGAGTTCTTAATACCATTTAAAAGCTTACATCAGATACTATTACACTGTATATTTATAACATGAAATACATTTTGTATTTTCAAGATGGCGGCCATTTTCTTTCTGCATTCAGATGACTGTTTTACCCCACCCTGCTTCACCAAAGTTACATTTAGAGATCTGATCTTTTGTGCGCTTAGTGTCTACATGCAGAACAGTGTTCAACATCAAAGTTATCTGGGTTAAAGACTTCCTTCCAAGAAAAAATTAAGATTTAAATTTTTAATAAACAGTATTTGTCCCATCTGTATTTAAATACCGTAACTAGCATCCCTTTTCCAATGAACCAAACTGCTTCAAAGAAAAACTTACCATTACATCGATGTTGGTGCCCATGATGTAAAGTTGGTCTTCCATTGAAAGTTTTTTGTTGAAATGGGACAGGACGTATGAGATAGCAGGAAGGCGAATACTGCTGTTGCTTGCCAAGCAGTCCCAAAGGCAGCCATAGAAGTGATCAGGGCCAACCTCAGCACAAACTTTCTCCAACAGGGAGTTTGTTCTGCAAGATGCAAAAACAGTTTAACCAGTTTGTATAAATAAAATACAAGTTAGACGTTACTTCTAGAGATGTTACGGTTAAATATATTTATAGGCTGCACACAAAAAACAGCACTTTTGGAAGCCCTGCTTATGATCTACTTGCACGCACATGTATTCTTCTGCCAAATGTAAAATAAACATTGCCACAAGACTGATCACTTAATTTTTGTGTTAGTAAACTGAAACTGTGAAATTATTTGAAAAGTAAACATTTTATATATTTGCTAATTCTTACACTTGTATGCTTAAACCAAAAACTAAAGCAAAATAAATATTTTCAGTAATCACTTTTTTTACCAAACACTTTAAAATGAAAGTTAAGACATGGAACTAGGTACTTATCCTTGATCATTACCAACCACATTGGGNTTTACCAAACACTTTAAAATGAAAGTTAAGACATGGAACTAGGTACTTATCCTTGATCATTACCAACCACATTGGGCATATGCCAGTCAGTGCGACCTTTAAAATACATATGCAGAAAGAGGCAGTAATATTTTTCAAACAATTTGTAATGAGCTCAGTTAACCATGAACCACCTATATTTAGCTGCATTCTCAAGAGATGAGTTGNCACGGATCCCATATTTGCATTTCTTCTGAGAGAACTAAAATTGCAGTAGGATAATAAACATAAACAATCCCGATAGACTGCAATTCTCCCACTGTAAATATAGAAACCTGTTCCTAAGGTGGTTATGTTCTTCGACATGGTATGCTAACTCTATCTACATACAAAAACCGTGGAGAAACAATGCCACTACGCAGCTCCCCGACCTCCAATCACCACTTCTCATCAGTGTCGCCATTGGCACATATGCTGTGCCACTCTGCTGAACAACTTATGTCATTGTCCTACCCTGCTCTACGCATTCCCCCAATGTGGGGTCCTTCAAGTGTGCAATTCTTGGTTTTGTAATTTTAATGGTCAGCAGTGTATTTTTTTGGTATTAATTCTACAACAAACATATATTCTAATATCTTGAATGAAATTAGTAGAACCATGATTTTGCAACTGTCCATGGTTCCCGAGTATACTGTAGCAAAATCGAAACTAACAGATTTTGTATCCAAAAAATTAAAAAATTATGTTTGAAGTGCATTTTTTGGTTGAAGTTTATGTTTAATCATTTAAGGAATAAAACCAACACATTTTTTAAATGAAATATTAATTTAATTCAATAGGCAGATTGAGGCACCTCAGGTGACGTCTTTCAACTTTCTAGCATCCGCCACAGTTGTGGCCTGCTCCCCCACACAAGAACCGTTAGACTGTACAAGCCACAGTGTTTCCCTAGTGCAAGGGTAGCCAGTCCGTTGCCCTCCCTGTAAGCTGTCTGAATGCATCACATTGTCGCTAGGCGCTTCTGCGAGTGCCTGCCTACCTTCCCTCCAGCCGATGGCCGCTGAAAGATAACCCCTGCGTATCTCGACCACACAGCTGGCATCTTTTGCTCTCTCCCCGCATTACACCCCAGAGTACAAATATTGCCAGCAGACCATAGTTTGAGGCTGTCTTACTCAGCTAGTCAGAATGTCACTCTGCCCGAGCACACACCGATCAAAGAGTCTCTTCGCTTCTTATAGCCACAGTGCTACCACCTACCACTTGAACACGAGTCCCCACCATTCTTTATGGTTGCCCTCGCCTCGCCCCACCACACAGCTATGTGGACCACACACCCTCTGTACACATTGCACATTGTTAGCAACCCAGGTTCGGCTCCAACTTGATCCAGCTTTTTACTTCCAGCTAGTTAATTTTCTGCTACCTGAACTCGTTATCTTCCCAATTTGATCCAACAACCCTTAACACACTTCCAGGCTACTATTCCTTTTCACTCTTCAGGCTGCAGAAGTTAGGAATATTAATCTTCATACTAGGGATCGGAGCATGGTGATAATACTACCTTGTTGATCACCACCAGAGAAGAGTGCAAAACCATTGCCCAACTTTTCGGCGGAGTATTTGGTGTGTCTGCGATTATCCCACCCTACAAGGGTACTCTTCGAGAAAGGGCAGTGGTGGTCCACAGGGTTCTATCTTGCAAACCTTCCGACTGGGAAGGCTAGCAATAATCCCACCCTTCCTGATACCATGAGAAGGAGACACTGAGTTGTTAGGGCACTGCACTGTGAGAGAAGTCACAGTCCTCCCCAGGAATTCCTCCCCTTTTAACAGTTACATCCACATTGTTAGCACCAGCCATGTCATCATCTACAGTACACCCACTCTCTCCGTTTTTGTGTTTCCCATATGCTACACCACCGGGCTGGATGGTGAAAAGCAGCCAGGAAGGCTCTGTTTGGCCTTAGTCAGGGAGGCTGCACAGTTGGAGAATGTCCAGAAATAGTAGTCATACCAAGCAGAAATAAGCTATTATAACTTATAGTTTTAATAAACAAAAAAAAAAAATATTTTTAATAAACATCAACATAAAATGCGTTTTCATATAATCTCAGCGGGGGTTCCCTTGATTCCTTTGTAGAGGGCTTATATCAGCTAATTTTCGGGAGTTTCCCTGTTTTTCTCTCGCTTCGGTTCTTCCCTGCATATCCTTATATATCTCGGGACATCCCCGGGGGGTATTTCTCAGGGTATGAATACAGCGCAATTCCTATCCCCTGTACTCGTCACGCGTCAGTGACTACATGTAGAACAGTGTTCAACATCAAAGTTATCTAGGTTAAAGACTTCCTTCCTAGAAAAAAATTTTAAGATTTAAATTTTAAATAAACAGTATTTGTCCCATCTGTACTTAAATACTGTAACTAGCATCCCCTTTCCAATGAACCAAACTGCTTCAAAGCCAAACTTACCATAACATCGATGTTGGTGCCCATGATGTAAAGTTGGTCTTCCATTGAAAGTTTTTTGTTGAAATGGGACAGGACGTATGAGATAGCAGGAAGGCGAATACTGCTATTGCTTGCCAAGCAGTCCCAAAGGCAGCCATAGAAGTGATCAGGGCCAACCTCAGCACAAACTTTCTCCAACAGGGAGTTTGTTCTGCAAGATGCAAAAACAGTTTAACCAGTTTGTATAAATAAAATACAAGTTAGACGTTACTTCTAGAGATGTTATGATTAAAGATATTTATAGGCTGCTTACAAAAAACAGCACTTTTGAAAGCCCTGCTTATGATCTACTCGCATGTACATGTATTCTTCTGCCAAATGTAAAATAAACATTGCCACAAGACTGATCACTTAATTTTTGTATTAGTAAAGTGAAAATGTGAAATTATTTGAAAAGTAAACATTTTACATATTTGCTAATTCTTACACTTATATGCTTAAACTAAAAACTAAAGCAAAATAAATATTTTCAGTATTCACCAATGTTTACCAAACACTTTAAAATGAAAGTTAAGACATGGAACTAGGTACTTATCCTTGATCATTACCAACCACATTGGGCATATGCCAGTCAGTGCGACCTTTAAAATACATATGCAGAAAGAGGCAGTAATATTTTTCAAACAATTTGTAATGAGCTCAGTTAACCATGAACCACCTATATTTAGCTGCATTCTCAAGAGATGAGTTGGCAGGTTTTGGTTTCTGTTAAACAGCACAGTCTTGTGTGCCTGTAAAGGTGAAGTGAGGTAGATATGGGTCAGCAGCAGGACAAAAGGGCAAGGGANAACAGCACAGTCTTGTGTGCCTGTAAAGGTGAAGTGAGGTAGATATGGGTCAGCAGCAGGACAAAAGGGCAAGGGAAACAGCAGTGACCTGAGATAACCCACTGTCCAATGGCAACATCTGTTATGTTTCCCACATGTGAAAATCCAGGAGACCCCACCCAGAGAATTGAACTCGCTTCGTTTTGGTGGGAGGCGAGCAGTTCGATTACTACACCACTGCAACTCCTCTGCATTCCCAAGAGAAATTTTAAACCATAAATATTAACATTCAAACATACTATATAACGTCCCACTCGTGCAACAAAAGATGCGAATGTCCCACTCGTACAACAAAAGATGCGAATGTCTCACTCGTGCAACAAAAGATGCAAATGTTCCACTCATGCAACAAAAGATGAAATTGTCCCACTCATGCAACAAAGATGCGAATGTCCCACTTGTGCAACAAAAGATACATGTTCACGCAATGATGGAGTGGGAAATGGTATGNTTGTGCAACAAAAGATACATGTTCACGCAATGATGGAGTGGGAAATGGTATGAAAGTCTACACCTTAGACAATGATTAAGTATCCCCATTGCAGCATCCCTGTGCCCAACTGAGTTAGCATCCATTAAAAAAAAACACTAGGATGACCTCAAAACTAAACATTTATTCATGATTCTCACTCAAGGTATCCAATCCATGGAGTCAAAATTGCTACACATGGCTTTTCATTTCAAATAATGGGTACTAAAAAGGAAAACTCTTAATTAAATTTAAACAAGACCAGCATAAAATGGAAGACATAACTTTTATAAGACTATTTGAGGACAATGTTAAGCCAACACTTAGCATTGTATGTACATGGGGCCATTACATTACAAAAAATACGAGAAATACATTTTTTTTTTAAATGTGAAACTACAGACAATGTTAATATGACGCCTACAACATAAATGACTATAATTAGGTCTGCACTAAGAGTGTGTCAGTTCTAAAATCTGATCTACAATATAAACTGTTTTTGCATTAATGAAACTTGTACAAGACATTCTGAAAAATCTAATTTATAGGGAAATTAAATATAAGGCAGACATTTAAAAGCATAAAAATAATATAACTTGCTNATTCTGAAAAATCTAATTTATAGGGAAATTAAATATAAGGCAGACATTTAAAAGCATAAAAATAATATAACTTGCTGAATCCCTTGCCAGCAATTAGTGCAAATAAATAAAAAACAAAAATTATTGTTACCTGTCAAAGTGATCTGAGCCTTCTTCTAGTCCCGGCAGCACTCCACTGAGGAAACCGCTCAGGCCAGGTCGTAGTCTTTCACCAAGAGGAACAAAATGAGTTTCGTACACGGTTAGCAAGGACGGTCGCACGTTCATTGCTGCATGACCCAGCAAGGGGAACAAGCCTACGGCACAAAATATTTTATACCTTAATATTTTTGAGCTTATNTCATTGCTGCATGACCCAGCAAGGGGAACAAGCCTACGGCACAAAATATTTTATACCTTAATATTTTTGAGCTTATCACAGCTATGAAAATAATACACAATAGGCTGTTATCTAATAGAGCTTACAAAAAAAGGCATAAATTCATACTTTAACCTTGTATCAGATAATCAAAGAGGCACACATTTCTCAAAGTCTCTCTTGCCATTCTTGAAACTGTACTCACCTGAGCTGTNGTATCAGATAATCAAAGAGGCACACATTTCTCAAAGTCTCTCTTGCCATTCTTGAAACTGTACTCACCTGAGCTGTAGATAAACAACTCTTGGCTTAGTCTGTTTGTGCCCATACATTTGAAAATTATGTCGTAGGTTTCCAGAGCCTTTAGGTGCACTCCTGAAGGAAGAGCTGGGTGCATACATTGTGCCAAACGTTTGCTGATCTTAATGCGACGAGGTATCACAGGAAATTTCATGTACGTCAGCAACACCTTCAAAAGGAAATGCACAATAAGTTTATAATAACACTAAGAATGTTTCAGTAATTTTTGAAGAAAAAAACAATTGGACCATGTAGTAGGTTTAGGACACTCAAAAAAATCGAATTAGTAACATGCAACTCTAGCCCAGAACCAAGATAACATTCCTGTAAATGTTTAAGACTTGAAATAACCATAAACATAATAGTATACATTGACAAAATGACCTAATATCACTTTTTCAATGTGATGTACAGTACAGTATTTAGTGCATCATCTCTTGTGTAACATGGAAACTTACATGTTTAAACTTCTACACNAATGTGATGTACAGTACAGTATTTAGTGCATCATCTCTTGTGTAACATGGAAACTTACATGTTTAAACTTCTACACATGTGCAATAAACCAAACACACTTTTTTTTTTAATCTCGATAATAGTCTGGTTGTTTTACTACATATTCCCTAACATACAACTAGATGTAACTTTACATGAAATAAAATTACACACACCCCAGTGTAAAATACAAAATACTATATCTCTAAGTTTCTTCTTTTTAAATGGGGAAAAGAGTAACACATATTATAAATGGTATACACACAAATGTTTGAACGGCAGTACTGAAATGTTATTTCTGTTATATCAGTTGTCGCTATTAATCATTCCCTGCTTTGATATATACACTATGTATATAATGGTTTTTAGATGACTACACTGCTACTAAACCTCTGCAAATGATTTAACCTTGCAGGCTCACAAATATACTAACACTTTCAAAATTTACTTATGTGCTAATACATTTTCAATAAACAAAAACANATGTGATGTACAGTACAGTATTTAGTGCATCATCTCTTGTGTAACATGGAAACTTACATGTTTAAACTTCTACACGTGTGCAATAAACCAAACACTTTTTTTTTAAATCTCGATAATAGTCTGGTTGTTTTACTACATATTCCCTAACATACAACTAGATGTAACTTTACATGAAATAAAATTACACACACCCCAGTGTAAAATACAAAATACTATATCTCTAAGTTTCTTCTTTTTAAATGGGGAAAAGAGTAACACATATTATAAATGGTATACACACAAATGTTTGAACGGCAGTACTGAAATGTTATTTCTGTTATATCAGTTGTCGCTATTAATCATTCCCTGCTTTGATATATACACTATGTATATAATGGTTTTTAGATGACTACACTGCTACTAAACCTCTGCAAATGATTTGACCTTGCAGGCTCACAAATATACTAACACTTTCAAAATTTACTTATGTGCTAATACATTTTCAATAAACAAAAACANACCTTGCAGGCTCACAAATATACTAACACTTTCAAAATTTACTTATGTGCTAATACATTTTCAATAAACAAAAACAGTATACTACAGGCATTCCTTATGTGAACCATAGTTTTAACAAATACATATTCCAGTGCAGCTGTAATTATTATGAAGGAAAATCCATAATTTCCAGAAATAGTTGTCATACCAAGCAGAAATAAGCTATTATAACTTATAGTTTTAATGAACAAAAAAAAATATTTTAAATAAACATTAACATAACCTGCATTTTCATATAATACTACATTATTTATTTATTTTTAAATTGCTTTGACTAGTTTTGAATATTAAAAATAATGAGTGGAGTGGAGTGTGTAGAGATTTAGGTGGCTCTTAACGAGGTATTGAGAACTGATAAGGGTGAAATGAGATGAGAGTGGAGCAGCACCAGAATGCAAGGGCAGAGTAAACTGAAGATCCCTGAAAAAAAACCTGCCTACTAGGGGCATCATCCTCCATGACTCCCACTTGCAAAAATTAGGGAAAATCCGGGAGTTACCCGGTCGGGGATTGAGCTTGGTTTGCCTTGGTGGGAGACTAGCTGTCTAACCGCTCAGCCACCACAGCCCCTGTTAAAAAATAATGCTACTAGTTTAATGTCCCAATGTTCTATGCATGCTTTTTTTAAAAGTCATAGATAAATCACCAAACTTTGTGCCATGCAACTGCAGGATTAGCCATATCTTAACCAATGCGCCAACTTGAACTGAAATGTTATAAAACCCTGAAAATTCCTATATGATAATCGAAACAATGCTGCTTACCTTATTCAATTTTCCTAATGCAGATATCAAATCTGCCCATTCACTGGTGTACTCAAAACTTTTCAGAGCCTTGTCCACTGCGGACACATACCTATAAAGACAAAAGGTTGNATTAGCCATATCTTAACCAATGCGCCAACTTGAACTGAAATGTTATAAAACCCTGAAAATTCCTATATGATAATCCAAACAATGCTGCTTACCTTATTCAATTTTCCTAATGCAGATATCAAATCAGCCCATTCACTGGTGTACTCAAAACTTTTCAGAGCCTTGTCCACTGCGGACACATACCTATAAAGACAAAAGGTTGCAGTTAATGTAGAAAACATTACTAACGTAAAACTTAACAACACATGTGATCTGGGGATGAACAAAAAGTCTTTAGTGCAGATGACAACCGCTGCATCACCACCTTATGAAAGAGATACTGGGAGGCAGCCAGCAGCATTCAGAACAACCGGCTGACAGATGAATAAAGAGAGAGAATTAACTGCATTTTTACGCTCCTGTGGCAGTTCAATGGAGTACTGAGAATTACGGAACCACTTCAATTTTCAACCTATTAATCTATAACAGCACCTTCCCCTCTCTCCCCCGAAACCCCATATAGCAAACTGTCATTACAGGTGGACTAGGTTGCAGCAGAAATCCTCACTGAAATTTCTCCAGCACGCATGGGGTTTTGCACACTGTAGACCTCCAGAGTTCGTCGGCTGATGGGTCCAGGTCATTCAAAACCCCTGGTCTTTGATCAAAAGTTCCAGCTGGAGCTCTAGGCTGGCTCCTGCCATCCAGAACAGCTAATACGCTTCTCCAGGCAGATGGCTTCAACTTTCAAACCCGCCCGGGATGAGCTACCAGGAGGTATTATGGGATAAGGAACAGTACACGATGGTATGCAGTGCTTACCACCAGCACTCCTCCATGATCCACCCACTATGCCTCTTGCAACTTGGGCCTTTGTATCAAAAATGATCAGACTATCCCTTCACGAAGAACTAGTTCAACATCAACCACAATTTGATGCTGGGTATTAACGTCCTGACACACACTCAGACCTTCCTGTGATCATGCACACACAACACACACACACACACACTGGGACCTTCCTGTGATCATGGTAAAGACTATTCCACAGATCCACCTGCAGCACCACGGCTACCGGTGGTCCGGAATATGCATCACGTAAGCAAGTGGCCTGTTGCATATTACCCTGCAATGACAGCAACCCTCTGCAACACAACTCCCTCTGCAGGAAGTGTTGGCTATATTTCAAGAAACAAGGCTGGTTGTCAGCTACTGCTTTTATTGCCTATTGGCCCCAGCCATCCTAAATGAATGATCACTGTTCTTACTCCCAGTATCACGAATGATCCTAATGCAAGCTATATTCCAGTGCCAGAGCAGTTACTCACAGGAAAACTACTGTTAAAAGTGCCCCAAATTCTCTGCAGAAACTGCTGCTCCTAGCACTCATGCTTTATCTTAAATATACCCTGGACCAGGGCTGCATAATGATTTAAAGGACTTCTGCACCTGTAATAATGTCACCTTGACTCACAGGTGCAAAAAAAAACTAAACATAAAACCCTTACAACCCAGGTTTGGGCATATTATGACTCGCAAGCTCTTTCAACAGGTAAGTACCATGCACTTTGAGATCCCATGTGGTAGCAAGACATCTATTATTGTCTGTGCAAAAGCTGTCATTTTGTGCAGCATGAAGTAAAAAGGACAAAGAAAAGACCAAAAGTAAGGTGCAATCTGGTTCTCTCAAACTGGAGAGATGAAATTCATTGCTTTCTGCACCTCTAAACAGATCTCGCAAAGTGAACATGCCACTGGTAAGACAATGTCTCATACACCTAAATACCAGCTAAATAAGTTACATAAAAATTTACGCAAAAAACAATCTTAAAATACTATTATACAATAAAAAGGAATTACTATACTTTAAAAAAATTAAATGCACAACAATGTAGTATGTAAAATGAAAAGTGTNAAAAAATTAAATGCTCAACAATGTAGTATGTAAAATGAAAAGTGTAGGCTAACAATAAATAAAAGAAAATGGCAAAGAAAAATATATTGCTTTTTGCAGTTCGGTTTATATAAATGAAATATTGACAAAATGAATTCTAAACCTTATCCAGTTTCTACCCATTATGTGATTTGTAAACACATGGTTTCAAATTTATTTGTATACTATGTTCTAAACTGTACTTCATTATATAAAATGCTGTTAAGTCTTATTTGGTATTTGCTAAAAAACTGTGGATGGACAAGTTGTATGCACCTGCCCATAAATAAAACCACTGAATCATTTCAGTACTTACACTCTGTACTTGGAGTCTTTCATCAGCTCATATTCTTCCAGGGCTAAAGAACCCATGGCTGGTTTGTCACACAATATGTATGACTCCAAAAGTGGTCACTTTCATGGGTTCTTCATCACTACAACCCACAAAATGAAAATCATAATATTCACCATTCATGAATACCAAAAGTATTTCAGAACAAAAACTACTACATTTACTACAAAATTATTTACATACTCTAAGCTTCAATCACGAATGTCTTATCATACACATTTTTATAGAAGAAATATATTACTTTTAACAATGTCACAGGAATANAGCTTCAATCACGAATGTCTTATCATACACATTTTTATAGAAGAAATATATTACTTTTAACAATGTCACAGGAATTGAAAATTCATTGTGAAGAATTGTATAAACATTTTGTATTTACTGCAAACAGCACAAGTCATAAAAAAGGTGTAAAAGTTGGCTTTAAAATTATTAAAAATTATTTTTAAATTATTACATATACACTCTCCTAGCAAAGAGAGTGAAATTGTACATGTAATTATTTCTTTTTCACATTTATTTTGTATTATTTTCACTGTTTGTTTAAAGATATCTAATATTTTATTATTTCTCAAGTGCTTTATGCATTTTTGTATTTTTAATGATTTGTAAATGATCAGTTAGTGGTACAATTTATTAGGAGAAATTGTTTCTGTTCAACTGAGCTTGACACTGGCTAACATGGTTCAATGAACCTGTATATACTCAGCTAGTCTGATGTCTGTCAGTTATTTATCAATGAAACCAGCTTTCCAAAAGAGATATTTATCTCTGCTGACTGGCATTCAAGTGGCCAATGAGACACACCTCCTTTTTGAAGAGGTACCGACTGCAGTAGATTCAAAGCAGTTTTTATGCAGTTCAAATGATTCAATATTTTTAATGTATTTTATTCATCGCTGGTCCAGCAATACCTGCATAAGTAGCTGGTAGTAATTGGTAGTATAAGTAAATTAAAATGTTCAGATGTTATGGTAAATTAGTTTGAAATAGTGCTGAACAAGTGAAGTTACAAGTACCGGAATAAATGTNACCTTGACTCACAGGTGCAAAAAAAAACTAAACATAAAACCCTTACAACCCAGGTTTGGGCATATTATGACTCGCGAGCTCTTTCAACAGGTAAGTACCATGCATTTTGAGATCCCATGTGGTAGCAAGACATCTATTATTGTCTGTGCAAAAGCTGTCATTTTGTGCAGCATGAAGTAAAAAAGACAAAGAAAAGACCAAAAGTAAGGTGCAATCTGGTTCTCTCAAACTGGACAGATGAAATTCATTGCTTTCTGCACCTCTAAACAGATCTCGCAAAGTGAACATGCCACTGGTAAGACAATGTCTCATACACCTAAATACCAGCTAAATAAGTTACATAAAAATTTACGCAAAAAACAATCTTAAAATACTATTATACAATAGAAAGGAATTACTATACTTTTAAAAAATTAAATGCTCAACAATGTAGTATGTAAAATGAAAAGTGTAGGCTAACAATAAATAAAAGAAAATGGCAAAGAAAAATATATTGCTTTTTGCAGTTCGGTTTATATAAATGAAATATTGACAAAATGAATTCTAAACCTTATCCAGTTTCTACCCATTATGTGATTTGTAAACACATGGTTTCAAATTTATTTGTATACTATGTTCTAAACTGTACTTCATTATATAAAATGCTGTTAAGTCTTATTTGGTGATGTATTTGCTAAAAAACTGTGGATGGACAAGTTGTATGCACCTGCCCATAAATAAAACCACTGAATCATTTCAGTACTTACACTCTGTACTTGGAGTCTTTCATCAGCTCATATTCTTCCAGGGCTAAAGAACCCATGGCTGGTTTGTCACACAATATGTATGACTCCAAAAGTGGTCACTTTCATGGGTTCTTCATCACTACAACCCACAAAATGAAAATCATAATATTCACCATTCATGAATACCAAAAGTATTTCAGAACAAAAACTACTACATTTACTACAAAATTATTTACATACTCTAAGCTTCAATCACGAATGTCTTATCATACACATTTTTATAGAAGAAATATATTACTTTTAACAATGTCACAGGAATAGAAAATTCATTGTGAAGAATTGTATAAACATTTTGTATTTACTGCAAACAGCACGAGTCATAAAAAAAGGTGTAAAAGTTGGCTTTAAAATTATTAAAAATTATTTTTAAATTATTACATATACACTCTCCTAGTAAAGAGAGTGAAATTGTACATGTAATTATTTCTTTTTCACATTTATTTTGTATTATTTTCACTGTTTGTTTAAAGATATCTAATATTTTATTATTTCTCAAGTGCTTTATGCATTTTTGTATTTTTAATGATTTGTAAATGATCAGTTAGTGGTACAATTTATTAGGAGAAATTGTTTCTGTTCAACTGAGCTTGACACTGGCTAACATGGTTCAATGAACCTGTATATACTCAGCTAGTCTGATGTCTGTCAGTTATTTATCAATGAAACNGTGTAGTATAAAGTCTGATGTCTGTCAGTTATTTATCAATGAAACCAGCTTTCCAAAAGAGATATTTATCTCTGCAGACTGACATTCAGGTGGCCAATGAGACACACCTCCTTTTTGAAGAGGTACCTATTGCAGTAGATTCAAAGCAGTTTTTATGCAGTTCAAATGATTCAATATTTTTAATGTTTTTTATTCATCGCTGGTCCAGCAATACCTGCATAAGTAGCTGGTAGTAATTGGTAGTATAAGTAAATGAAAATGTTCAGATGTTATGGTAAATTAGTTTGAAATAGTGCTGAACAAGTGAAGTTACAAGTACCGGAATAAATGTNAAAATGTTCAGATGTTATGGTAAATTAGTTTGAAATAGTGCTGAACAAGTGAAGTTACAAGTACCGGAATAAATGTGGTTGGCTACATTTGTTAATATGTAAATATGAAGACTTAAAATACAATGCTGATTGTCTTTCATCATTGTGTAATCACAAAATAATAAAGGCTACCTATTTATTCATCCTGAGCGCTTTTACCTCACTGCTTTCTTTCCCTACTCCTGTTTCATTTCAATAATTTTCATACTTTTTAACTAAAAATTAACTCCATACCACTTCCCAAGACCAGAGACCTTAGAACTCAAAAATTTTANATTTTCATACTTTTTAACTAAAAATTAACTCCATACCACTTCCCAAGACCAGAGACCTTAGAACTCAAAAATTTTATGTGTAACTTACAAGGTAGCCACAAAACATTTTCTAAACAATTAAATTGTTCCCATAAACTCTATTTGAAANTTTTATGTGTAACTTACAAGGTAGCCACAAAACATTTTCTAAACAATTAAATTGTTCCCATAAACTCTATTTGAAAAACAGAACAATATGAATGAAGATTTATATATTTCACTTTTCCACTACAAGTGCAGAATTCAGTCAACAGGTAGTGCAAGTTAGTCAACTGCAGAATGTTCATGTTGAGTACGAAGTACTGAATAGCCAAGCTGACCATAAACACCAGAAATGTACAAGATATTTAATGATCTACTAATATTAAAGCATGATAATTTAATACAATTTTCCCTTGAATATTTACATTTTCAATTGAAAGAAAAAAATTTAACTTACATGGAGGGTTCAGAGCACAAGCATATTGAGTCCATTTTTTTTNACATTTTCAATTGAAAGAAAAAAATTTAACTTACATGGAGGGTTCAGAGCACAAGCATATTGAGTCCATTTTTTTTATAATTACTGGTAAAATTCATGATGGTAATAATTCTGACTGAAATTTAAGTACAGTTAATACTTAATTTCAGATGCNATAATTACTGGTAAAATTCATGATGGTAATAATTCTGACTGAAATTTAAGTACAGTTAATACTTAATTTCAGATGCAAAATATTAATTATGATGTTAACAAACTATTCCCTGAAAAAAAATAAAAAATAATTTTCTTACAGCTTATGTTTCTCATTAACGTAATTACATGGACTTACTTTATTTAGTTGTGTACTGAACTCTCCACGAGTCTGTGTTATACACTGACTACTCAACTGGTCAAGAGCAATATCTGTGTTGTTGCTTGTGGTGTCTCGTTGGTATGTTGGTAAATTATTATCTTAAGAAACTTCTACTGTCGAGATAACTGGTACTTACACATACACAGACTCCAGCCAACATTCCGGTGTACTCCCAGTTATAGACTATTCACAGTAAAGTGAACACTTTTTAAATCAACCTTTGGAAAATTTCACCGCCCAAACTACATAGAATTTAACTTAAGCAATGACTGCAATACTCAGTTAAGTTGGCAGCAAATTACAAGTAGTAATCCCACATTATAGTGCCTTGTTAGCTGTAATGTTAAAAATGTGTACGTAAACTCGTTCAGTTTCTTTTTATTTATTTATTTTATTATTTAAATCTTATGTTTACATAGAAAAATTAAGACAAATGCCTTTTCTTTTGTTATTTGCAAATGANTTATTTTATTATTTAAATCTTATGTTTACATAGAAAAATTAAGACAAATGCCTTTTCTTTTGTTATTTGCAAATGTTATTTCACAAATTCACTCATCTAATACACCATTCAAGTTACCTGATGTTTTTATGCTCAAATGCCAACAAAACAGTTTTTCACAATTAACGTAATATTAAGTGACAATTTGTATCTCCTGGCATTTATTAACATACCTGTTCTGAGAGAAGTGGTAGTATTTCTTACTGCTTATTGTGAATTTTAATGTGGTAGTTTCTTGTCCCGGAGATTCTCAACATTTCATGTAATATTCCAGCCCTAGAAAATGTGTTTACATGTNACATTTCATGTAATATTCCAGCCCTAGAAAATGTGTTTACATGTAGTTGAATGTGGTAAGTGATTTTAAACCCAGAATAAACTTGAAGTAACTTTGGTGGTTTTTATTTATAAAATGAGAGAAAGAAATGAGGGTCATTCCGTGTGAAATCCTCAAGGGACTGAAGATGCACCATTTTTGATTTTGATAAAAATTTGTTCCTATGTTACCCTATCCTCAAGATGAAAGAAAAACATTAATTTAGATTTTTACCTACAAGTGGATGATGGCAGCCATTTTTCATACACGCTGCAAGCAAATTTCACAGATTTCGGAAGTTTACACAACTAGTCGTTACTTTTTTAATCTGTCGCCTATTGTGGAATTTTTAGTGTCATTTAAGGGGGAGTATTAGAAATGTGCAGAGTTCTATTTCCAAGGATTTATGTTGATACTATTAGAGATATGGTCAAATTAAGTCCATGCAAAAATCATTTTAAAAATTAGAATCAATAAAAATTTTTTATATTTAGGAAAATTACATGGTTTTTTTCTTTTAAGANAAAAATCATTTTAAAAATTAGAATCAATAAAAATTTTTTATATTTAAGAAAATTACATTGTTTTTTTCTTTTAAGAAAAAGATTTATCAACAACAATGCTGCCTATAATTGAACACAAAAATGTTATGGGTTCAGGTGAGATATAAACTCTGCCAAGAAACAAACATTTTACCTGACCTGTCATAGCGTGACTTGCATGCCAAATTGGGTGAGAATTGTTTTGATAGTTTTCGAGATATAATGTAAAATCTCCAAAATTGCTGTCCAACAGCAATGTCCACCTCCACCCCAGTTGGAGAGCGTGCGCAGCTGACGAGACACAAAATCCTCCACAAAAAATGCGCGAGGGACAACAGGGAATTCCCGATTTCTGTTGCGACAAACTGCTAACAGCCAATTTGAATATATCGGGAAACGGGTTAACTTTGGGAGCAGCGAAGAAACGAGGGCAGTTGTGATGAGATAGTTGTGGTCAGTCGTTCGGAGCAGTTGTAATCAGTCGTTGATGAGGAGTTGTTTGGCAGCCACGATGCGAGACAGAGAAGGCAGTTAGGCAAAAGGCAGTCGTATCACCAGGCCGGAGTCGGACCCGGCTCAGGCAGTCAGTTGTTCGCAGTCAGTTGTTCGCAGTCAGTTGTTCGGGAGCAATTATCGCCAGCTGAGACGGGAGTTGTTCTGCGGTACAGCCGCGAGACGAGATAGATGCAACCGAAACGGGAGAAGCCGAATCAGACACGGGAGTAATCAGTCGTGTGACGAGAACAGTGCAGAGAATATGAGTAAATTCCCGGAAACGAGTGGCAGTCCCATTCCGAGAGGCGCCATTCCCCGAGAAAACGTAGACGTGCGCCGTATGGCGACGAGGCAAACAGTCAGTCAGTCAGTGAGTCAATAGTAACGTCACCGAGGAGAGAACCCAGGAACAGCCAAAACTTCATGTGTAAATTCCCAAGACAAACCCAGTAAAAGTACTGAGAACTTTTGAGTTCATTTCCAAAAACGTAGTGGCAGTTTCCATGGTGAGAAATGAAGAAACGCGAGCCGGAAGCAAGACGAGGAGGACGCACTCTCCAACCAGGAACGCCAGCCGGGGTCGCAGGGAAAGTACAAGTAACAGGAAAACCAATCCTGGACTTCCGAGAGAGTCAGTCAAAGCCGCAGGAAATAGCCAACTTAGTACAGCACGCCAACGAAAGCCAGTCCGAGGGCCTGAGCCAGGGCCACCCAACTCACCATGCCTCAGCTACCTACGAAGACCACTCACCAAAAGCCGCAGTCACAGATAAGTAGAGAAACGTCTCCCTTCAACAACCTTCCCCAACGCATAGTATTCAGCCCACCAGCCCGTCAGGCAAACGACTTGCAGGGGGGCTCAGTCTCACTAGTGCGTGTAAATAACTATGTGACCTTCTGATCAATAAAATCCTGGTGTGTTAAATAACGTAAACTACGAGTATTTGTTTACCCCAAACGCTACAACCTCAGGTGCCCTTAGTCTGCATCTAAATAATTTAACTATATAAACTACTAACCACCATCCTGTATAACTCAGGTGGCCTAGTAGCGACAAACTACATACGTTAATGTAAATATAGAAGCCGTATTCGAAACAGACATCTCAAGTTGCGTATCACTTAGCAAAAATCATTACATTACTTTGTTGGAACTGCAAGTATATATAGACACATTTATGGATTAAACAGATGCGTTAAAAATGCTATTTATTTCGATTTTGGATTAGTTATTAACTATCTCCGCATATGTCATTTTGAATGAAGGTACAACAGGTGTATAGAATAAGATATGTAAACTTAAAAATAATATCATTTAATTAGAATGAAACATATTTCTAACTGTGTAAAGAGTCATGTGTGTATTTGTACTGGTTTACATGGGGTTTGAAAGTTTTAAGACACAAATGGCCAGGGTGACAAATTTCTTTCATCCACTCGGGAGCACGAGCCGTGCTTATTTCATCTATGGTGCGAGCTGAGGAACCACCTCCGTCGGGAGTGTGTTTGTAGTGAGGGAGGAGAGAGAAACTGGCGACAGCATATAGCTTCGTGCTACACCTTTTTATTGTTACGTTTTGCATACCTACCCCATTCAGGCGATGATAGTGTTACCTAGCGGGAAACTTGTGAAATGTGTGCATGCAATTTACCTTGTATGTGCCCTCACTTCAGGTAGATAGCTCTGAATGCAAATTACGAGCAAATATAGCATACAATACTCCACCTTAAAAGCTTACGTAAGATACTATTACACTGTAGATTATAAAATAAATTCTGCATTTTTAAGATGGCGGCCATCTGCTTGCAGCATTCAGATGACTGTTTTACCCCACTTTATACCCCACCCTGCTTCACCAAAGTTGCATTTAGATATCTGGTCTTTTCTGTGCTTAGTGTCTACATGTAGAACAGTGTGCAACATCAAAGTTCCTTCCTAGGAAAAAAAATAGCTAGTCTCCAACTTGAGAAAGAATGAAAATTTACTGATTTCACAGCCAAACAAGTTATGTAGTGGACAAAGTAAAAAATTTGAGTTTTTTATGAAAGATACTCCTGACGAATAGCTATAGGGCAGAAGTTGTCCCATTCTGTTATTTTCACCCCTGTTGAGTACACGAACCCTTAAAAATACAAAAAAAAAAGTTGATTTTTAAATTTATTTTATTTGAGTGGAAAGTTGGTTTGGTGTGTAACAACATATTAAAATTTAGAGTAGGTGACCTGCAGAATAATGAAAATACTGTGCCATAAACTTGTGCTAAAATACATTAATTCTATAAAAATTTGTAATGGTATTGTAATTAATTTTACTTAACGGTCATAGGATGGGTTGCTTTAGTAAAAAAAAAAACAATATTACAAATAAATAGTACCTTTTTTATCTTCTTAGGGATCTGAATTTTAAAAAAATATGAAATTAGTTTTTAGGTATTTATACAGCCAACCTTTTTAAACAAAGACCATAATATCTTATCAGGTTACTTAGTTATTGAGTCGTCTTCTAAAACACATTTAACAACTTTTTGTCTTCTACAAGGTAAAATTTCAATAAAATCCTGTTATCAGTTTTTAGGTATTGAATTATAGAAATTAACAAACAGTGTAATATATGGAAAAGACCACAACTTTGGGCTCCAAAATTTCTATAGTGTAGAAAATTATTAATATTTAAGAAAATTCTTATGTGTTTAATTTGTAATGTGGATGAGTACATGTGGGAAAGAGAAGTCTTGCACATATGATATCAATAAATTCCTCTGCGGAGTTGCTAGGCAACAAAGCATGATGAGGGACAAAAATACTATTGTCAATTTGCCATAGTGTGGTACAACATTGAACCCTTTGAGTAAAATCATAAATTACCAAACACTTAAATTCTCTCCAACAGGTAAGAAAGACAATTTTACCTTTTTTTCTCCAACTGATGTAGAGATATGCTGTAACAAAACAAACTAAGATGCAACACAAATTATACACTTTTAAATAGTATTTAAATTCCAACTTTACACAAATCACACAGATATACCCTCATTCAAGTGAAACATTTATTACTGTGATAAGAAAATTATAAAGATAAATTAGCATTAGACACACATGAACATCTGCAGTTACCATAAATAATTACTTCCAAATAGATTTCTTACTGATAATGAATGTAATCCATACAATAAAATTTCTCAGAACATTAATAAAATATTTATACATATATATACATAAGTTGATACGTTCCAAAAACATAACTATGCAACATTTTAATAAGTCCAGATTGAAGCAATAGATTCTTGATGAAAGTGTTCATTAAACAAATTCTTATTAACTTTGAATAAATTAGTTAAACAAAATCTGGTCTAACTAGCTTGACTTTAGAGCAAATTCCATCTCAGGACCTCTGGGTAAATTAATTTTTGAAAGAAAATATTTAAAATTCCTCTTCACTTAAAGAGATTATTATAATGATTTCAACTGTTAGAAATTCATGTGGACCTTTTGATCATATTATTCAGTACAGGCTTACTCTCTGAAGGTCTCACAGCAATGGAGTCACAAGCGTCCCCCTTAGCATCTTTTTGCAGACTTGAAATGCACTAATAAATTAAAACTGGTGCTTTTTAAGCCTCTTCCTTCGCCTGTGCACATTTAGGTAATTACCCACATGGTAATTTTCCAGAGTAGCGGCTTTTCTGAAGGAAACGTCCTAGACCAACAAAAGTAGCATTAATGGGTTCTGCACAGCTTACCTTGTTCATTCATATTCAGGGGGGTGTAATGTTAAAATAAGTAGGAAGTATTAAATAAAATAGTTAAAAGTACGAGCAGCCAGCCGCTTTGTTTACGTCGGACGCCATGATTTTTGGTGAAGTAATGCATTAGTAATGTGAACAAATGCGCATCATGCTGCCACCTTATTGGCTGTGATTTGTAGACGTCATTGTCACGGAATTGTACGTGGAAGTTGAGATGCCATTACTTGCATTTGAGTCGCGAGACAGTGCGGTTGTGTAGTTGCTGGCATGAGTTGTGATGTCCGAGTCCGACCGTGCAAAGACTTGTGATTTAAGATGGAGGGTGCAAGAACGAGTGCTTCTGTGCGTAATATTCGCCTATGTGGCGGGTGTTACTTGGATGTTTTAGGAGATTGTGGTGTTTTGTCGATTGAGGTAAGATGCACGGCAGTTGAATGGGTCGAGGACAATGGAATTGTACCCGCCGCCTACCTAGGTGAGTTGATTCATAGACTTCCGGTGTGTTTAACTGTTACTTAAAACCCTAAAATCCTAGGTTAGACTAACATACTAAAATCCTAGGTTAGTTTAAAACCCTAAAATCCAAGTTTAGATTAACACCCTACAATCCTAGGTTAATTTAAAACCCTACAAACCTAGGTTCGTTTAAAACCCAACTCTGGATAATTACCTAAATGTGCACAGGCGATGGCTCTCCTCCATCGCCCCCTGCCTTAAGATGGGCGGTCTTACGAAATTTTTTTTTAAATTAGTAGGAGATAGTTCTACATGACCTGACTGCTATCAAGCCTAGAGAGAGAGTCCACGGGCTTACAAAAGTGTAACCCTATCTTGATTGACAAAATCAAGGATTAAACAGCTTCCTAATAAGGAAATCTTATCTATAAAGAAACATAAGTGATCTCTTAGGAAATAGCTTATCAGTATGCAATGATATGGTTTGACAAGGAGAAATCACACAAATTAAGAAACAGTAATTATATAAATCTGTGACATTAAAATGTCAATTATTAAAAATTCAGAAAATTAGACACATAATTAAAATAAAGTTATGATAAAATGTTAACTATCAGTTTAAATGTAAACAATCAAGAAAATATTAAAATGACAGATGTAAACATTGAAATGAACTCATAATATTTACCAATAGAAATGTCAATGTGAAATGTAAACAAATTCCGATTTTAATCTTTATAGAATAGGCAAACTTTTGAAGCTAGGAGCACAATGATAATGTATCATTGGGTTAGTAAGCTATAAAGGAGTCCTCGAAAACACATTTTAAACCTTTTTACTCTCTTAAAGGTTGGATTTCGAAAAAATCCTTTCTTAGCAAGTGCCCACAACTTTGTTGTCAAGGCTCTCAGGCGATGCTGAAGGCTGCCCACATTGACTGACTGGCACTCTACAGAGGTCTAGATGTAGCGGAGTCTGTTCTGGACGAACGGGCTTGAGGAGGGGGCAGAGTTACTTGCTTACTATTCTGCATCGCTTCCCTTGCCCTGTTCCACTCGAGTGAGCCAAACAGTGTGCCAAGGTCAGAGTGTGCGACAACTTACAAAAGTGAGACACCACATGTGCTAGATAAGCATATCTGTATTTGTGCGCTCCTGATTAGTGCAGCGAAACTCGAGGCGTGGGGGAACCTTCGACATAGAGCTAGTGAGACTACACTATGCACGGAATTTGTTTGGTTTGTTTGCTTTATTGCGTCCGTAAGATCTTTTTTCAATACATAGCTGTACAAAGATATAGGACAAGTCAAATTACAGTATACAAAGTTTATATTCTGGACAGACACACACACACACACATGCACACACACACACACACGTCATAATGTCAATAATCTTCTTACAACATACTGTAGGGCGTCATCGTTTTACTGAAACAAAAGAAAAAGGGTACGAGAAAAACCAGAACAAGAAATGTGTACAATGAAACATTATACAGCAATTTATCAATTTTTGTAAGTTAGATATTCATCTATGCTATAACTCTGAGTCTGGCCGACAGTTACAAATGGAATATAACAGTCAGTCATGGTGGGAGGAGGTGAAGCGGCAGAGCGATAACATGAACTTGACACCAGCACCGCTGCAGCTACTATACCGAGTGAAAATGTTGCCCCTTTGTCGAGACTGAATCAGATGTACAAATTGCAAGCACATCCAAGGTACTTACTAAACACGTTTCCAGTTACTGTTTGTTTTGAAGGTTTGTGTGTGTAGTTCATCACTTCTGTTTGCAGTCGGTGTTCTTTAATCTGTAGGAAACAACACAGTGAGGTACTTCAGTACAATACAGCATTATACATAAAATGCCTACAGTTTTGTCAAAAGTGAAAGGTAAGGAACTTCACTCACAAGAACGAGAAATGATTTACCACATTGTAACGGTAACAATACATTTGAAAATTTTATTTTAATTTAATAAGTAACTGACTGTATTTTGTTTAAAATTTCAACATTTCTATNAACAATACATTTGAAAATTTTATTTTAATTTAATAAGTAACTGACTGTATTTTGTTTAAAATTTCAACATTTCTATGCTTATAAAAATTTGGGTTATAACATTTTCATTGGCATTTTGAGCCCAAAGATTGTGATATTTATGTTAGTAAGCACCTCATAATTTTTTTTAATGCCTTTCTAATTACAGTCAATTTTTTTATGATCCATGCAAAGACTGAATTTTATGTTAATAATTTTATTTTCGTCCTCTTTGGTGGAATTTTATTTTGCAAAATAGTTTCCTTTAAAGTGCTAAGACTTTTATCTATTATTATTGACTGATTAGCCTGTGGAAAAATGATAAACGTTTTAAGAAGTAAATTTTTGTTGGTATTGAATAATAAATCAGCTGATGAACTATTAAGNGTGGAAAAACGATAAACGTTTTAAGAAGTAAATTTTTGTTGGTATTGAATAATAAATCAGCTGATGAACTATTAACAATTGCCATTAATGGCTGGACAAAGTGATCTCCATGATGACAAAAGAATATCATCTCCGTCAGTCCAAGTGGTATAAATGCTGACTCACCTTTTTATGGATCGTCCTGTCTGCACCGAATTGTACAATAACCTTGTGCTAAACTCTTATTTTGCAACAGACACATTTTAATTATTTCATTTTTTTTTTTTTGGAAACCCTAAGACTCTCATATTATCCCAGTAGCTGTTTTGTTTTGGCTTTTGCTTTATTGTTGGGTTAAACCGGAGCTAAATAAAGAACAAATAATACATGAGAGGTGGTTGAACCCTTTTAAAAGGCGATATATGTTGGCAGCATATCTATTCTAAATTGTTTATATTTACTTATTTTAAAGATTAAATCCATTTAAATTACTGTCCGTTGAAACGTATTTTTCAATACAGTAGTAGTAGAAGTGTCATTTGTGTGGTATTTCCGTTATATTTTTTGTAATATAGTCTCAAGTATGGTCATAGCTAAATGAATACATTACATAACAAAACATTCTCGCAGAGAACACTATTTAATTTTCACACACACAAAACCTCCACGTAATTTCACACTACAATGTTCTGCAGCCAACGGAAAACAAACTGAGATTGAGGGAGCCATCCATTCCACTACAGAAAGTGCAGCTGAGAACAAGGTGATGGATGTATTTCGTAACACAATGCAAAAAATTAAGAAGGAAGCTATTCGAAAAGAAGCAGGTGAAGGAACGTCTTTCTCAACACCCAACAAGAAACAAAATAAACCTCTAAATACGACACTGATACCTTCAACAAAGCTGTGGTACGACATACGGTGTACAATTTCCATCTAATTGAAAAATGTGTGCAGACTGTTGAAACTGTAGGACTTGAACTAAAGGATGACATCAAATAGCAAGGAAGTTATATGTACATCTTTAAGAATGACTATGAAGAACCTAGGATTTAAGTGAAAGAAAACAAAATCTAAACACCTGGTATTAATAGAAAAATCAGATATTCTGCAAAAACATATAGAATATTTCAAGAGTATGTGGCAATATAGAAATTAGAAGCATAAAATTATTTTCCTAGACGAGTCATACATTTTGTCATCACATGTAAAAAATAAAAAGTGGAGTGACACGTCGTCTAACGGTTTGCTAGTGCCTGTGGAAAGGGTCAGCTGTTAATAATGATTTACGCAGGAGGCAAAAACAGTTTTGTCCCTAATACCCTTGCAATATGGAAGCTGCACCATGCAACAGGGGATTATCACAAAAACACGAATAAAGAAAATTACGAAAAATGGTTTAATGAGCAATTAATACCAAATCTTCCACCAGACAATATTGCTGTGATAGATAACGCTATCGATAACAATGTCAAAGTAAACAAAGTGGTAAATAGTCAATGTTTTCTACTTTTCTATAACTTCTGTGAAAGCTTCGTTTCACTCCTGTTTCCTTCCTCCTCTTTCTGCCACCCCTCCACATGTGTGCCGCCCTCACTTTCTTTATGTGTAATGTAGCTGAAGCTCATGGTTATTCCGCATTTGTGTACTTATTTTCAACCCATAACGTTGNTCTGGATAATTACCTAAATGTGCACAGGCGATGGCTCTCCTCCATCGCCCCCTGCCTTAAGATGGGCGGTCTTACAAAATTTTTTTTAAAATTAGTAGGAGATAGTTCTACATGACCTGACCGCTATCAAGCCTAGAGAGAGAGTCCATGGGCTTACAAAAGTGTAACCCTATCCTGATTGACAAAATCAAGGATTAAACAGCTTCCTAACAAGGAAATCTTATCTATAAAGAAACATAAGTGATCTCTTAGGAAATAGCTTATCAGTATGCAATGATATGGTTTGACAAGGAGAAATCACACAAATTAAGAAACAGTAATTATATAAATCTGTGACATTAAAATGTCAATTATTAAAAATTCAGAAGACACATAATTAAAATAAAGTTATGATAAAATGTTAACTATCAGTTTAAATGTAAACAAACAAGAAAATATTAAACTGACAGATGTAAACATTGAAATGAACTCATAATATTTACCAATTGAAATGTCAATGTGAAATGTCAATGTGAAATGTAAACAAATTCTGATTTTAATCTTTATAGAATAGGCAAACTTTTGAAGCTAGGAGCACAATGATAATGTATCATTGGGTTAGTAAGCTATAAAGGAGTCCTCGAAAACACATTTTAAACCTTTTTACTCTCTTAAAGGTTGGATTTCGAAAAATCCTTTCTTAGCAAGTGCCCACAACTTTGTTGTCAAGGCTCTCAGGCGATGCTGAAGGCTGCCCACGTTGACTGACTGGCACTCTACAGAGGTCTAGATGTAGCGGAGTCTGTTCTGGACGAACGGGCTTGAGGAGGGGGCAGAGTTACTTGCTTACTATTCTGCATCGCTTCCCTTGCCCTGTTCCACTCGAGTGAGCCAAACAGTGTTAACCCGTAAAGTGTGCGACAACTTACAAAAGTGAGACACCACATGTGCTAGATAAGCATATCTGTACTTGTGCGCTCCTGATAAGTGCAGCAAAACTCGAGGTGTGGGGGAACCTTCGACATTGAGCTAGTGAGACTACACTATGCACGGAATTTGTTTGGTTTGTTTGCTTTATTGCGTCCGTAAGATCTTTTTTCAATACATAGCTGTACAAATATATAGGACAAGTCAAATTACAGTATACAAAGTTTATATTCTGGACAGACACACACACATGCACACACACACACACGTCATAATGTCAATAATCTTCTTACAACATACTGTAGGGTGTCATCGTTTTACTGAAACAAAAGAAAAAGGGTACGAGAAAAATCGGAACAAGAAATGTGTACAATGAAACGTTATACAGCAATTTATCAATGTTTGTAATTTAGATATTCATCTATGCTATAACTCTTGAATCTGGCCGACAGTTACAGAATCTGGCAGACAGTTACAAATGGAATATAACAGTCAGTCATGGTGGGAGGAGGTGAAGCGGCAGAGCGATAACATGAACTTGACACCAGCACCGCTGCAGCTACTATACCGAGTGAAAATGTTGCCCCTTTGTCGAGACTGAATCAGATGTACAAATTGCAAGCACATCCAAGGTACTTACTAAACACGTTTCCAGTTACTGTTTGTTTTGAAGGTTTGTGTGTGTAGTTCATCACTTCTGTTTGCAGTCGGTGTTCTTTAATCTGTAGGAAACAACACAGTGAGGTACTTCAGTACAATACAGCATTATACATCAAATGCCTACAGTTTTGTCAAAAGTGAAAGGTAAGGAACTTCACTCACAAGAACGAGAAATGACTTACCACATTGTAAGGAAAACAATACATTTGAAAATTTTATTTTAATTTAATAAGTAACTGACTGTATTTTGTTTAAAATTTCAACATTTCTATGCTTATAAAAATTTGGGTTATAACATTTTCATTGGCATTTTGAGCCCAAAGATTGTGATATTTATGTTAGTAAGCACCTCATAATTTTTTTTAATGCCTTTCTAATTACAGTCAATTTTTTTATGATCCATGCAAAGACTGAATTTTATGTTAATAATTTTATTTTCGTCCTCTTTGGTGGAATTTTATTTTGCAAAATAGTTTCCTTTAAAGTGCTAAGACTTTTATCTATTATTATTGACTGATTAGCCTGTGGAAAAATGATAAACGTTTTAAGAAGTAAATTTTTGTTGGTATTGAATAATAAATCAGCTGATGAACTATTAAGAATTGCCATTAATGGCTGGACAAAGTGATCTCCATGATGACAAAAGAATATCATCTCCGTCAGTCCAAGTGGTATAAATGCTGACTCACCTTTTTATGGATTGTCCTGTCTACACCGAATTGTACAATAACCTTGTGCTAAACTCTTATTTTGCAACAGACACATTTTAATTATTTCATTTTTTTTTTTTTGGAAACCCTAAGACTCTCATATTATCCCAGTAGCTGTTTTGTTTTGGCTTTTGCTTTATTGTTGGGTTAAACCGGAGCTAAATAAAGAACAAATAATACATGAGAGGTGGTTGAACCCTTCTAAAAGGCGATATATGTTGGCAGCATATCTATTCTAAATTGTTTATATTTACTTATTTTAAAGATTAAATCCATTTAAATTACTGTCCGTTGAAACTTATTTTTCAATACAGTAGTAGTAGAAGTGTCATTTGTGTGGTATTTCCGTTATATTTTTTTGTAATATAGTCTCAAGTATGGTCATCGCTAAATGAATACATTACATAACAAAACATTCTCGCAGAGAACACTATTTAATTTTCACACACACAAAACATCCACGTAATTTCACACTACAATGTTCTGCAGCCAACGGAAAACAAACTGAGATTGAGGGAACCATCCATTCCACTACAGAAAGTGCAGCTGAGAACAAGATGATGGATGTATTTCGTAACACAATGCAAAAAATTAAGAAGGAAGCTATTCGAAAAGAAGCAGGTGAAGGAACGTCTTTCTCAACACCCAACAAGAAACAAAATAAACCTCTAAATACGACACTGATACCTTCAACAAAGCTGTGGTACGACATACGGTGTACAATTTCCATCTAATTGAAAAATGTGTGCAGGCTGTTGAAACTGTAGGACTTGAACTAAAGGATGACATCAAATAGCAAGGAAGTTATATGTACATCTTTAAGAATGACTATGAAGAACCTAGGATTTAAGTGAAAGAAAAAATCTAAACACCTGGTATTAATAGAAAAATTAGATATTCTGCACAAACATATGGAATATTTCAAGAGTATGTGGCAATATAGAAATTAGAAGCATACAATTATTTACCTAGATGAGTCATACATTTTGTCATCACATGCAAAAAATAAAATGTGGAGTGACATGTCTTCTAATGGTTTGCTAGTGCCTGTGGAAAGGGTCAGCTGTTAATAATGATTTACGCAGGAGGCAAAAACAGTTTTGTCCCTAATACCCTTGCAATATGGAAGCTGCACCATGCAACAGGGGATTATCACAAAAACACGAATAAAGAAAATTACGAAAAATGTTTTAATGAGCAATTAATACCAAATCTTCCACCAGACAATATTGCTGTGATAGATAGCGCTCTCAATAACAATGTCAAAGTAAACAAAGTGGTAAATAGTCAATGTTTTCTACTTTTCTATAACTTCTGTGAAAGCTTAGTTTTACTCCTGTTTCCTTCCTCCTCTTTCTGCCACCCCTCCACATGTGTGCCGCCCTTACTTTCTTTATGTGTAATGTAGCTGAAGCTCATGGTTATTCCGCATTTGTGTACTTATTTTCAACCCATAACGTTGNACTTTCTTTATGTGTAATGTAGCTGAAGCTCATGGTTATTCCGCATTTGTGTACTTATTTTCAACCCATAACGTTGTAGGTCTTTATTGTTATTATTATTATTAAAAAATAATTCAGAAAACCCTTGCATGTTCAAGGAACAATGGGGTATGGAGGATGTCACATAACAGACACAACACCACACAAAAATACATATAGAAATACATAAGTAATTATAACAGATAAATTACACAAGTAAAATTTAACACCTGCGCATAATGATTGCAATTACAATACTATTTTGAAAAAAAAAAAAAAACCAAATTTGAGTTGCATAAAACCTATAAGTTCAATAAATACATCATACAAATTTACATAGTAACCCTTGCGCATTAATGACACAAAAATTGATGGCCTTAGCACAGTAGAACATCACTCTGGTAAATTATTTGTTTACAAAATTAGTAAAAACAATTATGCTGGGTTGCCCTTTCTTGATTTTTCTCAATTGGCTTTCACAAAATTGACACATCATTTATTAATTACAGCTATAAATAATAGAGACTTTTTTGAAGGAGACATAGTAGACCCAAAAAATGTTTATATATATGTTTTACATAGCTAACCTGTTTGATATTTACGAGGGCGTAATGATACCATGAGCAGAACACCGAAAATAAAATAGATAAAATATGAGGAGTTCGGCAGCTTTGTTTACAACGGACGCCATGTTGTATACCCCTGTAATGCTGTAGTAAAGTAAACAAACGTGAATCGGCAGTCACCTGTCTGCTGTGGATGTGTACATGCTACCGTAGGTTAGTTGGCCGCTATATGCAGTACAGTGCGGTTTGTGACGAGTGGAGTGTTGCTGCGCGCAAGAGTTGTGACTTCCGAATCTGACCGTGTGAAGGTTTGTGATTTAGCAATGGAGGGTGCAAGTACAAGTCCTTCCATGTGTGATAGTCGTCTATGTGGAGGGTGTTACCCGANTGTGATTTAGCAATGGAGGGTGCAAGTACAAGTCCTTCCATGTGTGATAGTCGTCTATGTGGAGGGTGTTACCCGAACATTAGCCAGTTTATTGAATTAACGTTGTTTTGGCCAATACTGTTTGATTATTTAGTAGATCATGGTGTGTTGTCGAGTGAGGTAAGGCGCAACTGATATGCGACGGTAGTAAAATTGGCCGAGGACAGCGANTTAGTAGATCATGGTGTGTTGTCGAGTGAGGTAAGGCGCAACTGATATGCGACGGTAGTAAAATTGGCCGAGGACAGCGAATTTTTCGCTGTCACAGGTCAGTTAGGACACGTGTTTATAAGAAATATAGAAAGGTGCTTTGTAATTTTAGAAAATATTTTCAACACTGCAAGTGGTTTTGAATAATTAAATTAAGTGTAGCACTAATTTGTAAAATAACATATCTTTTCCTTCCTATTCCACATCCTCCCACCAAGTTTATTAGCAGTATGTGTCATATTAGTATTGTTACCGTCATGTATTGGTCGTTCTTTTGTTGCGAGGTGATGATTGACTGGTGTATGCTGGAGAAAAGGGATAAAATTGGGGCGGTGCGCTCTTTCATTGAGATAAATAAGGCTAAATTTGGGAAGCACAAGTATAAGGGTTTCATCGTCCAGGGGCAATGGGTTTTCGGCGAGATCAAAGGACATACTAATTGAATATTTCTTGTTCCTGTCGAAGATTGTACTAGCAGGATGCTTCTGAACGTAATCAAGGAATTCATAGAGCCTGGAACGACAATTAAAAACTACTGTAGGTGTGCATATAATTGTCTTTCAGAGCACGACTATGAGCACCTTCAGATGAATCATAGCATGAATTTCATTGATCCCGANGTGCATATAATTGTCTTTCAGAGCACGACTATGAGCACCTTCAGATGAATCATAGCATGAATTTCATTGATCCCGATCCAGGAGCAAACAGCCAAAGAATACAGCATGTGTAGCGGGATGTAAGGCACAGTCTTCCTCGGTATGGCGGGACAACGCCACCCTTCGTGGGGTACCTGGTGGAGTTCATGTTTTGCTGCCGAGGAATGCATGCGCATGCAACATTTCCTACTCGTTGTGGGAAAATTGTACCCACTGCCTACTTAGGTGAGTAAATTCACATAATTCTGGTATGTCGTATTAAGTGTGGTATATGTATAGNATTGTACCCACTGCCTACTTAGGTGAGTAAATTCACATAATTCTGGTATGTCGTATTAAGTGTGGTATATGTATAGAACAGGTTTTTGCATTTTGTGGTATTTGTCAAGGGTTTGTATATTAATGTGTGTGTAGCTAGTTTTAATGTACCAAANTATTAAGTGTGGTATATGTATAGAACAGGTTTTTGCATTTTGTGGTATTTGTCAAGGGTTTGTATATTAATGTGTGTGTAGCTAGTTTTAATGTACCAAACCAAACCAAACCAAACCAAATACAACCTAACTTCGCGATTAACGCACAGGTGTTATTTGCGCTGCCGCACAACAAAATACAATATTATGTGATTGCAAACAGTACCACTGTATTTAAATTTCATGTTGTTAGGTAATGTTAGGTAATGTTAGGTTTGTTCTTTTTGCATTTAATGTATTTACATTTGTAAAGGATTTAACCATAATGTACATAATTTACACACATTTTACCCCACAATTTCCCTGATCTTCATAGCCCTCCCCACTACTGTATTTATNATAATGTACATAATTTACACACATTTTACCCCACAATTTCCCTGATCTTCATAGCCCTCCCCACTACTGTATTTATGGTTTGTACTGATTTGTGGTGTGTATTTATTTGAAATGTAGCAAACATAACCAAACTCAACATAACTTCACAATTTGTAACGCACAGGTGTTGTTTTTACTGCAGTACGACAAAATACGGTATTATGTGATGACAAACAGTACCCTGTATTTACCTATTGTGATGTTAGGTAATGTCCGGTTAGGTCGTTTTGCATTTAACGTATTTACATACAATAATAAAACTGTAACGTAAATATTTTACACTCTTTTACCTCACAATTTCTCTGATCTTCATAGCCCTCACAACACTATTGTATTTGTAGTTCATATTGATATGTTATTGCCCCTAGTAAATACGTGTTGTGTAATTAGTAGAGTGGAATTATACCACTTTCCGTAATTTTTTTCTTGTTTCCGAAAGAGTCACTTTCTTTACATTTACCTGTGATACTTGTAGCAGTCATGTTAATATGATGTCAATATAATTCTTCTTCTGTGAATCGTGGACAGCCTGTATTGTCTGTTCATACTGCACACTTGGTACTCCGAACTATGTCTGGTTTTATGACTTTACTGTCTTGATAAATTGCAAATGGCATCTTCCTTCCTGTTTGCCACTTATTAAAAGGTCTCCGATCAGAGCTTTTCTCAAGGGGATTAAATTACCCCTAAATAATTGTGTAGTGCACATTGTATGTATCCCACCTTGATGGCTGTAAATTAACTATCATATTGTGCTGCAATAATAAAATTAATAAATAATAACAATAAAACGTTAGATTTCAATTAACTTTTATAGAGTTAATTTATGTCCCACGCCCTTCTGAGGCTTTTTNTAATAACAATAAAACGTTAGATTTCAATTAACTTTTATAGAGTTAATTTATGTCCCACGCCCTTCTGAGGCTTTTTTATTTTGAAGTATTACGAGTTCCTTTAAATGCACACCATCTATTATGAATTTATCGTTAGCAATATCAGCACNTTTTTATTTTGAAGTATTACGAGTTCCTTTAAATGCACACCATCTATTATGAATTTATCGTTAGCAATATCAGCACGTGCAACAGATAGTACCTAGCGTATGTCACAATTTGTTTTATTTACTTACCTATAAAGTAAGATTCAATGCGTGGTCCTCTTCATATCTGTTACTGTTACATTTTCTATCAGTGCATCAAAGCGTAAAATTATCAGCTGTCAATATCACAAACCAATTTTCGGAGCACGTAGCCACAACAAAACAAGCGCAACACGAAATCGAATCGTTCGCAATAATGACAAATGTTAAAATTACGAGGAAAAAAACTATTTTTCTTCCTGTACAAACAAAACAAACATCATTGTGTTAAAAGGGGAATGCGTTGTTTAACAAACATCCATCCGCAACTTTCCACAGAAATCAAGCCTACTTCGATCAGACATGAAGATCAAACTACCGCATGCATATCATCATAAGGTGTGTTCGTGTAGTATGCTCTTTCTGCTACTTCTACTCATTAAAAAAATCTTTAGTGTATATGATACCAGAAGCATTTTTTTTTTTTTTTTAATTTGTTGTTGGGGTAACAGGAACGTTGCGCTTTCTGCTCTCGGAAAGCAGCTCTTTCTTACCATGGTGGAGCAGAAGGCGTAGGGAAAGAACAAGAACGTTACGTAGACCACAAGTGCGTGGTCCGGAATGGTTGCTGTTGTTACGTCATCGGCCCACAGTCGCTGCAGCAGTTCAGCATTCGGTACAAGATCGTCATGCAGCCCGATGGGTGTCCGCACGTACACATGGGAAATGGTCATGACCCGATACCGAGTAATCCAACCGAGTGCCAGTGGTGTCCCTGGAGAGATCTGTGTAATTAAGATAAGAATCAAGTGCTAGAATGTGTATTAAATAGATTTAGAATTTATCACCCACTGACAAATGTCCGTGAAATACGCTGTGGAGTATTTGCAGAAAAATGCACGGTACGTGCTTATTTAATGAGGTGTAGAGTAGCAAGACTAGGGTATTTTAAGTGTTCTATATAATTACCCGAGTGCAATTATGTGTCTAATCAAGCCAATTACTGACGTGGGACATAAATAGCATTTCTTTCAACATGACCGTTCCGGTCGTAGAGTGCCCCAAAACTTAACAGACATTTCCCNCGGTACAAGATCGTCATGCAGCCCGATGGGTGTCCGCACGTACACATGGGAAATGGTCATGACCCGATACCGAGTCATCCAACCGAGTGCCAGTGGTGTCCCTGGAGAGATCTGTGTAATTAAGATAAGAATCAAGTGCTAGAATGTGTATTAAATAGATTTAGAATTTATCACCCACTGACAAATGTCCGTGAAATACGCTGTTAGGGAATTGTGGAGTATTTGCAGAAAAATGCACGGTACGTGCTTATTTAATGAGGTGTAGAGTAGCAAGACTAGGGTATTTTCAGTGTTCTATATAATTACCCGAGTGCAATTATGTGTCTAATCAAGCCAATTACTGATGNACGCTGTTAGGGAATTGTGGAGTATTTGCAGAAAAATGCACGGTACGTGCTTATTTAATGAGGTGTAGAGTAGCAAGACTAGGGTATTTTCAGTGTTCTATATAATTACCCGAGTGCAATTATGTGTCTAATCAAGCCAATTACTGATGTGGGACATAAATAGCATTTCTTTCAACATGACCGTTCCGGTCGTAGAGTGCCCCAAAACTTAACAGACATTTCCCACAGGCTCTGCAAGGCACAACAACATAATCATGTTTTGTCTTTAAATTAATGCTTACGAAGGGATATCCATCCCAAACGTTGAAGGCTCCTATTGTCTGTATGTTTTACATGTTTATGTAACGAGGTCAGTAAACAAAGATTCTTTGCAGGATAGGCGTGTCGATACAGCCACACGTGGTCGTTAGGCCAACGATCCGAGTTAGTGCTCACCCAGTGAGCTGGTGCCCATTCTATTTGAAATAGGAATATTTTGTAATAAATATAATCACATTTGTACTGCTATGAAAAAAAAATATCTGTCTTTACTAGTTTTTCTAATACTTTGTACTAAAGAAAATAAATAATTTTAATGACAACTTGCACACAATGTAGGGAAGGTTTTACCACCTATGGGCAAATCTGGAGGTTGACTAGCAGGGAGTTGGGCTTAAGTATTTCCTAAATTGAAGCTAATACTCTATAACAATTGTGTAGCCTCCTGTTTGTGATTTGTAAGTTCGTGTCTAAATTTGTATATATAGTAATAAAAGTTAGTGACTTTTTGAAATTGTATTGTTTAGGAAACAACAATTAAACCATTTTAATGGCTATTTTTTATATCTTCTGAAGGGTAAATAAATATATTGTAGCTAAATATTTATTAGTAACTAATTGTTATTTAATAATACCGAAATTGTGTGGTTAGTATATTTTAAGCTTCCTATATCGGAAAGCAAAAGAGAAATCTTAATATATTGTGACAAAAATAATATTTCGTATAATATCTGTTACTCCAAAAGTGTGAACAACTAAACCAAGAATTATGTATCATTGTGCAAGCACTGCATTACAGGTTCCGTGGTTCCCGGTTGCCTGCAAGATATCAGCAGAATAACACTCAAAACGATTACTTATTATTGAAATGAAAATATCATTCTTTAGAGTTATATTAAAATGTTTTTCAATAGTAGTACTTATAATAAGAACAAATAACTACATGATCGAATCACTGGGGAGTATTTTATATCACCCAACTGTACTTATACCAGTGCTCTTCCGCTGTTATCGTGACGTGTTGAAACAACCTTCATCTTACTCTGGACAAATTATTCAGCAGTCACTTACAATTTCGTATGTGTTCCGTGTTGTTGTAAATTTTGCTGCACTTATTTACACAGATGTAGCTACGCCGTCGAAAGAAATCCGCGTAGTCAATTAGTCTGTAATATCTGGCGAATAAAACGATTTCGGTTCAATTTTTTTTCAGTTGTAGCAATACTGGTGGAACGAACTGAAGTTGTATATCACTTTTTTTTTATGTTTAGTATATAAAGTATTGTTTTGATATTTTGTATAGTGCAGTCAATTTATGGCATTCTTTTAAATGTTATTAATTGTGAATGTTGCGGAAACGGAAAGCCCAGATGAATTTGTTGGATGAACTGTATAATACTAATAATGGTATATGTAAATTACTTTATGTTTTCAAATCGTTATGAATTTGTTAGAGGAGGTTCTGTTTCTTGGTTTTGAGAATGTTGTGTATATTCGTAATGCAATGAAAATAATAATGGTAGTTTGCTATTATACCTAAGGTATCATTGATGTGCTAATTGGTTTTAACACAGCATGGTTGTCTTCCTGCTGCTACAGTTGATTGAACTATGTGATGGTCTTGCCCATTTGTAAAACTCAACGTTCAAATTACTTGTGTTTATTTTAGACGGCTTGAAAATCATGGGAAGAGGGTGTGTTTACTTTCTTTTTCAAAGTAATCGTCCGAAAACTCATCTGTTTATGTATTTGTGCATATCCACCAGATTTACCGACTTTTCAGAGTGGTTGAACTTGTGGACTAATGGGTTTGCAATTGCTGTAGCAGTAGCATAATAATAGTAAACACCTGCAATTAGGCTGCCGCCCGGTGGAGACCTCTCTACCTCTCTCCTACCCGACCAAACTCCTCTTCCATGCCCTTCCTGAACTTTGCAACCCCCCTTACAGATACAAATTCTCCCCGCAACTCCTTACGCTCACTCAGACATCACAAGCATAGACTGCCTACCCTGCACCATTCTCCTTTCACACCCTCTGAAGCTTCTCACTGTTATTTCCCCTCCATCTAAACACCCCCTTACTTAGCTGGCAGCGTAAACTTCCCCACCCTCCCTCTCCAGACAACATTCTGTGCATTCTGACCAGCCTTTCAACTTTCCTCCTGTCTTTCAACTTGCTCCACCCCATTTCTTTCATCATCACTAATGGCCTATAGTTCACTTCGTCCTCACCATCCTGCCCCTGTCTTCCCCACCTACCCTTCACCCATCTTGCTGCCCTTCTTTGCTCCTTCTCTAGTTCTCGTACCTCCACCTTCACGTACGGGCCCCATACTGCTGCAGCATATTCTAACATCGGCCGTACCATTGTGCCATATGCCTTCTCCCTCAACTCACTGCTGACTCCCTTTAGCACCCTCCCCAACTTCCCTTTGCAACCACCATCTCTACCTGCTTTTTCCATCTGAGGTCTCCCTGCAATACAATCCCTAGATACTTATATTCTGCTTCTCCTTCTATCTCTTGCCCCTCCCATCTCTACCTGCCCCTACTTATCACACTCTTCCTTGTAAACCTCACTACCTTAGTGTTTCTTACATTTGTCTTAATTTTATTCTCCATGGTCCACAACCATATCCTGACTATTTCTGCCTGCAAGTTTTCATTTGACCCCCTCCTACCGTTGCATACAATACACAAACATCTTATTTTTCCCCTAATTCCAAACCCATGTCATTTACCATTATGGTAAACAACAAAGGGCCCAGCACCCTTCCCTGTGGCACCCCTGATGTATCCTCTCCTTCGTCTGATATTGCCTCCCCCACTTTCATTCTTTGTCATTGCCCCCTGAGGAAGTTCTCAATCCATTCCACTACCCACTTGTCCCATATCAGCTCATCCACTTTCTTCATCAAAGGCCCATGGGGCACCTTATCAAATGCCTTCTCAAAGTCTATGAAGCATGCATCAACCTGCTTCCCCTCAACTGCCTGCATCAGATCCTCTATAACAGCCCAGCCAGCTGAGTCTCACATGAGTATCATTTTATGAAACCATGTTGTGACTCCTCCAACCAATTCCTCTTGTTCATAACATTCACCACATACCGAACCATCAACCTCTCCATTACCATTCCTGTACTCGATGTGAGACTTACCTGACCCAACCAAAATAGTAGTTTTTGAATGTCTGTCATACATAGGTGGATGCACTAGTGAATTTTCAAAGGTAATTGTTAAAAAAAATTGCATTTTTTCCCAAATAAAACATTTTGGAAAATGGTGTAAATCAATGTTACTAATCGCACTGAATATAAATTTAATAGTGGTATCACTATATTCACAGTACATACTACTAAATGCGGTAGTAGGGTAAAATGCATGAAAGTTGTTGCTACTAGGCCACCTGAGTTATACAGGATGGTGGCTAGTAGTTTATTAAGTTAAATTACTTTGGTGCAGACTAAAAGCACCTGTGGTTGTTGCGTTAGGGGTAAACAAATACTCGTGTTCTCCGTTATTTAACACACCAGTATTTATTTGTCTGAACGTAACATAACACACACTGGCAAGACTGAGCCCCCCTACGAGTCGTAGGCCTGAAGGGCTGGTGGGCTGAATACTATGCGTCGGGGAAGATTGTTGAAGAGATACGTTTCTCTACTTATCTGTGACTGCTGCTTTTGGTGAGTTGTCTTCGTTGGTAGTGAGGCCTGGTGAGTTGGGCGGCCCTATTTCAGGCCCTCGGACTGCCTCTCGTTGGCGTGCTGTACTCAGCTGGCTTCTTCCTGCGGCTTTGACTGACTCTCTCGGAAGTCCGGGATGGGTTTCCCGGGACTTCGACTTTCTCTGCGACCTCGGCTGGCATTACTTGTAGAAGAGTGCGTCGCGTTTCTGACTTCCCCACCTCGGAAAATGCGACTACGTTTTCGGAATGTACTCATAAGTTCTCTGCACTTCTACTGGGTTTGTCTCGGAAATTTACACATGAAGTTTCGACTGTTCCTGGGTTCTCTCCCCGGCGACGTCACAATTGACTTACTGACTGACTGCTTGCCTCGTCGCCATCCGGCGCACAACTACGTCCTCTCGGTATGGGGCTGCCACTCGTTTCCGGGAATTTACTCATATTCTCTGCACTGTTCTCGTCACACGACTGATTACTCCCGTGTCTGATTCGCCTTGGTTTCGGCGGAACACGTAACTCGTCTTGCGGCTGTACCGCCGAACAACTCCCGTCTCGGCTGGCGATAACTGACTCGGCCGGGATCCGAACTCCGGCCTGGTGATACGACTGCCTCTCGCCCTAACTTCCTTCTCTGTCTCGCATTGCGGCTGCCAAACAACTGCTCATGAACAACTGATCACAACCGCTTGGCTGCTCCTGAATTTAACCCGTCTCCCGCTATATTCAAGTTAGCTGTCAGCAGTTTCTCGAGAGAGAAATCGGGAAATCCCCTGTGTACCTCGCACGTTTTTTTGTGTAGGATTTCGTGTCTTGTCAGCAGCTTGTGCGCCCATACGNTCTCCCGCTATATTCAAGTTAGCTGTCAGCAGTTTCTCAAGAGAGAAATCGGGAAATCCCCTGTGTACCTCGCACGGTTTTTTGTGTAGGATTTCGTGTCTTGTCAGCAGCTTGTGCGCCCATACGAGGGTGGAGGGAGGGTGTGGTAGGACGTTTCCGGGGATTCCTGGGAGCTATGTCTGCATTAAGTCTCGGTGGGGGTTCCCTTGATTCCTTCGTCGAGGGCTCATAATAAGTGGAATTGCCAATAATAATAGTAATATGTGTATGTAATAATATAGCAAAGAAATGTTACATTCATCTTAGTTTTTAGAAAACTAACTGTAACTTGAACTAATAAAGATGTAAAAATAATAATTCATAAATAGTATTAAACAAAACTGTCTCATACACACTCATTTGCAGAAAAAAAGATTAACATGAATGAATCATGCGAGTACAGCAAAAGTTTCCACACAGTATCGTCACAGCCCAACATGTGTCTCATTTGCTTTTTATTGCAATTTGCTTCCACGGATGTACCGCTAGGGGGCGTACCTGTCCCTCCAACATTTATGGCTGCAAGACACTGAAAAAGGCCTTGGTAGCAGTGTGAACCTCACAGCCAAGTTCAGCGAACACATAGCATGTCCCAACGGTGTATTTGGCAAGCCTTTGCCCAGCTGGATGAATTTGAGAGAGGCTGCAACATCGGCCTCCAAGAGGCAGGTTGGATGTTTCGACGCATTGGTCACCACTTGAATCATTCTGCCTACACTGTGAGTCAGTGTTGGACCTAGTGGGAACAGGAGGGTACACACACTCCACCCATCGAAAAGGCATGGCTGACCACGAGCAGAGAGGATTATTTCATTGTGCGACAGGTTGTAAGCACTCCATGGGTATCGCTGCGCACCATCCAGGGACATGTCACTGCAACTGGGGTTATGCCATGTCCACCAGTACCATATCCAGTTAACTAGCAGAGCGGGATCTGTCATTACGTCATCCCTTACAACATATACTATTATGATCTGAGCATCACAGAGCACGTGTGACGTGCCAGGAATGGGCAGCGTGGCAGCTTGTGGATTGGCGGCGAGTGGTGTTCAGTGACTAATCACTGTTCTGTCTGGATACAGACGACCACCAAATTTCAGTCTAGAGACATCCTGGCTAGCACAGTGATCCACACTTCACTGTAGAGTGACACACAGCCCCAATGAAAAATGTTATGGTGTAGAGTGCCATTTCCTATGATTCTCGCACCCCACTGATGGCGTAGCAAAACGTCAAGGAAATTCTGCAACCATGTACGCTCCCATTCCTGGTGCAGCTTGACAACCCCATTTTCCAGCAGGATAATGCCAGGTCTCGCATAACGCTGGTATCTCTGGTCTGCCTTTGGGATGTTAATATGCTTTCTTGGCCAGCAAGGTTCCCAGACCTCTCACACATTGAGAACGTTTGAGACCAGATTGGACAGCAACTTCAGCCAGCAGCAACAATGGTGGATTTGGAGGGCCAGTTACGCCAGCAGTTCTTTCTGAAAAGAACATCCAACATCTGTATGCCTCCATGCCTGACTGTATCGCCGCCTGTCTCCATGCTACGGGTGGTCTAACACCATGCTAAGTGCATCCTGCAAGTGTTGGTCCCCTGCAATACATGGTTGTTATGGTACAGTAATTTGATGTTTTCTGTGTATATATTACCATGTCCTGTGCTTCCCACTAACGTGCCCCTGTGATGGCACCGTCAGTTTGATAAAAAATTTTCTGCAGTGAGTGTGCATTATTATTATTATTATTATTATTATTATTATTATTATTATTATTATATAGAAACCTTAGCTCAACAACTGTGCCAATTGTAAGCTAAAGATACTTTCAATACATGACTGACTTGTTCAGTGTGTTTAATGTTCCGGCAAAGGAAAAGATGTACTATTATAAAATGAAAATATATTAATATGTAACTGTGAATGCAGGAAATAACTGTTATACTGTCTCACCTGGAGTGTGCCTAGTTCTTAATAGTTGTAATATTCCTCTTTGAAAAAGAAAATGTAGTTTTACTTACCTTGCAGGTAATTGGTCTGCAAAGTTTCATCACACATAAAGATACATTTTATGGATTGAATTATTAGCATATGTAAATAATGGGATGGAAGACCCTAATTTACAACTGACCAGCTCAGAAGGTATCTCACTTAATGACTTCCCGGATGAAATTTTGCTAGAGATAATGTGTTATCTTTCTGTGGAGGAGCTTGCTGGAACAGTCAGCAAGGTTTGCTTGAGGTGGCAAAATTTATGTCGTGACCGCAGTGTTTGGCAGAACAAATCGTTTGCATGTAACCGGCTTACTGAACGTTCAGTGATATTGCAAGTCATTTCAACTGCTTCAACGCTCAAACTTTTTGAAATTCACTCACGTGATGATGCAGAGGAACTGGTTACTTGCCTGTGTACCAACTGTAAAGACATTAAAATGTTACATGTTATACATTCTAATCTTGGAAAGAATGTGGACCGAGTTTTGGAAGCAGTCCTTCATTGCAGCCAGGACATGACTGTATTAAATCTGAAAGGATCCTACACCTTGACAGACTCTGCATATTTGGCCATAGTCAATTTCAAGAAACTCAGCAGCCTATGTCTTTCCTATTGCCAGGTATGATTATATATATATTACGTATACTTAATTCGCTCTTAGTTCATGTACTTGTTAAAGTGTAAAAGTGTAATACAAACGTGTGTGTAGTTTTCATTTGGAATAATAACTTTTTACCTTGTCAGAAACGGTTCTTGACTATATTGTGCTTGAGCTGTAGTAATAAAGAGTATTCTCCTTGGGGTTGCTCATGACCTCTGGCTGGTAGGACGCAATATTGTTCCAGATATTCTCTTTCAGACTCCTGCATTAGTAGAGCATGTCACCTATGTCTGAAGTAGGGAGCATTTTTGCCAGTGACCTTGTCTTTCTGGCATGTGAACTGGCATGTGGTCCTATAACTCATTTGTTTTCCCTG
This sequence comes from Clitarchus hookeri, assembly GCA_002778355.1. Taxonomy (NCBI): domain Eukaryota; kingdom Metazoa; phylum Arthropoda; class Insecta; order Phasmatodea; family Phasmatidae; genus Clitarchus; species Clitarchus hookeri. The sequence continues at coordinate 158,216 of NQII01004343.1, forward strand.
TGAATTCACCGCTTAGCATGTTTCTTTCATTGGGCAGGCTGCTGAATATATTGGGTACCCTCCCCTTTTCTAACCACTTTCTAACACTGACAGAGACCTGGTCTCTGTCAAACATTTAATTGTCATTAGTTGGATCTGTGCCCTTCTCAGTTTCTTCCACGATTTATTTAAAGGGGGCAAAATAGCCTGGNCCAGGGTAAGGGAGAATTTGTATATGCCTCAGGGTTGGTCCAGAAAAGCATCTCGGTGAAATCCTTGTAAGCTTGTCGAAACATACAATGGCATGGACGTGTATCACGTTAGTTTGTGGCCCCTCTTCTGCTGCAGTGATTGTTGATGGGTCGCCTGTCCTTGTGATGCTCGGTAACTGCTTAGTTTCCTGGATGTGCCTCTTCCTGTGTTACTACGTGTATTTGATTATTGGCTTTCCCGATAACTCAGGTTGCCCATTAAGCTAGGTTTAGGACTTGTTCTTTACAAGACACCTTGCACACTTCTTTATATGTGATTATTTTTAGCCTGCCGTGGCCAAAGCTGGAGCTCTGATCTTTGGTTACCCAAAGTGCTCTTACTTTGTGTGTGTCTAGCCTGAGACCTTACTCAAACCTAACAGCTGTAGCCAAGGACCTGCAGGTCTTGTAGGTCTTTTGAAGTCTGCGTGAATAAGGGCCAGAGCTCTAGTCCATGATCACCTAAAACAACTCCCCTATGACTGTTTTGGTCCCCTGAGGCCTTCAAGAACTAACTGCAATAACATTCATCCATAGTTACTCAAGTAACCACCTGTGTTTTCAACTGGTAGTTTTTACCATTCAGTCCCTTGACCATTTAACAGAGATGCTGATTTGCACTGAAACAAAAATTGTCCTGGGTGTATGGATGGTGTCCCAGAAACTGACTCAAATGAAGACCAATAATGATCCAGATGAGCACTGAGAACATGGTGGTCAGTGTGACAAACACACACATCCCCCTTCTCGCACATATTAATGCTTATGTGTAGGGATACCCGAATTTCGCGAAAAGATTTCCGCACATGTTAGATTTCAATACCCTACGGGCAAACAAGCAGTTTTCTTTTGCTTATTGGTGGCTTGTGTTTGCGAGAAGACTTTTGTTACTTGACGGGCCAATCAGAATAAGGTAACTCTGATACTGTATGTCTGTGATTCGCAGGCAGACACCTAAGATGCGTATCACCGATATAATCCAATCAAGAAAGTGTATATGAGCTAAAGTGTTATGAAATAGAACTGGTTGTGAAATCTTTTCACAAAATTCGGGTGTCCCTACTTATGTGTAGGAACAAGTTATGGTACTTCTTCCCATGTTTCCAGTGCATTCTCATGATTGTTAAGTGTTAAGGTATGTCCTACACTCCTAACAAAAGAAATAGGCTTGTTACTTATCAGGGCTTTATTCTGCAAGCTTTGCAGACAGCTGTCATGCAAGCCAATAAACTTCTGCCATTTTCTTAACCACCCATGTTGGGTGCATTTATACTCACTATTAACTCCCTAGGCAAATTCGTTGTACATTCCAGGTTAAGGCAAATGGTCTCAATATAATATCACCATCACTACAATCTTACAGTTGGGACTTCTCAGCCTTTGTACTTTTGTATTTTTATGTAGCGCTCTTCGCCACGAAGGCCATTCCGTCGCTACGACCGCTCAATCGGTGGGGGAAAGGGATCACACCCTCTCATCGCAGGTGTCCCAGCTTATCACCTGAGTTGACCAGATCCGAAACCCCAACCTGATTCACAAGTACGGTACAGAACACCCTACCGCAATGTTCTGAGACCATCGTACTCAGATACCAAGCATGTGGTCTGGTCAGGGTTCTATCCATACCCCTAGTGTATCTCCAGAACACAACCGGAGCTGGTTGCCGCTCACCGCCTGGTATTTCTGTAAGAGGGGGAATCTCTCCAGACCACCTCTAGCATGCGGAGTTAACCACTGCCAGCACGAGTCCAACCTCAATGTGATCAGAACACCAGAGAGTACCTCTGGGGGGTCGAACCGATCAGCCCCTGCTCCCATTTATTTTTCATTGCACTAGTGGGTTTTCAATGACCGACCACTCAACCTATGGTAAGCACCAAGTGAACAAGAGGCAGCCCTTTCCACCCGTTAGTGCACCAGGGGGCCCACCCCTCAAGCACATTCCAGTTGTGGTTGAGGACACTTTAAAGCCTCACCAGGCATAAGCTAGAAACAGTACATTCTATATTATTCAGAGGTAACACTACAAACGGTAAGATCTACATTATTCAGAGGTAACACTACAAACGGTAAGCTACACATTATTCAGAGGCAAGGGTACATTAGCCTTAATACCCTGGTACAGGGAGACTGAATGGTGAGGAAAGAGTACTACTTACCTTGTGAAGCGAAGTAATTCCTTTGCAAAGAGTATTTCCACAATGGGCCATCATAATCTATTTATCTTTATCATGTCTCCCATGTGAGCCAGCATGATGTCACACTGAAGTCTTTGTACCCCAATTACCTATGACCCTATAGTTAAGCAACTAACTGTTGTTGCACACCTCTCTCTCTCCCTCCCCGGGGCCGCGGTGGCTGAATGGTTATTCCTAGCCCGGGGATTTTTGCAAGTGGGAATTGTGCCAGACGATGCCGCTGGTTGGCTTGTTTTCTCTGGGAACTCCCGTTTCCCCCACCCTTGCATTCCGGCGCTGCTCCATTCTCATTTAATTTCACCCTCATCAGCTTTCAAGACCTCGTTAGAAGCCGCCGAAATTCCTCAACTCAACTCTCGCTCTACCTCCCTCTACTCTCCTCTCTCCCCACACACAGTGCGTATGCATGTGCACAGAGAGAGAGTGAGTGAGTGGTGTTCACTGATGAGAGTCGTATATGCTTTGGACAAAGTGATGGCCTTGTTCACGTTCATAGAGATGNGAGTGAGTGGTGTTCACTGATGAGAGTCGTATATGCTTTGGACAAAGTGATGGCCTTGTTCACGTTCATAGAGATGTGGGTGAGCAGAAAATACACATTGTGTATTTGCACTTGCCATACCAGACTCTCACTTTGAATTATAGTATGGGTGGCCATAAGCTACACATGCAGATTGCCTTTGGTATTCATTCAGGGGAGCATGACAAGTGCGTCATACATCTGTGATGTCAATCTTGTCCTCTTACCGNATTGCCTTTGGTATTCATTCAGGGGAGCATGACAAGTGCGTCATACATCTGTGATGTCAATCTTGTCCTCTTACCGTGTCTTAAAACGCTGCAGGAACCAGTCTTCCAGCATGATAATGTGCGTCCCCGTGTCGCTAGGACAATACAGCATACTCTACACTGTATGTGCATGCTACCCTGGCTCGCTAGATTTCCATACCTCAGCCCCATCAAGCGTGTGTGGGAAATTATGTGGTGACTTCTGTTATCCAGTGCAGCAGCTATATTCTGTAACTCGTTACCATCGAGATGAATAATTTTGGTATAACTGTGATATCGAACTCTGTGGGATGTAATGATAGCTGCGTATTGAGGATGAGATTCTGTAACACCAGTGGAAAAGGGCGAACAAAATATTTTTGTTACATTTTGTAATACTGATTGTTTCAGCTAAACAGCGTTTAACACAGTTAACTGACCAATTATTGTTTACGAGATGTGAACAAGAGAGCACTGAAAAGAGATAGAGCTAAAAAAATAAAGTCATAAATGGTTACATTAAAAAAGCACATATTTTTTTATGTATTTATGATTAAAAACAATAGAAAATGCACTAGTAGAACATCTTAAATACTGTACAACGTTCTGCTGTTCGCCTAACAATTTTATTAGTCACCATGGCGAATCCAAACGTTACTCACCAGCTTACACAAATTTATCACGGAAGTAAGAAAGGAAAGTGATTTGACAGTTCCATATATACATATAATGTAATAAAAAACCTTATTTAAATGCATTAAACATTTCAGATGTTTCGTATTAGTAATCAAGGAATTGCCTTTCCAACAAGCTGTTGTGATAGTGTAGTTGGTAGAGCCGCAGTGTACAAGCTTCGTGCTGCAAACTATCATCTTTTGTGTTCAAATCTCAACAGCTTTAATGTTTTTTTTTAAGTTATATAAAATAATATAGTAATATATATTATAACAAGAATCATATGAAAATAATGTATTTGACTAATTTCCTAACTAAGTATTAATTAAATGTAGTAAAGTTTGACACAAAATGATAGCTATTGTTGGGACAAAACAGATTTTTTATTTACAACAATTACAGTAATCACTCAGAGGACCTATGTGTTAAACAAAACTACTATAAGGAATGCATTTAGCATATCATTTTTGTCTATGTAATAAACATAGCAGAAAATAATTTATGAACTCAAGTGTTGTTATATTTGTTTAACCTGACTGATCTATATGCACAAGTTTAGTGAAACAGTTGTTAATTTTTTTACATTCATAATATTGTTGCATTAAAATATATTAATCAGAATTTTATGTTAAAATATTAATTAAAATTAAAAACAGTAAAAAAAAGGAGGTAGGTGGGATTAAATCCATGAACCTAAAATTGTACTAGATCATGTGCTCGAAGAACAATCACACTAACCACTACCCTACCACAACAACTAAGACAAATGGTTTGCTTAATGGTATAACATTCATGATAGTAACGTAAGCATAAGAGTATCGCCACATCAAATTATTTTGTGTTTGGTAAATAAATTTACATTCTGTGCATGCAAAACTGCTTTGCACGGTTTAAGTACTAGCCTAAGTCACAAATTGAACAACTTTGTGCTTTAAATTTTGAGTTTAATGTTTTCAACGTACAAAGTTAAAGGTGTTCACGAATACCCACCATTTTACAACTTTACACGAAGCACACTTAACAGTTATCATCGACTGCGACTATTTTAAACGCAGCTTATTTCACTGGTTTTCACTTATTTGACTCAATTTACCCTAGTTTTTGTTTAGCGTTTTGAAGAATTGTCTAACTTACTACTGCTTATTTATGGACTTCAGCAATAAGACTCAAATCAGAAGGTTACATAGGGGTCTCGTATCCCTCGTTACTATGAGTCTTCTTGGTTCACCACAGTGTAGTTCACGACTATTGTTGATATTATACCCACATTTTTAAGAAAACAGATTTTACTGATCGCTATTATCACAGCAAACGAGTTACAGAATACAGCTGTAGCCCTGGAAATGACCATCGCCCAGCTATGCCAAGAAATACAGCGAGCAGGGGATACCATACCCCAGAGACACATTCTGTACTAGTACGACAGGTTACGTGCCAGAATTGCTGCATGTGTGGTCATTTGGGATGGTCACACTCCTTATTAAGGTGTCTGCTGTGTGTGTTGTATTTAATGTTTTGTATGCCCCACATACCACCACCTTCTTCTTATGTACCAATTTTGAGGCATATACATGAAAATCATAAGGGGGTGTTCTTAAATGTGTTTCCACTAGTGCAGTATTGTTGGCATTGTGTGTTGCTAAAATATCCTAAAAGTCTTCCTATTGGTGACAAGGGAGCCGTGGTGGTATAGTGGCCAGACTACTCGTCTCCAACCAATGCAAATCAGGTTTAATCCTCGGTAGGATCATCTAAANCGTGGTGGTATAGTGGCCAGACTACTCGTCTCCAACCAATGCAAATCAGGTTTAATCCTCGGTAGGATCATCTAAATTTTCACACGTGGGAAACATGGCAAACTTTGCTGATGGGTTTTCTTGAGGCACTCCCATTTCTCCTGTTTTCCTTGCATTCCACCATTGCTCCATGTTCATCTCGCATCATCCATAATCTCTCCACCCTTGCAGGTGATGGCTAATAATGTGCTAGCTGCACTAAAACGTGTCTCGCTACCTCATTAGTGACTTTGTAAATAAGACTTGCTGTATTCAATAAACTTTCAAAATAAATATTTAGTAGCAGTTGGTTCCATGGTAATTGCTGCACCTGTGCTTATATTTATTATTTTTGATGGAAATTGCTGTATAGTAGTATTGTATTCAAATCATATTTCTTTTTTACTTTTGGTTTTGTATTACTGTCTTTGTTTTCTTCTAAATTAATCTTGTATCTATATTAATTTTTAGTAACATAATTTTATAGGAAATAAATTTGTGTAGTAATTTTATTAAATTTCTGTACCAGTTGATTTGGCAAGTCATGATTCATAGTAATACATAACTTTGAATTTTTATCAAATACTTTCAGGACTAACTTTGTTTCATAAAGATGTCTATTTAGAAAGTAGCAGTTTCGCTAAAATTGTATTTTATTGGCAGGGACTCAATGGACATATTCTTCGAGAGATAGTGAATGCATGCAGGTGTCTAAAGGAATTGTACATTGATGAAGTTGTAAAAATCTATGATTCAGACATAATTTATATCATAGATATTCAGTACGCCCTCTTGGATGTTCTGCATTTAGATGGAGAAGATCTGACTGATAGTTCATATGTATCACTGTCAAAGTGTGCAGGGTATGTGTATTTCAAAGAACCTTAATTGTTTAAATTTTATTGTATTTAGATTTGTGATTTATTAGTACTAAGTGCTAGCAGTACCTTCATAATGGTCCAGCCTACCTGGCGCTTAAACTGTGTTGCAAACTGTGTGTTTTTTTTTTTACAAAACTAAACAAGTGTCTAATGTGGTATCTAAAAAAAGAACACACACTTCAGACTAGGCATGCCAATTACTTTCAAAATGTTATGCACATCATAAACACCATTTTGTAGCACTCCAACATGGCTAAAAATGAATTTTTCAAAGTATTCAGGTCAGATACATACAAAAGTACTCAAAGGACCGGCATTAAACANACATGGCTAAAAATGAATTTTTCAAAGTATTCAGGTCAGATACATACAAAAGTACTCAAAGGACCGGCATTAAACCTTGCTGCAGACTTACCATCAATAAAATGATATGGTCATTGTTTAAAGTCCCTAAGGTACACATAGCATGGCTTGGCACTGTATGTCAGTTCAGAATCCTGTATGCACTTGATGCCTTGATGCGTATGGCAGTGTAGCTTTTATCGCTCTCATGCTTCTTGCCCTCAAATGTGGAAAACAGCTCCAGGTAGGCAGGCCCCTAAACAGAAAACAGCCTACATAGTAATACAGGCTAATATTACACAAACGTATATTTTTTGCATACACATTTTAAAGTCACAACTACAGTAAGAGTGCTTTCTTTGTTGCACAGGTTGACTCATCTTGAAATTTCANACATGGCTAAAAATGAATTTTTCAAAGTATTCAGGTCAGATACATACAAAAGTACTCAAAGGACCGGCATTAAACATTGCTGCAGACTTACCATCAATAAAATGATACGGTCATTGTTTAAAGTCCCTTAGGTACACATAGCATGGCTTGGCACTGTATGTCAGTTCAGAATCCTGTGTGCACTTGATGCCTTGATGCATATGGCAGTGTAGCTTTTATCGCTCTCATGCTTCTTGCCCTCAAATGTGGAAAACAGCTCCAGGTAGGCAGGCCCCTAAACAGAAAACAGCCTACATAGTAATACAGGCTAATATTACACAAACGTATATTTTTCGCATACACATTTTAAAGTCACAACTACAGTAAGAGTGCTTTCTTTGTTGCACAGGTTGACTCATCTTGAAATTTCATTCTGTGATCACATGACTGACAGAGGCTTACTGGATGGAATAGGAAAACTCACCAACCTTATGGTGCTCAAACTGAGGAAAGGCATACAACTCACAAGTTCAGGAATGTGTGCATTCTTCAAAACTGGTAACTTCTCCAATTTGATATACCTTGATATATCTGAATGTTCCTTGGTGGATGATGCTACTATGCTTGCGATTGGCACAAGGTGTGTTAAAGAAGTTGTAAATCAATATTTCTGTTTAAGCATTTAGTATTGTAGTTATTTTTAACACTTAATACTTGAGTATATTAGATTGCCCTGGATTTCTTGGTTTTGTTACTTTACCATTTATTTTTATAGCACTGTGGGCAAAAGATTTTGTAGTTCAAATGCTTGTACACCTTCATGGAAGTCTTCAAAATTATGGCTGTACGAGAATGTTTTAAGTTTCAACTTTAATGTTTCAGAGGTCTGTGGGGCAAGTGTAAGAACTGCATAATGACTTAGCACATGAAATGTACATACAGTGTAGACAGTTTTTTTTTTTACGTAGTTTGTAAAGTTTATTTACCTGCACATTTCTCACTTTAATGTTGCACTTTATTATCTGAACATTGAGTACATATTGTCACTAGCAAGGAAGATGTCTTGCAGTTATCTCATATTAAAATTACATTTTAATTATAAAAGCTGGGATGGATGCTGTGTATTTTCGTCTGTCATGTAGACTATTTTTTAATAAACTGTGCAAACTTGATACTTGCTGGAACTAAAAAGGAGATTGCTTTACCTCTCAGTTTTACCATCATTCTTTCAATGCTCTCTAATAAAAAATTTTCATGCTGTGACTTAGTAACATTCAAAGCTGTGAATATTTTTCTAAAATTTATAGTCATTACATAATTGCTGTAGGAAAATTGATTTCGCAAAAAAAGGTACTGTATATGAAATCATTGGTTTTATCTCTGTTTAGATACTTCCCACATANAGTCATTACATAATTGCTGTAGGAAAATTGATTTCGCAAAAAAAGGTACTGTATATGAAATCATTGGTTTTATCTCTGTTTAGATACTTCCCACATACACCCAAAAAAAAAAAAAATTGAGACTAAAACACAAGTCAAACCAAAGTTGGTACATGTTGTTATAGTGGATTAGAGCATCAGGCCTTACCTATCCTGCTCAGCAGCCAAATATTTAACATCAGTTGCAGAAGCGCAAATAATGTAGGAAAGATTTTCATTATATATATAATCTATTAAATATACATAATGACAGAGCAGCACCCTTAATTTTATAACAATCAACCTGGCAATTAANTATATATATAATCTATTAAATATACATAATGACAGAGCAGCACCCTTAATTTTATAACAATCAACCTGGCAATTAAAAAGATTATCATAGCAATTTCATTCCAGATCCACACACAAATTTTTATAAAACTTGACAAGAATGTAATGAATTTAATAAATTGCCCTGTTGATTATAGAATATGTAAAACAGTATCAAATACAGATTATCAAATGATTAACAATTATTTAAAACAATTATAATTTGTAGATTATAATTAAAGCATTTAATTTTAGTAGACTGTGAAAAAGAGCAATTAAAAAGGAGGGTAGCTTTGTGAGCACTGTAAAGCCTCCTCTTTATAAAGTTAACACATTAAAATATTGAATTAAATATGCTACATAAAATATGAAGTTTGGCGGAGGCAGTGAAGTGATCTGTCAAAGCTCCAGCCAAATTAAAAATTTTAATGAACTACGCCCGACACGAGAGTCGTGAACACAAAGCATTTTAAACACATTAAAACAGGAAACACACAGCAATGTTAGGTTTTAGTTAAAGCCGAAACCAAATTTAGACTGGCGACCAAAACCACAATTTTGAATAAACGTTAACCTTACTGTATACCCAAGACAACACATCTATGCCACACGGAACGGTAAAACATTAAAAAAGGCCCAGCAAATATACANCTTACTGTATACCCAAGACAACACATCTATGCCACACGGAACGGTAAAACATTAAAAAAGGCCCAGCAAATATACAAACTTAGAGTCCACGACTCACTGTTTTGAATTGCTCAAACTGTCTGCGGTTCAGATGACGAAATAAAATACTAAGGGCCTCATCATGGCAATATATCCGTAGGATGACAAAAATGGCAATCTAGACCATTATAGCAACTTTTCAGGTAGACGTTCAGGCGACGACCAGGCAAAGAATAGGATAGGTGTGCAACGACTTAAATAAACTGCCCAAATTGTAAAAAATTACGATACACAAGAGGAGGAGTAATCAAGGGAGGGTGAACAGGGGAGGAAAAGGGAGGGGAGGCGAGTATAGAGCATACACACCGCACATAGTTGAGTTGAAACTGACTAAGATGACCAGTGCAATGGGCACTAGCGTCTCGACCCCCACCCCAAAACCTGTGCTCTGGCAACCAGTCTCTAAACATCTTAACAAAATAACCATACGTACACAGAGATNCTTACTGTATACCCAAGACAACACATCTATGCCACACGGAACGGTAAAACATTAAAAAAGGCCCAGCAAATATACGAACTTAGAGTCCACGACTCACTGTTTTGAATTGCTCAAACTGTCGGCGGTTCAGATGACAAAATAAAATACAAAGTGCCTCATCACTGCAATACGTCCGTAGAACGAAAAAAATGGCAATCTAGACCATTATAGCAGCTCTTCAGTTACACGTTCAGGCGACGACCAGGCAAAGAATAGGATAGGTGTGCAACGACTTAAATAAACTGCCCAAATCGTAAAAAATTACGATACACAAGAGGAGGAGTAATCAAGGGAGGGTGAACAGGGGAGGAAAAGGGAGGGGAGGCGAGTATAGAGCATACACACCGCGCATAGTTGAGTTGAAACTGACTAAGATGACCAGTGCAATGGGCACTAGCGTCTCAACCCCCACCCCAAAACCTGTGCTCTGGCAACCAGTCTCTAAACATCTTAACAAAATAACCATACGTACACAGAGATACATAAATAGAAAGCTGGTAGACACTGAAGAGTAGTAGAAAAAGGTCAGGGAATAATTAAATTTCCAAAGTAACACACAGAACAACACGTAGAACAGTTCAGCAACATTTCCCAATAACATCTGGAGTGAAGCTTCTTGAAGTCGCCCCCGGGGACGGTGGGCAGCCAAGTGGAAAGCCACTCAGCACCATCATCACGGGTCTCTTCTCAAGCACATGTTACGGCAACATGCCAACATCAAGGGGGGTTGCGGTTGGAGACACCAAATGAAACTCTGCCTCTTCCAGCAGTCGACTCGAACCTCATCTCAGCAGCACGACGTAGGCAGCGCACTGTGGGCCCAGCGAGACTTTGTGGGAAGACGGGAAGCATGCAAAATAACAATGGATTAGAAGGGGGAGTACAAAACAACCAAGATAACATGGAGAAACGGCTAAGGTAACAATATGCGTATACAAAGCAGACATGAACAGCCAAACTGCAGATTCAAAACATAATCATCAAGCAATTAACTGCGTTGCAGATAAGATTTTAGCTGAGACACATGGGCCTTTCTAATAAATGAACGATTTGAGCTGGTCGAAACAAGGCTAACAGTGTTGGACCTAGAAACTTACTAATCTTAAATGGACCAAGAAATTTTGATATAAGCTTCCCCGTTATATCCTTCCCCACATCTGTCAACATATCATTTTTACATAACACCAAGTCCCCAAACTTGAAATTAACTGGCAACCTGCCCTGGTCCATCGTAACTATTACCTGCAGCTTTGCTGCCCCAAGCCTACGGTGGACCTCCTCAAGTAGGCAATCTCGGTCAGCGTCACCAAGAGGGGACCAAAAAGGGGCGATATTCCAAATATTTAGCAAGGGATGGCTAGACGGACGAGCGAGGAAAGGGAGTGAAGGAGGAACTCCCGTGGAATAATGTAAAGCACTATTGAATTCTACCTTAATAAAATCTGAATCCTGATCCCACCTAAGCAAGCCTTCAGATTCTTATTAAACCTCTTTACCTGATTGCCTTTGGGGTAGTAAAGACTGGAAGTACAGTGTTTTATAGCCCAGGGAAAACACGTGTTCTTAAAAACATTAGAGGTGAAGTACTTAGCATTGTGTGTAACAACCTCAACAGGACCACTAAATACCGTCCACACATGATTGGTGAGTGTCTTAACAATGGATGACGCTTTCATGTTTTGCAATGGCAGCAAGATTAAAATACATACATTTCCCATAAATGCATGCCAGGGTTTCTTTCTCGTAGATACCCAGCCTTCGCTCTGTCTTCGTGAGACTGCGACTAGCNAATTACAAATTTGGTAAATGTATTCAGCAAGATTAAAATACATACATTTCCCATAAATGCATGCCAGGGTTTCTTTCTCGTAGATACCCAGCCTTCGCTCTGTCTTCGTGAGACTGCGACTAGCAAAACCCAATGGCGCCAAACCTAACTCGGTCCGCTGGCTTAAGACAGTGCGTAAAGCCAGTGACGAGGCATCTACTTGTACGAAAAAGTGGCACGAGAAATCCAGTAGAAGGAGCACTGAAGGTGAAGCCAACTTCTCCTTGAGTACGGAAAAGGCAGATTCCTGCTCCTGACCCCACTGAAACTCAACTCCCTTCTCTTATAATGAATTCAACGATTCAATTCTGAAAAATGCTCTATAAAGCAGTAGTAATAACCTATTTACCCTAAAAATGTTTGCACTCCCTTCAAGTTTTTAGGGCTAGGGAAATTAATATAGGGGCCACACGATCAGGATCAATCATAAGTTGACTCTTGCAGAGCAGATATCCCAGAAATTTCACCTTGTTCGATCCCAAGGTGACCTATCAGGATTTACTGTCAAACCTACTTCCGGCAAATTTGAGTAACATCTGGCGCAAGTGACAAATGAGACTCAAGATCATCACTGTACACAATAATGTCATCAATATAATTTTAAAAAAATTTATACTCAGACAAAACATGATCTGACACTCGTGAAAAGGCTTGACTGCTGAAATGTAAACCCATTGGAATGCGTGTTAACTCATACTGATTCCATGGTGTACTAAAAGCCGTATATTCCCCGCAGGAGGGATCCAGTAAACATTGATGAAAGTCATTATTTAAATCTAAACTGAAAACACATGGGCTTTACCCAAGTGCTGAAGGGCGCAACCGATGGTAGGCAACAGAAAAGGATCTTTATGAATTTCTTGTAACAAGAGCACTAAACAATACTTATCACTTTCCTTTTTACGCACTAAAAACCCTGGAGAACAATAATCTGACGAGGATGGAACTATTACGCCAGCATCTAACAACTTATCTATAATTTCCCCAAAGACTTAGAGCTTAGGAGGAGAACTTTTAAAATTATGGTCGTGCACCAGGATGTCATCTCTCAACGAGAACTTGTAAGGGAGGACATCGCATTTACCGATGCGTAAAGAGATGACATCACTAAATTCCTCCTTCAACTGATTCAGTTGAATTTTAAAATCAGTAGCAGAACTCGTGCCATCAAGTAAAGTAGAGAACACATCCGGAACAGCGTCGACCTGAAGTCTAATCCTGATGTTCGGAGCAAACTCTAAAGACAAATCAAATTTGTCAGCGTTAACTGATGCCCTAGTTTCTCCCAAAACTTCAAGTCGTAGAATAATGTAATGTGAAAGGTGAGAAAAAGCCCAAAAGGAAAACATTCACGAAAACCTACCAATTTTAAAATGTAGGTTCATTACTACATTGCTCCTAATGATGTCACTGTTAGCAACACACAACCGTTTCTCTGCCCTACAAATGACATGCCCTTTGGATTCAATCTTCAAATCCAACAGTTGTTTCAAAAAAGAATCACTCAAAACATAATGGTAGCCCCAGTGTCAACCAAGGCAGAAAAATTTTTCTCCCCACAGGTGATCAAGTCTTTGACCCAACTGGAAAACCAATGCCGATTTCCAGTCACTTTTCGTTTCCCGTCTTAGGACAATTCCTATACGCAGGTGCCCGAGGAAATTTGGCCGGTCACGTTTGGCTCGTACGGCAGGTGGAAAGCACACACGATACTCACTGGAGGCCACAAGATGGCCTTGCACTTCTACAGCTAGCTGGCGTAGCTCCCGAAAATTACGTGGAACAAAAACAAGCGTTCATTGTGCACGAACGTGCGGAGCCAAACCATCTATAATGACACTGACCAATTTGTATTCACACATTTGTAAGCATAAGGCCTCGTGAAATGCACAAATGGAATCAACAAATTCGTACATAGGCTCAACCGGCCTTTGTTAACTATATATGAAGACACATTCATGTTGCTGCTTGACGCGCGAGGGAAACAAAGCCTTGATCACCTTGTGTTTAAAGCCCACAAAGGTACCACCTTCAAATGACATGATTTCTTCACAAAGTAATTGTAAAATAAATCCTTCACATTTAATTGCTATGGCTTTCAGGAGACTATCCTCAGAACTCAAACATAGACTAGCTATTTTACTAATGCCAATAAGGAAATACAGAATATTAACTGGTTCTAGGTCCTAGGGATGTTAATCAAGGGAGATAAGTTCTGCAAGGCTGCCAGGAATAACTTGTCTACTTTAAATTGGACTGTTGGTTACTCTCACCAGAGCCACTCGCTCAGAGGGTTATGCCATCGGATCTGGNTCTACTTTAAATTGGACTGTTGGTTACTCTCACCAGAGCCACTCGCTCAGAGGGTTATGCCATCGGATCTGGTTGACATCAACAGCCCACCGCAGCTCAGCTACGGTCATAGCTTCATCCACGTAGTACTCGAGGTCCCGTAAAAAATTCAAAAGTTTATTCATCTTCAGGGTGTAGATAAATCCGACCTCGGCTATTTCATGCAACAAATACAACATGCAGATATGAGAAGACAATGTAACAGAGTTAGCACAAAAATTAAATGTACATAATGACAAAGCAGCGCCATGTATTTTATAACAAGCAACTTGGCTATTAAAAAGACAAAAGATCACCATAGCAATTGCATTCCAGATCCACACAAAANTATTTTATAACAAGCAACTTGGCTATTAAAAAGACAAAAGATCACCATAGCAATTGCATTCCAGATCCACACAAAAAATTGTATAAAACTTGACAATAACGTAATGGATTTAATAAATTTCTCTGTTGATTATAGAATATGTAAAACAATATCAAATACAGATTACCAAATGATTAACGATTACAGATTATTAACATGTAAAAATGCTACATAAAATATGAAGTTCAGCGGAGGAAGTCAAATGACCCGTCAAAGCTACAGTCAAATTAAAAATTTTTAATGAACAAGCACACAGCATTTCAAAGAAAATTAAAAAAATTCTTGGGCAGCAAACAAGACTAACACTAACCTTACTGCATACCTATGACAACACATCTACGCCACACGAAACATTAAAACAAGCCTAGCTAACATACAAACTTACTATTTTGAATTGCTCAAACTGTCGGCGGTTCAGATGACAAAATAAAATACAAAGTGCCTCATCACTGCAATACGTCCGTAGAACGAAAAAAATGGCAATCTAGACCATTATAGCAGCTCTTCAGTTACACGTTCAGGTGACGACCAGGCATAGAATAGGATAGGAGCAAGATGTACAATGACTTAAATAAACTGTCCAGATCAAATAAAATTATGATGCACAAGAGGAGGAGAAGTCATGGGACGAAAAGGGGAGGGATCTGAGCATAAAGCATACCATAGCGCAGAGTTGAAACTGACGAAGATGACCGGCACAAGGGGTGCTAGCATCGCAACACTAAAACTGCTCTGCCACTGGTGTTGCAGGGAGAGGAGGACTGGTTGATAAGGACGCAAGAGCAGTGGTTTTCATTCTCAACAGTATTATCGGTGAATACAGTATTCTTAAGGGACCTTGCACCATACTAGGCCAACAACCAATGCTCCAATCTTTAAATATCAATATTACAACTTCGGTAATAAACTTATTTATCACAATGACCATAACCACTCAGATACGTTGCTGTTCAAAATAAATTTCTAGGCAAGAATATACATCTCACTTTTTGCAGCAAATCTTGGTGAATGATATAAATAAAAATATGAGTAATGTTTTGTATAAACTTGAGCCAACATTGCAGTATTAAAATTGGTAAAAGCTATAAAATTGGGCTGTGTTATCTTTTAACTATTTTTGTAACTTTATAAATAAAAAGAGATGAAAAAAATAATGATGTTGACATGGCAGGAAATTGTGTAGCTTCACTTGAGATTCACCACCATGTGAGTTGAAAAGTCTGGAAGAGAGTAAAATTTTATTTCTATAGCTCTTTACAGTCTTAAAGTGGCTAGCATTGAGGGGTGAAAACTGCAAATAATTTCAAGGAGGAAATTATGATTAGAGGATTATAACTTCTTTCATGCGATACAATGCTGTGAAATAGTGGAAGGGCAACCTTTGTGGTAGAAATTGTTGGGATGTGGCTTATAGCAAGAGTTTGTGGATTCAAATCCTGTGTAAGTTATGAATTGTAGGGCCTTATTTTAAGTTTAGGTTTATATGGCACAGATTAACCTGTAAACATAAAACGAGGATATAATTAATCAAGTATTACATAAAATAGCTTAATGATTTTAGTGGGAACCATGTTTATTGTAAGAAAATAGTGATTTGTAACTTTTTGTAAAAGCAAGTTGTCCTGTAATGTTTTTAAATGAACACATTTGGCAGTTAATTAAAATTTTGATTATTGGATTTGTCTGATTTTTTGGTGGAATAGATTGACTGTTAAAAACCATGAAAACAAAATTGCTGCAACTGATATGTATGTGTGCTTTTAGTTGTCGTAACTTGTGGGTGCTGATTCTGCATTGGTGCTGGGAGGTGACAGATGAGGCTGTTCATTTCATTGTGACGGAGTGCAGGCATCTCAGGAAGCTTGATCTTCTGGGACTTGCAAGAATATCAGGTAAAGGTAGACCACCTGCATTATGTAGGAATAAGAATACACTGACTGACAATGAAATTAGAGCACCATGAAGAAACCATAAGACAACGTAAATAGCAAGAGTGCAGATACTGGCTGGTATACTCGTGATTCCATGTTTTGTACATTTGTATTTGACCGCACATCCGGCAGTGGTGCTGCAAGCACCAACCAGCAATCCTAGACACTGGCGTGTAATTATGTGAGAAACACCAGACGTTATCGAGCAAGGGTACAGAGTGAAGAATGCCGGAAAGATGCCAGATATGTCACTTTGTGCAATTAATGGACTTTAAGAGAGGACTCGTAATCAGGCTGAAAACAGCAGGGCACCCACCACGTGGATTGTTCGCACCACATTGTCCAATGCTGTCGAGAGCAATGGATATGTGAAGGCAGCTACACATGGAGGACTGGCTCAGGATGGACAGTGTCGATCACCAGTCAAGAGGATTGATGGATTGTGCACCATGTGCAGAGAGATTTCATGGCGACCTGGTCCATGATACTGGACAGTGTTAGGGCTCCTGTGTACCCACAAACCATTTCCTGATGTCTTGTGGAGGTGAATCTGCAATCCCAGTGCCTATTACTNTTAGGGCTCCTGTGTACCCACAAACCATTTCCTGATGTCTTGTGGAGGTGAATCTGCAATCCCAGTGCCTATTACGTGTGCTGCCATTAACTCTGCAATAGTGGCAGCACCATTTGCAGTGGTGCCAGGTCAGAGCAACATTGAATGCCACAGACTGGCAATGTGTGGTGTTTAGTTATAAGTACTGCTTCTTTATGGGAACTGATGATCATTACACCTGGGTGTGGAGGGTCCTTGGTAAATNGTGTTTAGTTATAAGTACTGCTTCTTTATGGGAACTGATGATCATTACACCTGGGTGTGGAGGGTCCTTGGTAAATGCCACAATCCAAACCTCGCTAACGAGCAGTACACTTTCCCCATGACAGGCATTATAGTCTACTGAGCCATAGTCTACAATAGCTGATCCACTTTAATTGTGTTACATGGCATATTGACAGCCCAGCAATATGTGGATGAGCTCCTACACACCAATTTTCTCCCATTTCTGGCTGGGATTCCACATGGCATACTCCAGCAGGATAATGGCTGACTGGAAATGGCTCAGGTCACCCGGGACTGCCTCAATCATGTCCAAATACTAATGTGGCCTGCTGGCTCTCATGACATGTCCCCAATAGAATGTGTGGGACCAATTGGAATGCCAGTTGCCTCCGTGCCACAGTATCTGTGATTTGGAACACACTGTCCAACAATTGTGGGCCCATCTGCCTCAGAACAACATCCAGCATCTGCTGGACTCCATGCCAGACCATGTTGCTGTGTGTATCACAGTGCTAGGGGTTACGGCACAGTATTAAAGATGACCGGATGGCATACTACACAGCCATATGCAATTGTCCTTTTTGTGATCATGCATTTTATTCATTTGTATAAAGTTTCAGTACCATCCTATGCATTCTTCCCTGTGCACTATTTTTATTGTCTAGCAGTGTAAGTAAATATCATGTAGAAACTGCACCCTGGTAAAATGGGTGTGCCCCAGGGCCAGATCTCCCATTAGGCCGACCAGGCCCGGGACTAGAGCGGCACTTTTTAGGGGGCAGCATGACAGGTGAAATAGCAAAAAAATTATTTTCAGTGTTTTTTGTATATGTGTGTGCTAGTATATCAATTCTAGAATAGATACAATTAAAGTGACTGGTATTTGTTTGCGAGTCGATTGTTCTATGATATTGATAAGTCCTTTTTGTCTTTGTACCCACTAGTGCCAGCTTCCAGTTTATATTTATCAGGGGACAGAAACTAGTGTAGATGTAGCATGAGACTTTCTAGTAGATCTTCGTTGAGATTCGGGTTTTCAAGTTTCGCTCTGCTAGTAGCTGACTAGTGATAGTAGTTTGTTTTCAGTTCAAACAAAAGTTTTATTTATTATAACACACATAAAGGTATAGAGTTGGTGATTTATGATTTAAAAAATCTACTAATACTGAAAACTGATTATGGTATGTGAAGTAGATACATGGAGCCAGATATTAAAAGGGAAACAAATTTTCACGTGACAGTTATTAGCAGAAATTATTATATTACCAATGAGAGCTATAAATTTACTATTATTACAATAACTTACATGAATGTCGTTTGAGCTCAAACTAAAATCCCTTTACCGTCATAAAAACATAGTTGTGTACCTAATTAACTTAAAACGTGGCATTTCACTTAAAGAAAAATGCTCATAGACATGAGCTTATTATTTTCTTAATTGCTGTTACTTATGAATGTAGCTACTAATATAATTTCTTTGTNATGCTCATAGACATGAGCTTATTATTTTCTTAATTGCTGTTACTTATGAATGTAGCTACTAATATAATTTCTTTGTATGTGGGTTAATGCATAATTTAAATAGTTTTTGTATTCTCACTGATAGGTTATCCTTGTATTTTTTTTACACTTTTAATAGAGTGGTCTCAGTCCTCAAGTAATGTATAAAATATACAAACCATGCAGTTGAACGTCGGTACAAAATTAGTTATAAGAATAGCTATGTAGTGTGAAGAGTAATAGTGTACTCTGTATTGCAGGGCAAGTGTGGCTGGATATAATCCCTGTATCACTACCACACTTGGCGTTCCTTAGCCTGGAGCAGTGTAGGAACATCTGTGATGACAAGCTTGTTTCGCTTGTATCCAGCATGCCAAATCTCCATGTGGTGGACTACTACGGTGACAGTGTCGCTGAGTATTGTGGTGTCAGAGCCCCACATACTCTCTCTCCAAGTTGATTTTCTACATACTGTCTTTGCTTTGAAAACAAAGAGAACATTTTTCAACAAAGAAAAATATATTTCTTTATATGCGACTGGATTATTTTTGTAAATAACATTTCCAATCACGTATATATTTTTTCTTATTTTACTATTTATTATAAAAGTAAACTCCTGTGAAACTGTGGAGGAGGATGATGGATGGATGTTTTCCAACATCTATTGTTGTCAGAAAATGTGGAGCATTCAGTCTCTTTTTGTCATGAATTAGGGGGTTATGTAGGTCAGAAGAAATTTTTATAAGGGCAGGGTTGGGTCCCATTTATATCTAATTTAAATCATTACTCCAAAGTATTCTTTGTGTTCATCTGTCAGACTTATTCTTGTTCAGTTCTGTGACCCTTCACTACACTTCAGTGAGGTAAATCAATAATGCATTGCAAGGATACTGTTGAGAAATTCTTCCTGTTCTGCATAATACCTATGAAACCATTTAAACTTATCTTATCCAAAGCTAATAGAACAGCATATTCTTTTTTCCACCATAGCGTTTACTCTATTTGTTTGTGTTTTTTACCTTCTACTTGCACCTCAAGCCGTGATCTTAGTATTGTCATTATTTTTCTTTCCTAGTTAACTGTATTGTAAATTTGCAAATATATAGGTTTATTATTTCTTTTACAAAACTATTGACATTATTTCTTCTGCTAAAACTTCATGTGCTATCTAGCAGATCAGATTGTACTTGATTTTCAACCACTTATAAATCATTTACATTTTAACATGTCACATAAACAGGTCTCTCCTGTCTTCCAGAACTGTTGTCTTATTGCTTGCAAACATTTCTTAAATGCATATCCATTCCTAAACCATTATCCTGAGATTGCTGTTGAAATAAAACGAGCCCTTTATCTTCTCCAGAAAACCATCCCATATTTTTTTGGGTTTAAAATTATATTTTACTCTAGCCTTGAATATTTATTGTTAATATTTTACGATAGTCAAAGATTTGAGCAACCAAATGAAAACCTGGTACTGGGTGTGCTTTTAACTGATTGTTTGTGTATGTCCAAATATCTAAAATATAATATTTTACATAGTGAATACATCACAGTTTAATCAATAATAGGAAGTACTAATACAGAATTAAATATGTTTGGGTTGCCACCAGTTTCACTGTAAATTCATATAGTTAAACTACATAGGTATGCTGAAAGAGGATTGTACATTTCTTAAGAATACATACACAGTCAAATCACATAATTATGACCACCTGCTAGAAGTGCCACCTGCAGCGCATAATCCACAACGTGGGCTGGTGAAGTGGGTATATATAATGTGACCAACAGGCTGGCTGTACACAGTGAGATTCTTGCTGTCATGGGTAAGGGAAGCGATTTAGCCGAGTTGCAAAAAGGGATGATAGTCGGCTTTTGGGCCAAGGGGGGCAGCATTTCGGAAACAGCAACATTTGTGAACTGTTCACTTGCCTCTGTGGTAAAGATGTATCATGAGTGGACGAATGGCACCATTGGAAATAATAATTGTGTAAACAACAGAGCTCCACACACCATTGATGTCCGAAGTGAACGTCGACTACGGCGATGCGTGAAGGCCAACCGACAGGCTACAGTGGAACAGCTCACCGTCCAAATGTACCAGAAGGCATCCAGACACATGTCTACTGCAATTCAGCAAACCCTTTTGCGAATGGGGCTTCGGAGTAGACAGAGAGTGACTGCACCCATGCTAACACAGGTGCATCGACGTAAACAACTGGAATTTACTAGACAGTATAATGACTAGACCGCTGATGATTGGCGACGGGTAGCCAATGAGTCACATTTTCAGCTGCATAGAACGGATGGACGTCAACGTGTCCAACGAGAAACGTCGGAGAACCAATGCCCTGAGTGCATGAATACAGGCGGTGTGGGCAGTGTTATGGTCTGGGGAATGTTCTCATGGTATTCTCTGGATCCCATCATCCATATGGAAGACACTCTTGATCGATTTGGTTATGAATCCAACCTTGGCGATCACGTCCACCCGTTCATGATGATTGTCTTTCCTTGGGAGCATGATAATGCGCTTTGCCACACGGCCAGATGTGTCCGCACGTGGCTGAAAGAGCACGATCAAGACTTCAAAGTTCTTCCCTATCCCGTAAACAGCCCAAATCTCAATCTAATTGACCATCTGTGGGACCACCTCAATCGTTCCGTCCGCCATCTGTCTCCTCCGCCACACACCTTTCAACAGTTGTGTGATGCACTGCAGATAGCATGGATCCAGATATCCATGGCGACCTATCAGCAACTGACCGAGTCACTGCCAGTTTGTCTAGTTGCTGTCCGTGCTGCGAAGGGTGGTTACTCTGGATACTAGCAGGTGGTCATAATAATGTGATTCGACCGTGTATATGTGGTAACTGTTGAATGGGCTGTATGGTAATTAACTTTTTCCTGCTGTTGACCTTTTAAAGAGAAATTATTAGATAATTCTTCTTTCATATCCTTAAGCCTTATACAGACGAGCATCTTTTGTGAACAAGAAGGTGAACGAACACCCACTNAACCTTTAAAGAGAAATTATTAAATAATTCTTCTTTCATATCCTTAAGCCTTATACAGACGAGCATCTTTTGTGAACAAGAAGGTGAACGAACACCCACTTGTATTCAAGCCCAATATACATACTGTACACACAGTAGTAATACTTGAATGTTGCAGCATGCCAGTCACTCATTTCTACCACAACACACAAAGATTTTACAAACTAAAAAAAAAAACTAATAGAGAATTAAAATCATTTTTCTACTCTCAAATTAACGTCGTCATAAATAAACGTATGGGAACTACATAAACCCCAAATGTAAACAAACTACTTGCATAAGAAGGTAAACGATGAATAGAACAGTCTCTAAATGACTCTAGCTAGCACGCAAGCCCTTGCATGCGAGCCACTTGCAAACAAGTTAGGCAGTCACATAATGCAAGTTGACTTTAACAAGAAAGGTGTACACCTCGTACGAGGTATGTGCTCCACGAAGCTGTGAGCCAATAAAGTGTAGGTTCATAAAGCGCATGCACACATAACGTGCGGGATACCCATAAACTATTCAGAGTATAAACAAATGTATACTGAATCGAGTACACTGTTGTTGATGTTGTATTAAATATTTATTTTTTTTGTGGCAAAGATTGATTTTGACACAAAGTTGCCTCAAATTGGTATGTGTAAACAGTTACACAAATTTACAGGCCGTGTCGGAAAACGACTTCCACTTCAACTTCCGTGATGCAGAATAAAAATTAACGAGCTGCAATCTCTCAATTTCTAAACGTAAAAATATTAAAAACAAAAACTGCGTGGAACTACAGTGTGTGTGTTTAAGTAGGTAAACAAACAATCAACATGAAATAAGTATACGTGTATGGAATGTAAATTGTAAAAATAAAATAAATTTAGTTATTGTTTTGCCACCTATTCCGGGTCACAATAACTACACTCACCAGCATTTAATTGTAGAATGTAGCAACTAATCGGCACTGCAATCGTCAGCACTGCACAGCTGATGATCGACTCATTGCAACAGGACCTTTATACACTTAATAAACATTTCAATTACCTCAAGCAAATTGATAACCTCTCTTTGGTTTTAATAGCATGACAAAATTTTGTGTTTGCGAAAGTCACATCAGTAAGTTACGCATAATATTCCAGCAGTTCTTGAAATATATATCTTGGCTAAAAAATTTCATGCAATCTTTTTCATGATCTGAAAATAGTTGAAACTCGTTCAGAGTATGTCCTTTTCTTTGGACCAGATTTATACATTAACTTCGCTTTTCTCTTTCTTCTTCATCCTCTTCATCTTCATACCGAACACTTGCTATCACAAGTACTGCCTACATGTAGCTCTCAATGCATTGTTCTGACAACACAGTTCTGTTGCATGGGCAGCTAGACAAATCCTTTTTGGTGGTTGCTGGTCACTGCTGGTGTAATGTGCGATAACTGGAAGGTACGGTTCATGTCGGTCCACGATCCTTTACACATAAACGCAACCACTTGTTATTCATTTTCATCAAAACTACCTTGAATTCATGGAATGCTTTCAATGTAGAATTGGAAAACTTACTTTTTGTCATAAACTTAATTCATACCTGCCAACCTTTCCGATTTTCCCGGAAGCCGTCCGGAAAAAGCTGCCATATATTGTTTTCCGGAAATATGTACATTCTTCCGATTTTTAGTTACTTGATTCTGTGTGTGTGCGNAAAAGCTGCCATATATTGTTTTCCGGAAATATGTACATTCTTCCGATTTTTAGTTACTTGATTCTGTGTGTGTGCGTGCGCGCGCTTTGCCTGCATCCAAGAGATCACATTACGAGAGGGCGACAATCGATATTGGCATATCTACTGTTTGTTGGCGTTGCATTTTTTCTCCAGTGCAGTTTTTCATAGCTACTGAATTTGTTTGTGAATACGAATATGTGTGGACATTGATTTTATCGTGAACTGTTTCAATTTGAAGTGTAGTTAGAACACTTGCTAGAGGATATTAATACCGTGTGCGATAAAAGCTGTATGTAACTAACTACATATGTGGTGTGTATTATGTGTCTTGCCGGCCATGTTTTTGTGAGTTCTTGATAGGTTACTTATTGTCGACTCTGCAAAGTTTAAAACTAAAGATGAGTAGAAAAAAGCAGTATCACTACCAGACATTCTGGGAATCATACAGTGTAGAGTTTCCATGTATTATAAAATCAGACAAGGGCGATAGGTTTGGCTTTTGTAGTATATGCCGATGCGACATAAACATTGCACATGGTGGGAAAACAGATATAAGTGTATATGTTAAAAGCGCAAAGCATGTCGCCAACATAAAGTGCCAGGAAGAAAATCAGAAGATTTCTAAATTCTTTGGAAAACCTGGAAATGCCGATTCAGACGTTACACGAGTAAAATGCTTGTTTACTCCTTTTTTGGTAGAGCACAACATTCCCCTAACTGCCACAGACCATGCAAAATTTTCCTAATTATGATTTCCTAAAGTTGGCAGGTATGTTAATGAAGATACAATTCCAGCATTACAAATGCTCATTTTGTAATGAAATTGATCTATCAGGTGGTTCATTTCACTTTTCAGATTTGTTTTATTATTTGTAATAAATATATTTAAGTCACTTGANACGTCGTCATAAATAAACGTATGGGAACTACATAAACCCCTAATGTAAACAAACTACTTGCATAAGAAGGTAAACTATGAATAGAACAGTCTCTAAATGACTCTAGCTAGCACGCAAGCCCTTGCATGCGAGCCACTTGCAAACAAGTTAGGCAGTCACATAATGCAAGTTGACTTTAACAAGAAAGGTGTACACCTTCTCGTACAAGGTATGTGCTCCACGAAGCTGTGAGCCAATAAAGTGTAGGTTCATAAAGCGCATGCACACATAACGTGCGGGATACCCATAAACTTTTCAGAGTATAAACAAATGTATACTGAATCGAGTACACTGTTGTTGATGTTGTATTAAATATTTGTTTTTTTCGTGGCAAAGATTGATTTTGACACAAAGTTGCCTCAAATTGGTATGTGTAAACAGTTACACAAATTTACAGGCCGTGTCGGAAAACGACTTCCACTTCAACTTCCGTGATGCAGAATAAAAATTAACGAGCTGCAATCTCTCAATTTCTAAACGTAAAAATATTAAAAACAAAAACTGCGTGGAACTACAGTGTGTGTGTTTAAGTAGGTAAACAAACAATCAACATGAAATAAGTATACGTGTATGGAATGTAAATTGTAAAAATAAAATAAATTTAGTCATTGTTTTGCCACCTATTTTGGGTCACAATAACTACACTCACCAGCATTTAATTGTAGAATGTAGCAACTAATCAGCACTGCAATCGTCAGCACTGCACAGCTGATGATCGACTCATTGCAACAGGACCTTTATACACTTAATAAACATTTCAATTACCTCAAGCAAATTGATAACTTCTCTTTGGTTTTAATAGCATGACAAAATTTTGTGTTTGCGAAAGTCACATCAGTAAGTTACGAATAATATTCCAGCAGTTCTTGAAATATATATCTTGGCTAAAAAATTTCATGCAATCTTTTTCATGATCTGAAAATANCAGTTCTTGAAATATATATCTTGGCTAAAAAATTTCATGCAATCTTTTTCATGATCTGAAAATAGTTGAAACTCGCATTAACTTCGCTTTTCTCTTTCTTCTTCATCCTCTTCATCTTCATACCGAACACTTGCTATCACAAGTACTGCCTACATGTAGCTCTCAATGCATTGTTCTGACAACACAGTTCTGTTGCATGGGCAGCTAGACAAATCCTTTTTGGTGGTTGCTGGTCACTGCTGGTGTAATGTGCGATAACGTGAAGGTACGGTTCATGTCGGTCCACGATCCTTTACACATAAACTCAACCACTTGTTATTCATTTTCATCAAAACTACCTTGAATTCATGGAATGCTTTCAATGTAGAATTGGAAAACTTACTTTTTGTCATAAACTTAATTCATACCTGCCAACCTTTCCGATTTTCCCGGAAGCCGTCCGGAAAAAGCTGCCATATATTGTTTTCCGGAAATATGTACATTCTTCCGATTTTTAGTTACTTGATTCTGTGTGTGTGCACGCGCGCGCTTTGCCTGCATCCAAGAGATCACATTACGAGAGGGCGACAATCGATTTTCGCATATCTACTGTTTGTTGGAGTTGCATTTTTTCGTCGGTGCAGTTTTTCATAGCTACTGAATTTGTTTGTGAATACGAATACGTGTGGACATTGATTTTACCATGAACTGTTTCAATTTTAAGTGTAGTTAGAACACTTGCTAGAGGATATTAATACAGTGTGCGATAAAAGCTGTATGTAACTACATATGTGGTGTGTATTATGTGTCTTGCCGGCCATGTTTTTGTGAGTTCTTGATAGGTTACTTATTGTCGACTCTGCAAAGTTTAAAACTAAAGATGAGTAGAAAAAAGCAGTATTACTACCAGACATTCTGGGAATCGTACAGTGCAGAGTTTCCATGTATTATAAAATCAGATAAGAGCGATAGGTTTGGCTTTTGTAGTATATGCCGATGCGACATAAACATTGCACATGGTGGGAAAACAGATACAAGTGTATATGTTAAAAGCGCAAAGCATGTCGCCAACATAAAGTGCCAGGAAGAAAATCAGAAGATTTCTAAATTCTTTGGAAAACCTGGAAATGTCGATTCAGACGTTACACGAGTAAAATGCTTGTTTACTCCTTTTTTGGTAGAGCACAACATTCCCCTAACTGCCACAGACCATGCAAAATTTTCCTAATTATGATTTCCTAAAGTTGGCAGGTATGTTAATGAAGATACAATTCCAGCATTACAAATGCTCATTTTGTAATGAAATTGATCTATCAGGTGGTTCATTTCACTTTTCAGATTTGTTTTATTATTTGTAATAAATATATTTAAGTCACTTGACTAAAAAAATTTTCAGTAATAAATTTACTGTCTGCCATCTTTCACAAATATTTACAAGTGTATAATACAACTTTCTTCTGTTGACTGGGTACGTTGGTATTGCTTTTGTATACTTTAACATGTCTCATGAAGCGTGTATGACAATTTTACATGTTACCCACAATATACTATAGAGATGGTTAATGGTGTATTGAACATGAATAAATGCTACACATGTGTGGTGGATTCTACAGGTATTTAAAAGCCATTTGAGGAGAGGGGTAAAAAGAACAATTCTGTTCACCATTTTTTGTAAGCTTTTTAAGCAGATATTTTGGTAAAGTGGAGCATTCCTTTGCAGTTCGGACACCATTAATTTGCAGGTTTGATGTGGCCTAAGATCATATTCTTTAGGAATGTGGCTAAATCTTTGTATAATAGTATTTCATACGTGTGCCTTTTGCTAAAATTTCCAAAATGCCTTTCTCTTGTTACTTAACAAGAACATGATAGGAACAACTTAAGTTCCATTGCCTCTTTAAGTTTTAGTACCATTAATTATTTACAATTCAGTTGTCAACAAATTTGATTACTCTTATCAGAAGTATTAGTGTCACTGACACAAAGGTCAGTTATATCATAAATTTGCATTTAGAAAACTTAAAATAATATGCAGTTTCACAAAAAAAAATATTTGCCAACTAAACAATTTGTACTTTAGCAGTAACCAAATCATCTCAAAAAAAAATTTTTGATCACAAAATTTACTAAAATTAATTCTTTTAATTACCCAACGTACATTTTTGAACTATGACAACTGTGAGAGATTGGTAACTATTCTGTGCGTGTGATTATATTTTATTTGCATGATCTTTATGTGATAATCTCTGGCAGATATCACCCATGTATACGCTTAAAGAGTTTTGTGCTCCTTTTTTAAGAGGTTGACAACAGAGTATTACACTTTCGTCTTTTTAATTATTGAGTTGTTACCGTATGTTTATGTTTTTTATAGTTCTGTTAGAATTTAACCATTGCCTTAATAAAGTTTTTATTTTTTTTTGCAAGTTTTTGAACTTTAAAGTGGTAAAAGTAATAAAGTAATCCAGTAAAACATGACAAAATTTTAAGTTCCCTTTTTAATTTGATGTGTTAGATTGCAAGCCTTGTGTATGCTCTCTGTCGAGCATAAATCAAATGCATGATAGCAGTATCTACCATTGGTGACTGCATTTTGCCAAAGCTTACTATAAAAAAAGAAATTTGTTGCTTGTAAAGTAATTTGTCTAATTTTGTGTCTAATGTAAGTTATCCCAGTTGAAATACATTTTGTGTAATATATGCTCATGTTACAAGATTCATTGATGTGTTATTTCGACCCTTACCTTCCTCGTCTTTTCCATCATCCTTTAAGGGCTCTGCCTGGCTGGCGCATTAAATGCATTGCAGAGGTTTAGTAGAAAACATGTGATTTGAAAATGGTTGGGTATTTTGAAGGGATGTCTGAACACAGAGAGCATTTAAGAAACATCTTGTGCTCAAAGACAAGTTTCAAGATCACATTCACACTCCTAGAATTACTGTAATGGGTGTTATTTTTATAATTGCATCATACTTTTATCTTTATTAGCAGCATGTTATAAAAATATAGGGTCACTGCTTAGTGTCACATTCAGGCAAGTTGCAGAACTGCACACCAGTTGAGCACCTTGCATGTAGAGGCGATGAGTGAATAATTAGAGCTCACGTGTTTCGGGGCCTCTAATACGTAAAATAGCTACAGCCAGATGGAACCTTAAGTGGTCAACAGTACAACTTACTTCTATACTATTGATTATTTGTTATAGTGTTGTCTTTGTAGGACCATAATCCAACATTATAGCAGTTTCTTATGGATTTATTAAAGAAGAAAAGTAATTAAATAATGCAAAATTGTTTGAATAACATTAAGTGACCGCAACTCCCCTAAACTGAAAATGGCCTACTTTTCAGACATTGCCTATATTTTTAAATTTTATTGTGCTCAACATAGCATTTAAGTTGTATAATAGACTGGTGTTTTAATGTAGTTAATTCTGCATATACGGTAGTACATCTTTTCCAATGCCGGAACATCGTCTGAAATTTANCTGGTGCTTTAATGTAGTTAATTCTGCATATACGGTAGTACATCTTTTCCAATGCCGGAACATCGTCTGAAATTTCACAACAGCAGTTTACAGTTACATTGTCAAAATTTTAATGAATTATCTTGATGGCATTACTATTTATGAAATCTGTCNACAACAGCAGTTTACAGTTACATTGTCAAAATTTTAATGAATTATCTTGATGGCATTACTATTTATGAAATCTGTCTCTTTTGTGTATGAAATGGATGTGGTTATTCTCTATATTTGTAGTATAAGACTGAGATGGAGTTAACTTATAAAATGCTGTGCTTCAGGATTTATTTTCTAATACTGTTTTATGCTTCCTTTTTGTTATTGCTATTTTGTTACTGTTTTCGTTTTTCCTTCAATTGTACATAATTTTGNTACTGTTTTATGCTTCCTTTTTGTTATTGCTATTTTGTTACTGTTTTCGTTTTTCCTTCAATTGTACATAATTTTGTATCAATCAACGTGAGTCAGGAGTGAAACTAACCAAAAAGTTCTATAGAGATGCATTGTATTTCCGCAATTAATTTTGTAGGGGTGTGCGAAGACTTTTTTTTTTTCATTTCGAATCGCAGTCGAAGACCAAGACCAAAGTCTTCGTTGAAGGTGAATTCAAAGTCGAAAAACATTTCAATTTTTTTTTCTTTTTAACTCTTAGAAAATTTTGCAAATAATATTTTTTACGAATTACTGTTTCTAATTGCATACAAAAATATGATAATGTGGTAATGAATCGCAAAAATTTGTGGAAGCCAACACAACATTATTAGACTTTTTTCCCCAGAAAGGTCCCAATTCTTTATAACTGAAGAAACCCGAGAAAATTTTTGAGAAATACTACGTTCTGGAGCAGCAAGCAAGAAAATAAATTGTTTTGAAAAAAAAAACAAGAAATTTTTCATACCAATAAAATTTTTTATGATAATAGGCATTTACCATTTTTTTTTATCGAATACACAAGTGTGCAACAAAGGAATCGTATTTCATCTTCAAGGCACTCCATGCACGTCTTTAATCAACATGTTCAAGCACAAAGCAAGCTTGAAACAAAACAAACATTCTAGCTAGATTGACAGCCAGATGATGGTTATCCTGCTTAAATAGCATGAGATACTGCAATAAATACTGTGCAATTAACCAGTTATCAATATAAATTCATTTCACAATGATATAACGATAAATTACGCACTAAAGGCACTGATCAGTAGGGCTACACCTAACCAACAAACAAGTCGCTGACTTTCAGAGTCGTTAGTTGATACAGAAGTAAATTTCACGTCATGATATTAAAGCAGACAAATATTTTCAAACATAAAGGGAATGTCCGTATAAGTAAATTGTGTACCAGATTTTTATTTTTGGAAATGTGGACCATTAAGTTTACAATAAAAAAAACCAATGAGTGCCATGAGGAATTAAAGGTTACTGTGTAAGCGCGGTTTCAAAAAATCTCATGAGAAAAAATTTTTTATAGGATAAACGAAATTGAATGATTTGTTTATCACTGTAACCAACCAAATTTAACAACTGACAACTTTTTTTTTGTGAATAGCGTATTTCCGCGTATTGTGGATCGTGCCACAAATACAATAGATGTAGTTTTGCAATTGAATTTGTAGCAAATTCGGTAAAACTGGTGTTTTGGCACTCCTGGTTACTCTGCTGTTTGTAAGCTCAGTTCACAATGGAAAGCATGTACATATCAAAATAAAAGTAGGTATTAATTATGGTGTGGTTCATGTTCACGTAAACAGCCCATATGTACACAATGACCATGTTACAAAAATTACATACTTTATTTTTGATACGTACACGTTATTCATTGTAAACCGATCTTAAATGCGAATGATAACAAAAGCACGTTCCATTTCAGTCTTCCAAACATTTTAGCCGTGCATGCGCAGTAAAAATACACGGCATGTCCAAAAATAAACACTTTTTTTTTTTTAAATTTAAACAGTTGCTGATTACCTTGTAAGTTTCGCCCAGGAGTGAAATTTGTTTGGTGACATTATGGAAAGTGCTGATAAGTCATCTGTGTGGATGTACTACGAGAAAAGTAGTGATAAGTCGACTGGAACATGCAAAATTTGTAGGGAAGTACTTAAAACCAAGTTTGGCAACACATCTGGTCTACTGAGGCATCTTTCTCAGCACCCAGTTATCAAAAATGAATTTTATGGGCTTCAAAAACTTAACTTACTGCAAGCTGGGCCGGCAAGTGGATCTAGTGAACCCAGTCCTAAACAGTCAAAAATGGAGGATACGTTCAAATGGTCTTCCACTCATGTGTTACAGCAATCGCAAATTGTATTGGGGAATGGCTGGCTGATGCGATGTTGCCACGCAACACAGTCTGAAATAAGTAATTTATTGAATTTCTTAATACTGCACAGCCCATGTACAAAGCACCGTGCAGAACTACACTTTCACGAACTGTAGTTCCCACCTTGTACCTCAAAGTGAAGGAGAAACTCTGGCAAATGTAGCTTCCATTTCTTTCACTTGTGATTTGTGTTTCCTCTGCAGAAAGTGATGCTTTCATGGCGGTAACATGCTACTTCATCAATCATTTCACTCTAAAGAGCTTTTGTCTGGGGGCCATCCATACTGGCACTGCAATTGCCGAAAAATTGTTTTCAGTTACGACAGACTGAAACATTGTCTCCGTGCACGCTGTAACAGACAATGGGAGAAACATCAAACTTGGTTTGTCACTTTGCAGAGTGCAACTTATTAAACTACAATGTNGGAACTGTAGTTCCCACCTTGTACCTCAAAGTGAAGGAGAAGCTCTGGCAAATGTAGCTTCCATTTCTTTCACTTGCGATTTGTGTTTCCTCTGCAGAAAGTGATGCTTTCATGGCGGTAACATGCTACTTCATCAATCATTTCACTCTAAAGAGCTTTTGTCTGGGGGCCATCCATACTGGCACTGCAATTGCCGAAAAATTGTTTCCAGTTACGACAGACTGAAACATTGCCTCCGTGTACGCTGTAACAGACAATGGGAGAAACATCAAACTTGGTTTGTCACTTTGCAGAGTGCAACTTATTAAACTACAATGTTTTGCACATACTCTGCAATTAGCACTAAATGATGCACTGAAGGAAACGGATGGCATGGGCAACATGTTGAAGTCTAGGGTGATTGTTGGTTGTTGCAAGCGCACTTCAAGTGCTACTGAACACTTGCACAAAGTTCAAAATGAACTCACAGAATTTAATTCAAGATTGTTCGACCAGGTGGAACTCTGAATACCTTATGCTCAGCGGGTTACTTGAAAATAAAGATGCTCTTGCATTTAATTTGGCAACTCTAAACATTGATATTTTGACAGTTTGTGAATGGCTTCTGGTTCAGGGTTACATTGAAATTCTGAGACCACTATATGAAGCAACTACTCGGTTGTGTGTTGAACAGTCTCCTTCAGCGTCTATGGTCATACCTATTTTAATTTCAATGACAAGATATCTAACAAGTTATATTGACAAAAACAAGGGAGTACGTAATACACGTAATAGGGTCTGGCATTGTTTTGCAAGAGCACTGCTTCAAGCTTAGGTTCCCTCTGTACAAGCGAAGTGAGCCGTACTAAACTGCCATGCTGGTAGACCCACGATTCAAGCATGTTGTTGTACCCAAGGACCAAAAGTTTATGGCAGTAAAGCACTTGAAGAGAAAAATGGAGCAAATTTTATCTTCAGAAAACAAACCAGGTGAGTTAGAGTTACTGTATCATGTTGAATCACTTCAGAAGTGTTTTTTTTTCACACCGGTCTAATAGCCTCAATTTTAGATTAATCATATTCACTTATACATTAAACAAATTTTATTCCCGGTCTTCAACACTGTACAACATTAAATAACTGCCATACTTAATGTAGGCTGCTGAATAAAGCTTGTGCCCAACATAAAATGCTTTGTATGCTGTTTGAGAATTTATTGATGCACATAAAATTTATCACATACTTAATTTAAATGACAAAAATTTCTTTCTGGAGTGCATTTGAAAATATGGCACATCAGTCTGAAGCAAGTGACAATTTAGAAGTGAGTAACTTCGCCACGTATCTCAATAGAGGATGACCCCGTAAAGTGGTGGAAGGAAAAAGGAAGCATCCTCTATCCTTGTGCAAAACTGCTATGGAATTTGTCAGTATTCCTGCAAAAGAGGCTGTCAGTGAGCGAGTTTTCTCAGGAGCTGGGAACATAGTGAGCCACAGAAGAGAACTCCTTGCCTCAGAACATGTTGAACAACTTGTTTTGTTTACGTGAAAACCAAAAAAAGCTTTAAACGAAATAGATTTCAAAGTATGTGTGTTTTGGCACAATGTGGACTAATGCATTTATAAAACCTAGGCTATACTTTTTATATTAGTGTTGCAGAGTTTTGTAATTTGGTGTCAATACGACTACTGGACAGGTAAAGTTCTGCTTGTTTAGCGTTTAATATAGTGAGTGCTTATATCATATAGCATAATATGCAAACAGTCCACCTTTCATTTGAACGTATGTTTAAAATTTAATCATATTCTAGGAAATTACATGATTTTTAAAAACAAAGGCTGGTCACAAATATGGTAATTAACTGAAAATTTCTCGTCTCGATTCTTGCAAGAAAATTCTTTTCTTTC
This sequence comes from Clitarchus hookeri, assembly GCA_002778355.1. Classification (NCBI taxonomy): domain Eukaryota; kingdom Metazoa; phylum Arthropoda; class Insecta; order Phasmatodea; family Phasmatidae; genus Clitarchus; species Clitarchus hookeri. The sequence goes on from NQII01004343.1 coordinate 191,981, forward strand.
TCAAAAACTTTTTAAAACTCAGATCTTATTCTTGCACAACCCTAGTAATTATAGTTTACAGTGTCATGAATTGTGAAAATTTGGTAAAAAGTACTAAATAGGTCATGACATATTAATATTATGCAATTTTGATACCAAATAAACAATTAAAAAATAAGGTATATTAAATAGTTCTGATAAACATGTATTTTATAAATTTACACATAGTGAGTTAAAACACTCAAAATCTATTTATTTACAGCAAATTTAATGAAAATATTTTTATGAATTTGCTCTAAGCCCATGTGAACAAATGGTGTGCCCATGCCAGAAGATGTTTGTTTGCCATTAATATATATAACGGTGTGCTGTGCTAATAGCAAGCATCCTTGAACTCTCAAACATATCAGTTTTAAGTTGTGTGCAAGTATATTGCACTACTTTACATTACTTGGCATGGGAAAAAATATAGTGCATTGTATTCCATCTGAAACAGCAGCAGTCTTTTTGCTGGAACCATAATGTTAAGTGCCATCTGGATAGTATGTTCTGTGTGTTAATTTATTTTTAATAACAAAAGCATTAAACACAATTTTTGTTGTTAGTTAAATGAGTACATTGAAATTATAATTGTTGCAATATGTTGTGATGCATCGCTGTAAAAGTAAACATCAGTTATATAATTCTTCATGGAAATAGTTATTCACAGTTATATTACAGGTGAGCTTAAGTAGTTTGTATGTGTAAAATGGGCTAAAATCACAAAATATGGAAGTTTGCCAATCTTTTTATGTATAACAAATTTGTATATCTAGGATTTTTTTTTAAATTGATAATGATATAAGAATTTCCTAATTTGTGAAATATTTACTTTTCTAACAATCAAAGAGTTTCACTTGATCGGCACATGAGTAAAGTGCTCAGGCAATGTTAGTTGTACAAATGGTTGAAGATTACACACTGTGCATACAAGTAGATGTTAAGCAAGGCTTTCAGAAGTGTTCAGTTTACCGTTGGAAAAAACACACACAGAGAGAAAGATAGATAGATAGAGAATGAGAATTTAAAATTAGCTGTAAATAACAATAAAGAAATAGTTGCTGCACTTTGTGTACAAAGTTGATTTTGGAAAGTAATCTTTACTTAGTTCAACTCAAATTTAACAAATATTTTTCTTTGGCTTAGATTGTTTACCACACAGTGTAATAAGGTAACTGAGCGAAACCTCATGTATGCTTTTGTCTATTGCTTTGCTAAAAAAAAAAATTGTGTAAATATTGAGTCACCATAGGAAAGTAGTGTGTGAATGTGTAATTTGAAGAATAATTTATTTATAATTTGCGTATTAAGTGACAGTGTCACATTTATAAAGTACAGTGGGACCTCAGTTGTTTTTTGAGAGACCAAATAAAATAAATAATGCATTCAAACAAACAATACATGTAGGATTGTCCCTAGAACTAGTTTTAATGTAAATGTTGGAGTAAGTTAAAAATACAGGCCCATTTTAATATGGATATAATTCAGCTTCCGGTAAGAGGCAAAGCTATGAAATTTTTTATGAGAGATAAAAACTTGGGCTGAATTTTTTATATGTTCACACATTCCATATTCTACCACTTCCTCCTTACCACCTCGCTTGAGATGGAAACAATTCTGGTTCCTTTCCAATCGCCCATTCCCTTCAACAATTTTAAGATGCTTTTGTCAGACTAGAGCAGCATCTAAGCCTCTTCCTATTTGTAGAATGGAAGCATGCTTGTGATAAAAACCACACTCTTTACATATTGCTAAAATAGAGGACGTAGAACCACTTTTATTTGCACTCTATGGACATCCAAGAGGATGGCAGCATCAGAGAAAGAGAGGCTCGACTTGCATGTTTATAGGTTTTGTGGGTGAGGGTGTGATATATATGTATGTATACCGGCTTCAAATGCCGGTAACCACCAGATATGAACTTTGTGACAGCCCGGCTCAGGTGAAGACAAACTGAAAGAGTAAGTAGCTGAGAAGCTAATTAATTAAAGAATGTGGGAAAAACACTTCAAAACAACTATCCATGCAGACTTTCTTAGCACCGTTACAAAGGGAACTTTCTCTGGATTGTACAGAGTAAACAATGGATGCAGGAAAATGATAGAAATGGAAACTGCATTGTTCCACTGGATCAGAAGAGAAGCTTTATTGCTTCGGAAAGAGATTTAAAAATTAACCCTAGCAAAGGAGGTAATTATTAGCTACCCAAAAAATTTACCTGCAGCATTGTTCTGTATGTCTACCTTAAAGTAAGCCACACCCACTTTGAGTCACGTGTAGTGACATTCATAGTGAGGAACATTGAAGAAAGGAAGTGACTCACGGTAGCACGTACGACACTACCAACCATTGCCAGCCCAAGTTGTAACATTGCTTCCTTCCTCCTGCCCCAGGTTGGAGGTGTGTCAGCAATTGCACTGGATGCATAAAGCAAGAGCTCTGTTTAATGGCTGTGACCTTACTGTACACAGTTTTGTGGCTTTGTCATGAGTAATAATTTTGTTTGGAAAGCTGTTCCTTAAGGTGAAAGATTTCATGAGAGAGTGCAGGTAGATTTTGTTTGTGTTGCTCCTGTTGACGAGTTTTGGAACTGTAGCGGGAAATCTCNGTGCAGGTAGATTTTGTTTGTGTTGCTCCTGTTGACGAGTTTTGGAACTGTAGCGGGAAATCTCTTGAGCTAGTTATTCCTTCCAACGACAGATGGCGATAACAGCAACACGCCATGTTATAGACAAACACCATCCTTTCAGGTAGTTGCACAGGCCTGGTTTTTCAGGAATAGCAGTGCTCATAACAGAATGTCTAGTATGACAAAAGATTGGGGCTGGAGAAAAAATACTGCCTGCCCCACTGGGGACAACACAAACTGCTTTCATTCACGTCTACCAGTCTTCCTGGCACTTCCCTTCCTGCCATGAATGGTCACGACTCATGCTACACGCTACAGAGTTTTATTTCTTTACGAGTATCTTTAGTTCTTCCAGTAAAATTCATTTGTTGGTTTTTTCTTTAACCTAAGAATTGTATGTTAAATCGCGTAACTGCAGATTTTGGAGAGACAATTAGAGAACATAGTCTTGAAACACTGAATTGTGTGGTGTATATAATGGAAATCCGATCCAGTTTGTTAACAGATGGTGCAACTAATTTTGTTTGGCCAATATTTCAAACTAATATTTAATCATCACTTAAGTGCACAAATTCAGTTATGGTAGCATGATACTAAACTGAGTTTTTAGAAATTCTAAACAACAGTTGGCATTCCTTTTTATATGTAATTACCAACATTCAAAAATAAAATGATTGTCTCGTACAAATTTTTCATTGAATGAATGGTTATGTGATTAGGAGTCAGTTATGTCAGTGAATTTTTGCTGTGGCATTGGGAATTCATCCCATTTTGAGAAACCACTTTGCATTCTGAGACAGCTTCTGTCCATTGAAAGTTCTTTTTTTTGCTTATGGTGTTATGTAATTTGTAAGTTTACATCTCTCACCTAATGGATGTTACTTGTGTTGGACAGCNGTAGTTTGTATGTGTAAAATGGGCTAAAATCACAAAATATGGAAGTTTGCCAATCTTTTTATGTATAACAAATTTATATATGTAGGATTTTTTTTAAATTGATAATGATATAAGGATTTGCTAATTTGTGAAATATTTACTTTTCTAACAATCAAACAGTTTCACTTGATCGGTACATGAGTAAAGTGCTCAGGCCCGTGGCAATGTTAGTTGTACAAATGGTTGAAGATTACACACTGTGCATACAAGTAGATGTTAAGCAAGGCTTTCAGAAGTGTTCAGTTTACCGTTGGAAAAAACACAGAGAGAGAGAGATAGATAGATAGAGAATGAGAATTTAAAATTAGCTGTAAATAACAATAAAGAAATAGTTGCTGCACTTTGTGTACAAAGTTGATTTCGGAAAGTAATCTGTACTGAGTTCAACTCAAATTTAACAAATATTTTTCTTTGGCTTAGATTGTTTACCACACAGTGTAATAAGGTAACTGAGCGAAACCTCATGTATGCTTTTGTCTATTGCTTTGCTAAAAAAAAATTGTGTAAATATTGAGTTACCATAGGAAAGTAGTGTGTGAATGTGTAATTTGAAGAATAATTTATTTATAATTTGCGTATTAAGTGACAGTGTCACATTTATAAAGTACAGTGGGACCTCAGTTGTTTTTTGAGAGACCAAATAAAATAAATAATGCATTCAAACAAACAATACATGTAGGATTGTCCCTAGAACTAGTTTTAATGTAAATGTTGGAGTAAGTTAAAAATACAGGCCCATTTTAATATGGATATAATTCAGCTTCCGGTAAGAGGCAAAGCTATGAAATTTTTTATGAGAGATAAAAACTTGGGCTGAATTTTTTATATGTTCACACATTCCATATTCTACCACTTCCTCCTTACCACCTCGCTTGAGATGGAAACAATTCTGGTTCCTTTCCAATCGCCCATTCCCTTCAACAATTTTAAGATGCTTTTGTCAGACTAGAGCAGCATCTAAGCCTCTTCCTATTTGTAGAATGGAAGCATGCTTGTGATAAAAACCACACTCTTTACATATTGCTAAAATAGAGGATGTAGAGCCACTTTTATTTGCACTCTATGGACATCTAAGAGGATGGCAGCATCAGAGAAAGAGAGGCTCAACTTGCATGTTTATAGATTTTGTGGGTGAGGGTGTGATATATATGTATGTATACCGGCTTCAAATGCCGGTAACCACCAGATATGAACTTTGTGACAGCCCGGCTCAGGTGAAGACAAACTGAAAGAGTAAGTATAAAGCCTCCAGCTGAGAAGCTAATTAATTAAAGGATGTGGGAAAAACACTTCAAAACAACTATCCATGCAGACTTTCTTAGCACCGTTACAAAGGGAACTTTCTCTGGATTGTACAGAATAAACAATGGATGCAGGAAAATGATAGAAATGGAAACTGCATTGTTCCACTGGATCAGAAGAGAAGCTTTATTGCTTCGGAAAGAGATTTAAAAATAACCTCTAGCAAAGGAGGTAATGATTAGCTACCCAAAAAATATACCTGCAGCCTTGTTCTGTATGTCTACCCTAAAGGAAGCCACACCCACTTTGAGTCACGTGTAGTGACATTCGTAGTGAGGAACATTGAAGAAAGGAAGTGACTCATGGTTGCACGTGCGACACTACCAACCATTGCCAGCCCAAGTTGTAACATTGCTTCCTTTCTCCTGCCCCAGGTTGGAGGTGTGCCAACAATTGCACTGGATCCATAAAGCAAGAGCTCTGTTTAATGGCTGTGGCCTTACTGTACACAGTTTTGTGGCTTTGTCATGAGTAATAATTTTGTTTTGAAAGCTGTTCCTTAAGGTGCAAGTTTTCATGAGAGAGTGCAGGTAGATTTTGTTTGTGTTGCTCCTGTTGACGAGTTTTGGAACTGTAGCGGGAAATCTCTTGAGCTAGTTCATCCTTCCAACGACAGATGGCGATAACAGCAACACGCCGTGTTATAGACAAACACCATCCTTTCAGGTAGTTGCACAGGCCTGGTTTTTCAGGAATAGCAGTGCTCATAACAGAATGCCTAGTATGACAAAAGATTGGGGCTGGAGAAAAAATACTGCCTGCCCCACTGGAGACAACACAAACTGCTTTCATTCACGTCTACCAGTCTTCCTGGCAGTTCCCTTCCTGCCATGAATGGTCACGACTCGTGCTACACGCTACAGAGTTTTATTTCTTTACGAGTATCTTTAGTTCTTCCAGTAAAATTCATTTGTTGGGTTTTTCTTTAACCTAAGAATTGTATGTTAAATCGCGTAACTGCAGATTTTTGAGAGACAATTAGAGAACATAGTTTGTTAACAGATGGTGCAACTAATTTTGTTTGGCCAATATTTCAAACTAGTATTTAATCATCACTTAAGTGCACAAATTCAGTTATGGTAGCATGATACTAAACTGAGTTTTTAGAAATTCTAAACAACAGTTGGCATTCCTTTTTATATGTAATTACCAACATTCAAAAATAAAATGATTGTCTCGTACAAATTTTTCATTGAATGAATTGTTATGTGATTAGGAGTCAGTTATGTCAGTGAATTTTTGCTGTGGCATTGGGAATTCATCCCAGTTTGAGAAACCACTTTGCATTCTGAGACAGCTTCTGTCCATTGAAAGTTCTTTTTTTTTGCTTATGGTGTTATGTAATTTGTAAGTTTACATCTCTCACCTAATGGATGTTACTTGTGTTGGACAGCATCGGAGCCTGCCTCCCCCCTCCATCCCAGACAGCTGGGAAGCAGGCATCCTCCACGTGACGGTGTTATTGCTGGGAGTGGAACTGGTGGCGTTTGGCAATTCGATTAAGGCCCGCTGGTCATGGGGAACGGTGCTAGTTGGTGTTGGCCTGGTTTGCACTCGGGAAGGTGTGTAAGTGGACGGTAACTCGAGGCGGCGGACCACTTTATCAGCGGCTGAGGGCCGGTTATAAGATACAAGCTTCTTAGGAAGCATGGGAGGCAGTGACGAGACAGTACGAAGGACGTGCCAGAGTAGACTACTGCGTTTGCTGGTTGAGTTTGTGCCGAGTTGCTTCCTCTCTCCTCCAGGAATNGTGGACGGTAACTCGAGGCGGCGGACCACTTTATCAGCGGCTGAGGGCCGGTTATAAGATACAAGCTTCTTAGGAGGCATGGGAGGCAGTGACGAGACAGTATGAAGGACGTGCCAGAGTAGACTACTGCGTTTGCTGGTTGAGTTTGTGCCGAGTTGCTTCCTCTCTCCTCCAGGAATNGAAGGACGTGCCAGAGTAGACTACTGCGTTTGCTGGTTGAGTTTGTGCCGAGTTGCTTCCTCTCTCCTCCAGGAATACAGCCAGTTGGCACTCTTGTTTGCTTCCTACCAGGCCTCCAATAAGGGGTAGTCCTCTGGTCAACATGTAAAATTTGGACTTAAATACACATTTCAATTACCTCAAACAATCAGATAACCTCTCTTCGGTTGTGATAGCATTGCGAAAGTCAGATTAGTACAAATTAATATCCTGCAGTTCTTGAAATTTATAGTGATTGCGGTGGTGTAGTGGTCAGACTACTCACCTCACTTAGGCGAACCGGGCTTGATTCCCAGTGAGGTCGTTTCCGGATTTTCACGTGGAAATCGTGCCAGATGATGCTGCTGGTCGGCAGGTTTTCTCAGGGATCTCCCATTTCCCCCGTCCTGCTTCATACTCACCTCACTTTGTCCTCAACGGCTCTCAAGACTTCGATGTTAAANGATCTCCCATTTCCCCCGTCCTGCTTCATACTCACCTCACTTTGTCCTCAACGGCTCTCAAGACTTCGATGTTAAGAGCCGCCCAAATATCTCCCCTCACCCCCTCTTCTCGCCTACAAACCATCAACATAAAAATGCTGGAAAAATTTAATGTAACTATTTCTGTTCCCTTCTTACCTCATCTTCACACAGAACACTATCACAAGTACTTCTTCCTCAGAGCTCCCCATGCGTTGTTCTGACAACACACTTCTGTTGCCTGCGCAGCTAGACAGTTTCTTGCCGGTCACTGCTGGTGTAGTGTGCAATNGATCTCCCATTTCCCCCGTCCTGCTTCATACTCACCTCACTTTGTCCTCAACGGCTCTCAAGACTTCGATGTTAAAAGCCGCCCAAATATCTCCCCTCACCCCCTCTTCTCGCCTACAAACCATCAACATAAAAATGCTGGAAAAATTTAATGTAACTATTTCTGTTCCCTTCTTACCTCATCTTCACACAGAACACTATCACAAGTACTTCTTCCTCAGAGCTCCCCATGCATNTAACTATTTCTGTTCCCTTCTTACCTCATCTTCACACAGAACACTATCACAAGTACTTCTTCCTCAGAGCTCCCCATGCGTTGTTCTGACAACACACTTCTGTTGCCTGCGCAGCTAGACAGTTTCTTGCCGGTCACTGCTGGTGTAGTGTGCAATGACGTGAAGGTATGCGACGGCCTAGTGTGCACAAATGATCCTTTATACATTTAGATTCCCAACAATTTTATGTTTTCACTTGATGACACATGAACAAAGTCATTAGGATCATGACTATGTAAATTTGCACATGGTGTAAGGTTACAAAATGGGGAGAAAAGATATTTTAAGCAAGGCTTTCAAAAATACTCAGTTATGCATGAACAGCCTATATCAGTTGCTTCCCATGCCATCAAGACAAAAACTAACCAACCACACCCTGTTCCTACCACAAGGCAGTATCATAGAATTAAAAAAATGTAATTTTCACACACAAAGTGACTGGAAAATATAGTCTCTCAGCAATAGACAAAAGTTAAATTACAAGTAAGTATGCTTATCATTTATATTTTTGCCGAGGTGGCTCAAGCACTGCCATTTTGAGTGCAAAATATATTAAATGGCTGGGATGCCAGTTAGCTGCATTTGACTAGCACACACAAAGTATGAGTCCTTAGGATGGCGTGGAGCGTCCAGCCATTGTTGCCGGCAAGCACGAGCAACAAATGATAGAGCCTGGTTTAATTTTCCCGCGACGTGCAGTGCTGTTGGGGGTCACACCGCACACCCATAAAGAACAGGCTTCTGCTGCTACCAAATAAGAAAGCTTGCGTGGTCACTGGTTTTAATTGGCCATAAAAATAAATCTGATTAAAAATTACAAGACCCTTCAAACATCTGAAAAATAAGTTATGCTGCCAGTCTATGAATGTGCCCCTTCGAATCATACAAAAGTTGTGGCCCGCAATGTGTGTGCTGGCTGGGACCCTGGCGGATTTGAAACGAAGTGGTAGATGCGGTACACCTTATCACGTACCTGGCCAGGGGCACCGTGGTTTGGGCATAGAAACTAAATGAGCGAGTTCCATGAGTGGTGAGGGCACACATGGGGGCGATGAAAACAGGTTCTGGAATTAATTACGATACAGACAGAAATTAGCAAAGCATTTCAGAAAACTCAACGTATAGCCCCCCCCCCCCAAAAATGCACGTCTATCCCTCACCGCTGCATTTCCAAGACTGGCGTACGGTAGGCAAATTTACCAGGTATCCATCCGACCATTACACAAAACACTTGAACCAGAAATAAAAGTAAAACAAAACATTTATGTTACTTTTTGCATAAAATATTCCAAAACAAAATAACCCTTTCCTTATGTGAAAACATTGTTTCCAAAATTAAAAGTAGTTCGAATTGTCTTAGCCCAGGGGGCAAATATTATATTACGTCACCATCTTGAAGGATTTAAGATATGTGATGTCACATGGTGCTCAGGCACCTTGACATCTTGTTTCTGCAGTACGCTTTAAATGTGCCCTTACTGCTCTCTCCCTGCTACCTTTCCTTACCACTCGCACTCATACACACATTGGGGTTATTCTCCAGGTTATTCTAAAAACAAGGTGAAGAGGTACAGTGACTGACACTTACTGCTGCCCCTCTCCCCAGAGATGCCAGTCATGGCGAATTGCTGGGGTCTGTGGGTTTTTCTGGCTAGTGTTCCCCCTGGAGCGCCCGATGACTCTGGTGGGGAAGAAGCATTAATTTTGGCTTGTTAACCTTTTCTTGAGCTGTTTGCTCACCTGGTGCTTTCTATCTCCAGGTCCGGTTCTAGCTCCCCTGTCTGGGTTTAGCCACTTCAGGCGTGAGTTGCATCTCCTCTCAACTGCGGCCGGCTCTGCCGGCTGATTCGTGGGTGCCTATGTCTCCGCTGGTTCACAGTGGTGCCGGTGGCGACATTGCCTTGGTGGTTCCTCGACCACCACCATTAAGGTGGCATGTTCCACCTACCCCTGGTGCAGGGTAGGGTCTCTCCAGTCTCCTCCACCACTTGAGTTGGACTCGGCATGTCTGTATCAGGGTTGTCCACCCCTCTGGATGCTATTGCCGCAAAGCCTAATACAAGCACCTTTGTGCCCCTGGGTGCTGCGTGTCCATCGAGAACCCTAAGAATGGTGGGTCCAATGACTGTTCTCCGGTGTCAGGTACCCTTCTGGTGATGGTGCTGATTGGGGTTATTCAATTAATCTTCTTCGAAACGGTGGCTTGTCAGGGTCCTCGTGCCCTCAGGGCGATAGTGATCTTTAGCTGAACTGGCTCCTTGTAGCTGCAGCTGTCCTCTGTGTGTCTTGTCTTAGTCCTGAAAATTGTTTCAGGTACTCTGGAACCTCAAGACCTTGAAAGTAATACCACCCATGCTTTGGCTGTGGGACTAGGGAGGCTTCTATTCTTTCTCATATGACTTTACATGTGCTGGTTGCCTGATCCCTCAGCTAACATCTTTGGAGAGTTACGAAGGCTGTAATGGAACCATAATTTATCAGAAATACAGCCCTGGCAGGATACAAAGCAATCCAGAACCCATATTTGGCAAAGTCTTTTTATGCTTTAGTCACTTTTGAGAACAATATCAAGTCTTCCTAATTTTTACCTTTTATATAACACCTATGTTAAGTAGTGCTCCAACCTCCATGTCAAATGGAGTTAGGTGTAATGCTAACAGACACATCAATCATAACAAGAGCAGAAAAAGGGGGAAAGGTTCATATGGAGTCTGGGATGGGTTTATCTCAGAGAAATGCTATTTTCCTGTGATTGACAAATACAGATGTTGGCTAGGGTTGGGTTGCACATACATTCTCCATTCTTGAAGATCCCTTCTCTCTGACATACCTCAGCTCGAGAACTTGTGTGGATTGCTTGCATTATTCTTCTGCACAAACAAGTTAAATCTAGGAAGGAACGATAATCTCTTTTCATCAATAAATCCTCTTCTTGGGGGTAGGAAGGCCAAAGCTGTTTTTCAACTGTTAGAACTGAATTGGCTTGGATCAGATTACTGATTCCAAGTGAATGACTTGGTTTCAGTTGAGAATTTCAAACGACTCCTTTGTCCAAAAAAGTGTGTAAAGTCAAAGGTTCAGGGTTAGGGAATTTGACTTAACACAGAGAAGATGTGAGGTCATTTTCAAATGCTCTTTCTTTACTTTGGTCAAATGTTGCCCATCCAATACCGTCTATACTAACTTGTTGGCCCTATCTGGTTCTATTAACACTTGTTAACTGCTTCAGCATCCCACAGTGCTGTGCTAGAACTTCCTATGCAGAGAGCCCATATTGATGTAGTAGTCAAACTGCTCACCTCCCACTAAGTCAAACCGAGTTTTTGATTCCCAGCGGAGTTACCTAGATTTTCAATTGCTGTAAGTGTGGTAAATGTTGCTTTTGGTCGGCGAGTTTTCTCGGGGCACTTCCCATGCCTTTGCATTCCACTGCTGCTCCATCTCCACGTCACTGCACCCTCACCAGCGCTCAAGACATCAATGTTAAGCTCCAAACAAAACCTCCCAACTTCCTATGCTGACCAGTATGGAGACAAGTTATGCCAGGTAGAGTAAGTGGCAACCAAGCTGCTTCCTATCCTTATATACTTTGGAGGGACAGGGTAAGGAGTGAAGCAGAGAGAGGAACTTTGAGCCACACGAGTTCCCACTGTCTCTCTTGCAGGGGCATCCCAACTCTCCCTAAGTGGATGGAAGTTTGGTTGTTGGTAAAAGACTGCAAAAATATTTATTTTATTAAGGCAGATCATTGTAAACTGTGTACCATATAAGAAGGCCACATTCTTGACAGTTGACAATCGCCGTGTCTTTTCGTTTATGTANGGCGACATTGCCTTGGTGGTTCCTCGACCACCACCATTAAGGTGGCATGTTCCACCTACCCCTGGTGCAGGGTAGAGTTTCTCTCTAGTCTCCTCCACCACTTGAGTTGGACTCGGCATGTCTGTGTCAGGGTTGTCCACCCCTCTGGATGCTATTGCCGCAATGCCTAATACAAGCACCTGTGTGCCCCTGGGTGCTGCGTGTCCATCGAGAACCCTAAGAATGGTGGTTCCAATGACTGTTCTCCGGTGTCAGGTACCCTTCTGGTGATGGTGCTGATTGGGGTTATTCAATGAATCTTCTTCGAAACGGTGGCTTGTCAGGGTCCTCGTGCCCTCAGGGCGATAGTGATCTTTAGCTGAACTGGCTCCTTGTAGCTGCAGCTGTCCTCTGTGTGTCTTGTCTTAGTCCTGAAAATTGTTTCAGGTACTCTGGAACCTCAAGACCTTGAAAGTAATACCACCCATGCTTTGGCTGTGGGACTAGGGAGGCTTCTATTCTTTCTCATATGACTTTACATGTGCTGGTTGCCTGATCCCTCAGCTAGCATCTTTGGAGAGTTACAAAGGCTGTAATGGAACCATAATTTATCAGAAATACAGCCCTGGTAGGATACAAAACAATTCAGAACCTATATTTGGCAAAGTCTTTTTATGCTTTAGTCACTTTTAAGAACAATATCAAGTCTTCCTAATTTTTACCTTTTATATAACACCTATGTTAAGTAGTGCTCCAACCTCCATGTCAAATGGAGTTAGGTGTAATGCTAACAGACACATCAATCATAACAAGAGCAGAAAAAGGGGGAAAGGTTCATATGGAGTCTGGGATGGGGTTATCTCAGAGAAATACTATTTTCCTGTGATTGACAAATACAGATGTTGGCTAGGGTTGGGTTGCACACACATTCTCCATTCTTGAAGATCCCTTCTCTCTGACATACCTCAGCTCGGGAACTTGTGTGGATTGCTTGCATTATTCTTCTGCACAAACAAGTTAAACCTAGAAAGGAACGATATTCTCTTTTTATCAATAAGTCCTCTTCTTGGGGGTAGGAAGGCCAAAGCTGTTTTTCAACTGTTAGGAGAACTGAGTTGGCTTGGATCAGATTACTGATTCCAAGTGAATGACTTGGTTTCAGTTGAGAATTTCAAGCGACTCCTTTGTCCAAAAAAGTGTGTCAAGTCAAAGGTTCAGTGTTAGGGAATTTGACATAACACAGAGAAGATGTGAGGTCATTTTCAAATGCTCTTTCTTTACTTTGGTCGAATGTTGCCCATCAAATACTGTCTATACTAGCTTGTTGGCCCTATCTGGTTCTATTAACACTTGTTAACTGCTTCAGCATCCCACAGTGCTGTGCTAAAACTTCCTATGCAGAGAGCCCATGTTGGTGTAGTAGTCAAACTGCTCACCTCCCACTAAGCCAAACCGAGTTTTTGATTCCCAGCGGAGTTACCTAGATTTTCAATTGCTGTAAGTGTGGGAAGTGTTGCTTTTGCTCGGCGAGTTTTCTCTGGGCACTCCCATTTCCCATGCCTTTGCATTCCACTGCTGCTCCATCTCCACGTCACTGCACCCTCACCAGCGCTCAAGACATCAATGAAAAGCTCCAAACAAAACCTCCCAACTTCCTATGCTGACCAGTATGGAGACAAGTTATGCCAGGTAGAGTAAGTGGCAACCAAGCTGCTTCCTATCCTTATATACTTTGGAGGGACAGGGTAAGGAGTGAAGCAGAGAGGAGCTTTGAGCCACACGAGTTCCCACTGTCTCTCTTGCAGGGGCATCCCAACTCTCCTTAAGTGGATGGATGTCTATCCAAGCCCAGGGCTTGGAGTTTGGTTGTTGGGAAAAGACTGCAAAAATATTTATTTTAGTAAGGCAGATCATTGTAATATTATGCAAATTGGCCAGTAAAAATGTTTTTAAAATGCATGAATTAGACCTTAATCCATAACAGAACATCCTAGGATAAAATTGGTTATGTATTGAATGGAATGCTTTTGATGTGTGTTGGTGGCTTGTCATTGTTCGTAGTTAGTTGCATCATGTATGTTATTATTGACCTGATATAGTAGTGTTAGCAAGTTATGAACCCATGGCAGGGATGGATCCACAAGGAGCATGACCCCTTCCCCCAAACCCTCACATTAACATGGAACTAACCTGTGAATGTTTTAAAACAATATCATAATTGTTTAAAATACTGGTATTGATTGTATGTGATGAATTATTATTGTTTCCTAAAAATTATGATGAAACAATGCCCTCTCCCAAGCCAAAACTTGGAAGTCTAGACCCGAACTGGCGCAGTGGGAAAATGACGTTAACCCCCCCTCCCAAACCAAAAGTCTAGATCCACTCCTGAGCCATGGTTGGCTCGGAGGTAGACACTAGTCTCCTGCTGGGGACCCTGTTTCAATCCCAGGCCCTAGCAGGTGGGAATTTTCCACATGAGGATTCTCATTTGGGAAGTGTTGGTGGCACTGTTTGGGTGCTTCTGTTTCCTACGCCATTGTCATTCTGCTACTGCTCTGCCCCCATCTCATATCTCACTTTATCCATTCTTCGAGTTGGCTAAAACAACAGGTGTGTGTCTTGGTTAGGGCAGCCATCTTCAACTAACGCCTGCCTCCTCTCACCAACATTAATGNCTAAAACAACAGGTGTGTGTCTTGGTTAGGGCAGCCATCTTCAACTAACGCCTGCCTCCTCTCACCAACATTAATGTGTCTGGACAGACCAGCATCCATACTTACATTTTAAGTGTGCCGTGTTTGTGGGGAGGTCATTACACAATTGAAAACTTCAGCATTTGACTTTACGGTTTCACTGTGTGTATGTGTTGTTTCTTATGTAGCATGACACAACTGAAATGGCAATGGTAAAGTCAAACACCTTTGACTTTACAATTTTGAAAAGTTAAAACTTAGTCAAAGTCAAGCAGCCATTTTTCCAAGAATTGATAAGCAGTGAGGTGGAAAGAATGCATGTATTTGTTTAACTGTGAGGCAATTTTCATTTATGTTTATTGAGCTAAGCTTGTAATAATATTGTCTTGTCAAAATAATAGATATGGCAAAAAATACACACACGAGTGAATACTTACAAACAAAGAAACATGGGTGTATATTATTTTAATANTAATAGATATGGCAAAAAATACACACACGAGTGAATACTTACAAACAAAGAAACATGGGTGTATATTATTTTAATTGTTTGAAATGAAATTTTAATATAAAGGGCACAACTTAATTTAAGAATAGGTTAATAAAACCCATTTCAGTGTGACGTACAAAGTTTGCAACATCCATTTCCAATTATCTGTTCTTTAACTTTATGTTTCTATTGAGTATTAGTGATCTCGCAAAGGGGATTGGAAAATAATGTCAAATGCAAATTCAATTGTGCAATGGCCTTAAAACTGCAAAGAAGTTTATTTTCACAAAATATTTCACACGTCTTTACATTGGTAATGTTTTCCTATAGGATATTGGTCAACTGGATGATATAATAAGAGAACTGGAGAAGAATATACCAAGTTCTTTGTCGAGTACTTTGTCAGATAATGTAAACCCGGAATTCATTTTTCTGGTGCATGAGGCAGAGGATGATTTGAAAAATTGCAGGTATGACAGTACAAGGTTTGTATCCTTATTTATTTGTAACCATGAGATGAAATTAATACTGCAGTTTGCTATAATTTCAATTTGCATATTGTTATACATACTGGTCCAGAATTAGTATTTAGAGGCAGCAAAAAATTTGTCAAGAGTTGTAAGACATTATGCTTTTTATAAAAAGGAGCTGTTGCTGCTGTTAGATGTGGGGAAAATTGCCACTGTCAGGAGAGTACTTGCAGTGTGAATAGTTTTTTTTCATATTTTAGATGCTTTGACCTTGTAATGTGTAGGTATTATAAATAGTATATTGAAATTAACATGTATTGCATCATCAATATGTGTGTGGAAGGGTTTTTTTTTTTTTGTGTTCTCTTTAGACAATGCAATTATTAATCTGTAAAAAATTCTCTCCAGAGGCCAATTTTATTTAATAAAGTATTGGTGTAGAAAATGCTTACTAAATAACATAAATTTTTAACACAACCATACAAAAATTAACAATATTATGATTATATTGCTCACATTATTCATAAAAAAATCTCAACAGAAATTAAGACATAAAAATAATTATTAGTTCAACATTTTCTGCATTGATTTTTATAGCATGTCTCCCATTTTCTTTTCCCTCCATTGCTTCTGCTGTAACAATGATAGTTTTTATATGTGTTCTTCAGCATATGCTCCAGTACACAGCAGTCCATATTAATATATATTACGATTGACTCTCGCTTTATGCCAATAGGCTATCCCAGATCACTTTCATACTCTGTTAACACTAATGTAATTAAAAAATGACACACACATCCATGGCTTAACTTTGACTCAAAAACATCATGATCGAAAGGTGCTTCTTAACAATCTTTACCATGGAGGGCACCTCAGTATACCTTTATCTAAGTTATGTATGTTTACCAGTAATCAGATGTCAAAGGCAACACACAGTTCAAAAAGCATGAAGGAAGATTTATAATTTTAAGGTTTTTACTTACTAAGATTTCAACAGATGCACTTCAGATTCCAAGTTCAGTTTGTCATGTACAACAAGAAATTTGTTTTGCATGGGGGTTATAAGGATTGCCTCTTGAATTACGACAACCCCTATGGAACCCCAAATCATACCTACACTTATAATTTAACCAGTTAGCTAGTACATATTTTTTGTTATGTGTACCTTCAAGTACTTGCTAGAAGAGAGAATTAGATNATAATTTAACCAGTTAGCTAGTACATATTTTTTGTTATGTGTACCTTCAAGTACTTGCTAGAAGAGAGAATTAGATGTTTAGACACATCAAATATTGGCAATTGCCTACTCGCAGTATTATTCACGTGGGTCGGGCATCAGTACAATATGTGACAAAACAGATTGTGTCATTTTGGAACAAATCAAAGTACATGTTGAAAGCCAAAGTAAATGTGCAAATTACGTGGGCAGTTTGATGTGTCATGTTGTAGGAACTTGTCCCAAGTTTTGAGAAGGGCCCAGATTGTGCTGCATGGTATCTGGGAGCACCTCAACACGGGCCACTGGAGCAAAGTTTCTGCAACTGAGAGACAAGTTTACACAGCGGCTGCACTGCTCAAAGTACATAAAGTTTATATTTTTTTCAGCAGTATTTATTGTACATTCATATGTCCTTGCCCTGGTACATTGTTTCAAAACGAAAATCTGCACAGTACTCCTACGCAAGGAAGGATCCTAATGGATAAGGAAGGTTGGCGCTATGCAATGCAGAGCTGGTTGTCCTACACAATGGACAAACCTGCCCCAGCCAGCCCGAAGAGTGGATGAAGCAAGACGAGACTGGGAGGAAATAGGACAACTCAGA
>NQII01004344.1:0-102019 GCA_002778355.1 Clitarchus hookeri
AGACGGTTAGCGAATAATTTACCAGTAGGTGATGAAATGTTCACCAGACTTCGTAGTGTGCAGTACAGGCAAAAATTTACCTACACGGGCGTAATGTGCACAATATTGTGTACACTGGGTTGAATGGGTTTAATATACTTTACAAATATGTAAATAGTATAATTTGTATTTGATAAAAGGCTGAAAAAATTGTAGAGATTCTCGAAGAATTTTTAGACAGACACGTTATGAACAGTAATTTGCTAGTTTAGACAGACAATGGACTCAAACTAGTACAATAGTTGGGAATACGGGGCAAGCGGAAAAATATGTTAATTCTTGATATTATTTGACTGAAATTATTAATAAGGCCAGTATTACATCAAAAAAGCATTTTAACAAAGCTGTTGTCAACGAATTCATAAAAACTTTTTTGAATATAAAACGAACGTAATAAAAAAATAACGCTATAACACTTAATGCGGAAAGTGAGAAGTACCTAGAACATTGTAAGATAAATTTGCAAAGTTATTTGCAGAGAAACTAGGTAGGTACTGTGCTTTAATATGTTTAATGAAGTTTAAACATCACGGCGATATATATCACCGGTCTGTGAGACAAGTTTTATAGTTATTTACGAACAGAGCTTTGAGTTTCAGATGTTGTACAGAAATTCATTCAGGGCAGTAAATAAACTTACACTTTATTGATTACGCAAAAATAGACCAGCAAGAGTTAAAACTAAACTGCCCAGATTCTTACTTTCCAACGGAATCACAAACTGTGTTCTGGTGAAGTTAACGAAGAAGAGCCGGTAAAAATCTAAAAATGTTGTCCCGGTCAGTATAAATGAACTCAGACGTTGCTAATATGACTTATCTAATCAGACACGTTGATGCTTTCACTTTAAACGATCAGCATGCAATTGTTGCTTTTCCATACACAAATGCTTCAGATCGAAGCCACGGGGTCCTGGTTGGTGGACCGAAAGGGGGGTTGATAATACCTAGTATTATTTACAACTCATTGATATTGAAATTGATTTAGTACCTAACAGAAGAAAGTTATTTTTGGACAAAATTTTGTAACGGGCGCTTTCAAAACTTTTTTCGGTCAAAATTAAGAAACAATTTTTTTTAAATGAATATATTTTTATATTGTTTAACAAACTTTTATATATTTTAAAGCAATTACTTTGCATCTGGATACATTTCGTAGTTTCTGTATTTTACTATTCAAAAAGCAGTCAACTTCTATTCGAAAACTTGACATTGTCAAATGTTGCTGTATGTGAAGTTGATTAATTCAAATATATAGTCAATAAAACAAACCCCATTTATCAATATGAAGTATTCCAGATTCAGTTTTCATTTTATATTTTGGAAATTCAATTACGGCTATACCATGCCGTATCCCTTGACAGGTTGCAAGTAACATTTCTACTTCTATCCCTCCGGTTATTAATTATTCATTTATTTCGAAATAATGGACTAGGGAAAGTCACACTGAGCCGTTGTCTTCAAGATAAGCATGATGCTCCTTTTATATGCTAGTAGGCATTTCAAAGATGCTGCAAGAATACAAAAATCAATGATGCTTTTGGGGTAAATTTTGTGCCTGAGATTGCAATGCAGAGAAAAAGAATTTCCCGAAGCTCCGGGCGACCTTTCTGAAGTTCAGTAGATTGTCTGCACTCCTTGTTTGCATCCTACAGTGGAGTTTTTCCCATTGCGTTCCTTTGAATTATATCTCACCGAACATCTATTAATTAATCTTTGTTTTCGTTCAGCCTTAATTAAACCATGATACTACCCGGAGCACACTTGGGGAAGTTGACTCGTAAAGCTCTCCTAGTGTCTGCGACTGTTAGTTGACTAATTCCACGGTTGTTACTCCTCACAAAGTTCTCTAACTGTTAATCTTAGTCGCCCAGAGTTAATTAACTAGCAGTGGTTTAGGGGAGAAATTGATGCCAAACAGTAACATGTAGTTAACTTTATTCTAACCAATTATTCGCAAATATACCACATCAGTGTATAAGTTCGTATAGCGAGGAAGCGCCTATGGTAAAGTTTTTTCAATATACAGAATTATTTAGCTTACATTTTCACCCCAAATATATTGTGAACAGCCGAATGTATAGAAATTTTTACTTCGAATTCATAAATGGCACTACGGGGCTTATAATATAACGTCAATGTCTGTTTTCAGATGTAATTAATCACTGAGATGACTATGTAAAATTTGATTTTTTTAATGTGAATATACTTATTTCTCCCAATAATATAGGACGTCATTAATCGGCTAGTTCAGTGACGTGATCACTTTGAAAATCGGACCAGAACTTTTTGAGATATAAGGGGGTTTTCCATAGGTGTATGCGTTTGACTGTAGCTGAGGCGGAGTAGGTTGCATTTCCGCTGGGAGATATTGCATTGCAGTCGACTGTGAGAAATACAGGATGAGCATAAAATAATACCCCAACTTTGAAGGTCTATAATATCAGAACCAAACAACTTACAACCTTGATTGACCAATGAAATGGACCACGGAACAGTGACGTTTGTTTAACATTTCTTCATAAATTATCAATGTGACCACCACGAGTGGCCCAAACGATATCTACGTTATAATGAAACTTGTTCCACAATCTTTGCAGAATGTCTGGTGTTACTATTTGGATAGCGTCCGTAATTCTCGTTTTGAGGTCGTCAATGTTAGCCGGCAATGGTGGATGAAACACTTAATCCTTTATGTACACCCATAGAAAAAAATCGCACGGGGTAAGATCCGGGCTTCTTGGGGGCCAGTGATGAAGAGCCTGGTCAGCAGCTGCTCCTCGACCAATCCAGCGTTGCGGCAACGTCTCGTTCAGGTAGCTGCGAACAGCTAGGTGCTAATGGGGTGGCACACCATAAAGGAAACATCGGACCGTCTCCTTCACATTGACGTGTCGAATGCGAGCTCGCTACCTCCTCACCACCTCAAACCGAGAGTTACGAACGCCATCCAAACCGTAACACCAGACATGTTGACAAGAGCGTGGAACGAGTTTGATTATCGCGTAGATGTCGTTCGGGCCACTCATGGTGGTGACATTGAACATCTATGAATGTATGGGAAACAAATTTCACGGTTCCATGGTTCATTTGATTGGCCAATCAAGGTTGTAAGTTGTTTGGTTTTGATGTTATAGACCTTAAACTTGGGGTATTCATTTATGCTCATTCTGTATACTATCGCTCAGTGAATTAAATGTAATCAAGCTATGGACATAAAATTTAACTCACGCTTTATTTGACTTCAACGTCAAAACAACACCAACAAACAATCTTTCGCATGCGTTCGATATATCTAGCGCGTGTGCCGCCTCTTCACTCACTCAGTCTTTCCTTATCTCCACCTTTGAATGTATGGCATTGGGCAGGATAACAGGGGTGTTTGACCATCCTTCTGCTTGGACATCCAGATCCTACCCTTCGGTGGGAGGTATGGTATCTTCTTTCCTTTCGTACCTCTGGAGACTTCGGGGCCGCGGTGGTGAAGTGGTTAGATACTCGCCTCCCACCATTGCATTCCGGCGCTGCTCCCTCCATACTTACGTCTCTTCACCCTCATCGGCTCTCAAGACCTCGATGTTAAGAGCCACCCAAATCTCTGCACTCCACTCTGGAGACTTCCTTGACATTTGACCACCTCGTGGCCACTGGAGGGACGTTTAGGAGTGCCAACATGTATAGGAGGGGTAAAGGAAGGTTGGTATTGTAAATGTGTTGGAATGGCGTCACTATGCTGGCGCCACGGCAGCGGGCGCCGGGCGCCACGACGCCTGTGAGCCAGCCAGCACGGTCTGGCGGCCCGCCAGCCAGGCGTGTATTGACGTCGACGTGCTACGCCCCCTCATCGCCACTGTTGCACTACTGCGTAGAGCCATGAGGAAGCCGCACTCCGCGACCCGGCACAACCTCGGTTCCCATCGGACCTTTCATTTACCCGCCTACATCCGCCTATGTATAGGCTGCCCACGGTAAACTGAGCACTTTTGAAAACCCAGCCCAAGATACACTTCCATGCACGAGGCGCATTCTTCCACCAATATGTAAAACTAACATTGCCATGCCTGTCCAATTCATTCACGAGTCGGTCAAGTTAAACTGAGAAATGATTAAAGAAAAGTGTTAATTATTTCACTAGTAGGCATTAAAAAATATAAAAAATGAAGTATTTTGGTGTTTACAAATATTTACCTACCCTTTTAATTTAACGTTAAGGCATTGGAACTACTTTCCCTCCGTCGTTACCATCTTTACTGGGCGCTTGTCAGTCAGCATGTCCGTTAAAATATGGGCATTTTTCAAAGTCTGATTTCAAGAATTCTCGAATAACCTTGAGAAGCCTATACTGATTGTTTCTACACTGTGTAAAAATGGCGGATTGTAACAACGGGGATGCCTAGAGAAGTAAAAATTGAGAAGTAATTATAGGGATTATTTTTTATTATGACAGACCATTTGGTCTGACGACACCCCACTTTTTTCTTCCGACGACACAGCCATACCAATATCACAAAGAAACTCGTCAACTCATTCAACCAAGTAAGCAGACTTTTCTCCTCAAGGGGCACCGCTCTCAGCGCTCAGAACACAAACGCCATCTTCTTCTCTCATCATCCCACATGCATTCCACCACCACCGCTCTTCATAAATGACAACATGTTGGACTGGACAAGCTAAGAAATGTATCAAGGTGTGCTTTTGGATTCTAAACTGAAGTTTAAACAGCACACGAAACAATCAGCAGGATGATCATACGGGGTACTGACAAAACTTGCTCACATACTCTCACCAAAAGTTCACATTTTCTAGCAGATAAGAACAACTGTATTTAAAACATTCAGCGTACTAGTTGTAACTTCTAGATCACTACCGCTGCTCCGCATACTATTGTGCATCTCAAATAAATTGGCGAGATTTTGACAGTTCAACGAAAGTAGCGTCTAATGTTTACTTTTCGTTTATGTATCCTTTCGCCATCAGCTGGTGTGTCAAGTGGAGGCTGTATTTTTTATGAACACGCTGTCAGCTAATCCACTTGCCATTGTACTGTAATGCTAAAAAAAAACTTTAATGTATCTAAAGACTGACATCTGTCTATAAAATTCGTAGGTTATAAAAGTAATAATATAAAACCTTGCAAAAAATTAAATATTGCTAACTCTTTTTTCATTTATCCGAGACAGCGAATTTGGGCTAACATTTTCGAGACGGTAATTGTAGTTCTTATTACTTTTTTGATGTTACAGCTAATATGTTAAGAATTGAATTAAAAATAATTTTGGGAACTTGCTTGAAAACGTACCTTTATTCGTCAATTCACCAACAACTTTGCAAAGCATGCGGCAGAACAACATGGCGTGTAATGGACGTAGACGTAACGATTACTGCCCCAAAAGAAATTATTAGTAAACAAAGTCGCTGAACATGGAAATACATGTTACTTAAAAAACTATACAGAGCTCGCGGAAAAATAAAACCATTGGCATATGTTTGTAAATTTGTTATTTTACACAAGAGAGCTACATTTTTTCTGGCTGGTTAGTGCTTCGGGAGACAGACAGATTGCGCGCATGGCATGTCAGGTAGCGCTTTTGTGAGCCGAATGCGTTCCTCAACAGGTGGCAGGACTTTGGCCTACCTCCTGATCCCGTCTTTTTAAAAGTTGATTTTTCTCCTATTACTAGCTTGAAACGAAATGAGTTTGAAATATATTTCGTCAAATTATTAAAAAAAATAATTCTACAACACCCTGCGATATTTCTGTAGATTTTTGGAATTAATATCAACCGTGAATGGAAAGCAAGGATGGAGAGTGGGGATACGACGTGAAAATATCTCTCAAGGTTTGAAGTTGTTTCATTTTAATACGTATAGATTTAATGTGCATTTCATTTTCAACACCTACACATTACTACTTTAGCACAAAGTTTTGTTTGTAACATTAAAAACCGCTGCTTTATTACCACGTAAAATAAAACGTGTTAATTAATATAGGAACTCTTTCTTATCCGCGTATTTTCTGCTTGTCTGATGTGCGTCGGCAGTGCACTTAGAATAGTCAACTTAATATTAATAATTGTTCGTTCATGCATCAGCTGATACAAGATTTTGTAAATGACACATTATTTGTTTCGTATACGTCAATTTGTCACTCACTGACTGTCAAAATCTCGCCAACTTATATGAGACAGACAATACTAATGTCTCCGAATACTCTCGCGACTACCATCACTCACCCACCGCATAGATCTTTTCAGGGAGACAAACATGGCAAGCCCAATATGAACAATAGAATCCGCTGTCCAGAACTTCCTGCCTTTAAGCCAAAACCTGCTTATCAGAAGACTAAACGACTTCACACGAGGAATAATACATCCCATATTCAACAGCCCGTCTCCAGGAACAACACTATGCTAGAATGTATGCAGCTCTACGACCCAATGTAGAAGAAGCCTAAGATGAAGCATAAGAATGAAGAAGAAGACCCAGCTCCACGAAACTCCTCAGCAAACTTAACGAAAACGTCAAAGAATTTTTACAACCACCAGAATATTGGCAAGATACAAATAAATGACAAATAAGATGAAACGAACCTACAAATCCCAAATAAGATCATTCTTAATTTAAAACTCAAATGCAGTAACGCGTAAAGAATAAAACTTATTTGCAAATCCACTTGCCGTGCATACTAACCAATATGAGGCCAGTAGAGTACTGCTAGAAATGTCATAAGAAAATCTTGTTTGGTTTTTTTTTCCCTCGGAATGTTGCGGGTAGCTTTACTACCCTTCAACCAAGGGAGCTGTTTTGATTCCCGGCACCAGCTTTGTAATTTTTAAAAACTCCTTTTTGGGTGTAGTTTTACTTCCGTTATGCAGAATAAAACCGTCTTAGTTGTCTGTGAGAATTATCTTCTTTATCCTAAACATACATTTATCACATGCCTTTGTTGTGTGTTTACTCAGACACACACACACGCACGATTGCAAGTATAAAAATGAATCCTTTTGTATTTTAAGTCACTTGGTCACGCATGAAAGGGAAAAGACGACAGATCCTACTAAGTATAACGGGCTTCGATCCGCTAGATCTGTCTGCTTCCAGAGACTGAGTCACGCTGAAGGTTGTGCCTGCCTGTACTCACCACACGAACCCTAGTGACTACAAACTGTGAGAAACTTCTAGAAATCTCCAAACAGTCACAGCAGCCGTGTCCGAAACCTCAGCCTACTAAAGGTAACTTTCGACTAGTTTCGTATATTTTAATAAAAACATTCCTTTTTGCATACACGGTATGTATTTCTCTGAGAGGTGAAAGTAGTTAGTTCTCTAAAATTTTGCTGCGCAGGTCTTGGGGATAAAAGATCCATACCGTCGTGTCCACAAGAATTTTAGAAAAACTACACACACGTAATTAGGAGAAAGGGAGAGTTCTTTCAAGAAAACCTTATAACGGGTTAACAAAGCTATAAGGGAGATGGTTTATGCAGGAATCTAGCTTGTAACCTTTTTCACACTCGAATTAGGATCGTATCTTGCACCCAAGAAATCGACACCAGCCTGGAATCTTACACTAATGTGTAAGCTCTTTTTGTTATATAGCTTCTATAAACTCACTAACGAACATGTGAAGTTACTGTAGATTTAACGATTTCTCGTGTATGTAGCGGTAAGAATATTCTGGATCGAATTATAGATGTGACTAACAGGTAGCTTAGTTGCTTTTGTTAACAAAATTTGTTATTATACTCTTATTTGTAACATAAGTGTAGTTGAACTAACATGATTTGCAAAAAGGATGATTAATGTTAAAATAACCCAGACTGTCATTCTGTGGAACTGCATTAAGCGTTTAAATATGAGCAAATTTTAATATGCTTTCTGAAAAGTAATTTGTGGTTAAATACAGAATTGTGTCACACGAAACACATTTAGAAAATAAATTTTGTGAATGATAGAAGGAACGTTTTTTTTTTTATCGTAGCAGTTAATAACTACACAAGTACAGTTTCCGACATATACTTGAAAAGCTGACTCATATCTATCAGGAGGTAAGTAGGCATTCTGACCTACTGACCACTGTATTCGGCACAATACGTTCTGTTATTTACACTCTTGTCGGTAGCCTTAAAGCTAAATGTTTATTGCTCGCTCGCTAACTCGGTTTTCTCTGGCCCGAGCACATCAATAAAATGGAGGGACGTCTTTAGAGGCGATATCGAAAATCTCATCGCTGCGCCGCAGCGGGTTAAGTACTGTCGTCGACGTCCAGCCCTGGTTGTTGGAGGGGGGGAGGGGGTTGTTGAGATTTATTACCCAGAATTCTACTACCTTGCGTCCCTCACAGCTAGGGTTACCAACATTGTCAGATTTTCCGAAAGGGACAACTCGACACAGGCAAATGACCAAATAAAAATTACAAAGAAAATTTACTATAAAAATAACTTCTAAATACTATCTATGTGTAATGTGCAAAACTCGGTATTATACACGAGTCAATATTTTCTCTGAATATATACAATAAAATATTAGTTGCAATTATAGATGTAATTCAGTACGATTTAAGGGACCGTGGTAGCTGAGCGGTTAGCCTGCTCGCCTCCCACCAAGGCGAACCGTGCTCAATCCCCGGCCGGGCCACTCCCGGATTTTCGGATGTGGGAATCATGCCGGACGATGCCGCTGGTCGGCGGGTTTCCTCGAAGATCAGCCGTTTCCGCCGCCATTTCATTCCGCCTCAGTTACCCTCATAGGCTCTCAAAACCTCGCTATTGAGAGTCGCCCAAATTTCTTCACTCACTTCACTCACTCAGTGCGATTTAAATCGGTATATTAAAACAGTAACATTAAAAATAAAAAATACAACTATTTACATAAAATGTTGTTCTTCAGTTTAAAAATCATTAAACAGAAGCTGCTGTATCAATTAAAATATCCCCTCTCCCTTTTTTCACCTCCATTAAAATAAATATTTTTTTCTGCCTACACCATTGATAGTTCAGTTATTGCTAGAAAACCATAAAATAATAAATATGGTCACGGCAAGTTGTGCAATACCTTCGGAGAACTGGAAGAGCATGTTAAGAACATTACAATAAGAAAACCAGAATGCGGTAAGTCATATGTAATTTTGTCGCGTGGCCGCGTCGATATTGTCTCTCTCTCTCTCTCTCTCTCTCTCTCTCTCTCTCTCTCTCTCTCTCTCTCTCTCTATCTCTCATTAGCTTGATAATTTGCTGAGCTGCACGAACATACGTACTGCACATATCTCGGCAAGCGTTACTTACACGAGCGCACTTGTTGGTGAACGCCACTTATACATATCTCAGCAAGCGCTACTTACACGAGCGCACTTGTTGGCGAACGCCACCTGTTTATATCAGTTTCAACTAGCTGTGCCCACTGGCGTCGAGCATCAGAGTAAATGTACCTGTGATCGCAGAAGCGATAAATTAACGACACTCTTTTAATTAACACATTTTTTTAAAAGTCCGAGATGAGGGATATACGATGCCCCGTCATTTATCCATGGACGATAATACATTCAGCCGCAAGATACGGGAAATCCCGTACAGTACGAAACAGTTGGCAACTCTGCTCAAAATCTTATGGCAGGACTTTACATAGTTTAGCTGAGAAGATGTTAACAAAATATGAGTTGCCACATGTAACATGGAGAGTTCCGTTTTAATTTAAAACGGTCAATTTTGTTTTGGAAAACACCTTGGAGTTACTCAATAATTTTAAGGAGCCTCCCTAGTTGTCACATGGACCTCATTGTAAGCAATTGCATATGTTATAAGTTTTTGAAGTTATACTTCTTTTGGCGCGTTGAGGGTAAAATTTTAGTGTGCAAGGGAAGTTACGTGTGCAAAACGGACACTATTTATGTATACAACAGTTGGAGGGGCACATATGGGTGGAGGTGAGGATAAGTTACCTATGATTTTAAGTGGAGACTTTAACGTCAATTTCAGCTTAGAAAATTCTGGTCCACTTATCAACTATTTGCACAAGGATTTACATATATCGATAAACAATGACCCTACAGTTTCTACAACACGACACGGCACCACCATTGATGCTGTATTTACGTGATATCAACATAACGTTTCTACAAGACTATTTGTATCATTTTTCAGTTATCACAAACCGCTTGTAACTCACATGCCGATTCAATCACCATCAGAAGAACCAATGGAAATATATTAATTTAATTTGAATATATTTGACTCAGTTTTATATGAAAATGAATATTTTAATAATTTTTAAACTGTATAAAAATAAATATTTTTTTAAATTTAAATATGTTCTTTCATCAAACTTTTAAGAAATTATTTTAATGTCTTTCTTCGGTCATTTTATAGTTTTCCTACTTACATCAAATATTTGCATACGTAATACAATTTTATTTTAGTCACGCCAAAGAAGTATAACATCTAACGAGCGTAAATAAGTACACGCACCCATTTTTTTAAAAAAAGAAAATAAGCAATATTTAAATGAAAATCTTTTTTATGGCAGAAATTGAAGTCGATATTTAGTTGCCAATAATAAATTTGATTATTGAAGCATAAATGTGGTCGCTGGAAAGTTCCAAAGTCAGCGAACATCGCTGTAAGTAGCCCTGTGTTAAATATATATATATATATAGTCTTCTGTAAAAAAGTGTTACAAACTATGGCGAAAATTCCGCATCTTCTCTGAAGNTAAATATATATATATATATAGTCTTCTGTAAAAAAGTGTTACAAACTATGGCGAAAATTCCGCATCTTCTCTGAAGTTATTGTCACAGCTTGAAATTCTGAGGAAACCGAACACGCGAAGCCTGCCTGTATTTTTTTTACATCACCATCGCAATGTGACCTTGTAGCATTAAACATTTCTTACCAGGGAAGACCCTAACGGACACTTGCAAGCATTTCTAGGTTTGAAACTCCCGGTGCAGACTACACAGCATTGTATAAGGCCACGCAGCACACCTTTATCTTTATCATTATACTCCAGAGGATCGCTAACGAAAGTTAGAGGCGAGTAGACAAGAGAAAGACTCCAGGTCAGTTCAGTGCATAGCGCGTAAATGCGACCATACTCTCTGTGCGGTTGTTTAGGTCGCTCTTAGCGCTCCCAGGCTTGCAGACCTCGGGTACGGGAAATACCTCCAGCCAGACGGCGCTAGTAAATAGTTGGTACTCCTTCAACAGACGCTTGGAATTCCGCTCGTATCGGGAAATATTCGTTTATCTCAGTCCTCTGCGGCCGCGCACGTTCACGCCTCGAGGATGCTGGGTCGCCGGTAATTAGCGCTCAAATTCCCACATGACTCCATATTTAAGCATCAATTTCGATGTCATTTGGTTCGCAGATCACTACTGTTATGGTGGAAGTTCCGTTATCTTAGGTTTTCTGCGAGTAGCTCCGAAAGCGCAAAACCCAAAATTTATCTTCAGTGTACGCAATTATTTGTAGTTTAACACTCACCATATCTTTTTATTAATAGATTTTCGTCAAATTGAGGTTATAATTTTTTTATCATAACTTAAATTGCAAATTTTTTCTTGGTATTCACGGAAACTCTTCGTAAATTTGCTAGTAATTTTTCCNTTTTATCATAACTTAAATTGCAAATTTTTTCTTGGTATTCACGGAAACTCTTCGTAAATTTGCTAGTAATTTTTCCTGTAATTACGGTCTGAAAATATTATTATTTGAAGAAAATTTTAATTTTCGTTAAGTGGGTATTTTATTGCGTACCATTTTTTTTATAATAAAGTTTAAAAAATTTGTATTTCAGAGAANTTTTATCATAACTTAAATTGCAAATTTTTTCTTGGTATTCACGGAAACTCTTCGTAAATTTGCTAGTAATTTTTCTTGTAATTACGGTCTGAAAATATTATTATTTCAAGAAAATTTAAATTTTCGTTAAGTGGGTATTTTATTGCGTACCATTTTTTTTATAATAAAGTTTAAAAAATTTGTATTTCAGAGAAATTTGAACATTACTACAATTTTTTGAATTCGTGGATCTGACCATTGTCTGGTAAAAGTGATGGTTATAAATAATGTATTTGCCAAGTATCNAATTTGAACATTACTACAATTTTTTGAATTCGTGGATCTGACCATTGTCTGGTAAAAGTGATGGTTATAAATAATGTATTTGCCAAGTATCACATACGTAACTTTTACAGTTTTTAAAAGCCTTTGATTGATTTACATGTTGCTAACTGATACAGGTTCCTGATGCTACATTTTTATGTTTGAATAAACAGATACAAGTAGATGCCACAGAAATGATAATTGTCTGTTTATAGTGGCGAAAATTCGGCATTGTTCGTTTCCGAAACCCAAAACTACAAGAAATAGTACGGAGACTTTCCGTATTTTGAATTTAAGGATTGCGTTTTCATACCTTAAAATATGTTTCCGTAAAAATATCTGTGAATGAACTGATATATTTGACAGTGCTGACACACCAAGTATATGACTTGGATCCCCGACATGGGAGGTGAGCGTGCTAACCACACTACAAAAGCGGCGACACTGGCTGCAGTTCAATAAATTAAAGTGGAACCATTCTGACAAACGCCAAACCGACTGAACATTAAAAAAAAATGCAAATCACATTTCGACAGCGCTGGAATGGCTGTCGTGTGAAGTCGACATTAGCGAGAAGCAGTCGCTTCGTAGCAGTATCACACGAACTAGTTTCAAAGTTCTCACAACATAAATGAGGCCGAGAGAAGAGAAAAGACGAAACTGGTTTTGCCACAGTAATTGCTGAACCTCGAAAGTGTTCGTTGCTATTCTTCTTCACGAGAGAACCCGTTTTCGGAAAGTTTCCCATAGCTTGCCGCTACGTGGCATTAAATCAGGGACATCAAAAGCGAGCCGAGAATTTATCACCTCTTAAGCTGCACTTACTGTCTGGACTTGCTTCAAGGTAGGCCTTACTATACACTTACCAGGACTGCGACTCACGTTGTGTTTCTTCCAGCTACGGAGAACATCATTCTCACGCCTCGTGTGTCGCTGTACTTCACTTGTATACGCGGAGGAACACGCTCGTGACAGAAACTCTTGTTATTTTGTTCATATTGTTACAGGACGTTAGAGGCGTATCCGAGTTCGCGAGGGATNGCTCGTGACAGAAACTCTTGTTATTTTGTTCATATTGTTACAGGACGTTAGAGGCGTATCCGAGTTCGCGAGGGATGGAGGTCTTAATAAAATAGAAGAACTAAATTTGATTAACTAATTCACCCAGCTATTATTTACTGTACAACGTTAAACTACCTTATTTCCACTATTACTTTTGTTATTCTCGGTGAGCGCATTATTGAATGCCTATCTCAATTTTGCAAACTGTCTATTGGCATCATTATAAATGTCTGTCACTCATGCATCCNGCTCGTGACAGAAACTCTTGTTATTTGGTTCATATTGTTACAGGACGTTAGAGGCGTATCCGAGTTCGCGAGGGACGGAGGTCTTAATAAAATAGAAGAACTAAATTTGATTAACTAATTCACCCAGCTATTATTTACTGTACAACGTTATACTACCTTATTTCCACTATTACTTTTGTTATTCTCGGTGAACGCATTATTGAATGCCTATCTCAATTTTGCAAACTGTCTATTGGCATCATTATAAATGTCTGTCACTCATGCATCCAGTTCATTAGTCCCACCCGTTCGTCGTGTTACCAGCATTATGACGCTTACGGAAAAAAACAGAACTCCAAAAGTCCACTTCCTGCTTTAGAAGTTGTACCTTGCAGACAGAATCTGTACATGTAAATAAAAAGAACATAACTCTCTTCTACACTGACGACCTTGAGACATCATGTATCATCTTCCTTATCAACATCATAGTTAACACTTAGAATATTACGATGCATTTCACGTGGACAGTAAGACCTTCTGGTGCGGTAAAGTCTTCGTGGCATGATGGACGTGATCCCTAAGGAAGCTCTGCCAGGTCGCTACAGTGGCTNAAAAAGAACATAACTCTCTTCTACACTGACGACCTTGAGACATCATGTATCATCTTCCTTATCAACATCATAGTTCACACTTAGAATATTACGATGCATTTCACGTGGACAGTAAGAACTTCTGGTGCGGTAAAGTCTTCGTGGCATGATGGACGTGATCCCTAAGGAAGCTCTGCCAGGTCGCTACAGTGGCTCGTCGCTTTGCTGTCTTCGCACACCTGGCGCTCAAGGTCGCACAATCCCCCAAACTCTCGAACTGTCTGCTCGGAGGCCCGCCGCGGCTTATGTAGTCTCGCTTGCCTGTTCTAGAAGGTTCCCCGCACCCCGAGCCCCGCTGAGGGGCTATGGCTATTACCAGAACATTCTTGCAATGATAACCCCAGAAATTAAATTCGCCCAAGGACGGGAGCGCGCGAGTCGCGATAGGCTTGTCACGGCACACAAGGCGCGCCTTTGTATATATCCGCGCGCTCCTCGGGCAATCGTTTTGCCCGTGTCACACTTGCGGGACGGGGTAAAGGAAGCGATGCAGAGCAACAAACATGTAACACTTATTTTATACTTGGCGATCACTTAGGGTAGAAGTAGAGTGGCTACCAATGAAGCACTATAATCAATTAACTATTACTTCCAACTTTTCTGGAAACCTGCTAAAGTTCTACTTCCAGGATATCCCTCCGCCTCATGCAAAAACAGCTTATACGTGTCTAAATAATTAAACTAAAAGGGACTACGTACTAAAATTCGTGCGCACTCAGTTTAGTAATATTTTGAATGAGAACTATTTCTTACTACGCATTACCAACACACCTATTTCCTCACTGTTGTTCCAATCACGAAAGTGGTTCTGNTTAAATAATTAAACTAAAAGGGACTACGTACCAAATCCGTGCGCACTCAGTTTAGTAATATTTTGAATGAGAACTATTTCTTACTACGCATTACCAACACACCTATTTCCTCACTGTTGTTCCAATCACGAAAGTGGTTCTGAACTAGAGTGCGTTGGAACACAACTTGTCGTGAAATATTTTCGCGAAAAACAGGCGCCCCTGCCATTGCTATCTTGTAAACATGCAGGTGTAAATTGTTTGGTGCAGTAATCTTCAGAGTTAATTTCTTTAAATGTAAGTAAATTTTTTTTTCTGTGGCAAAATGTTGCTGCATTTTGAGTTGAATTCTAAAATCTGTCCCTGCGTAGTTATAAAGAAACGGTCAAAATTCTCTACGCGCAGGGGAATTTCTGTAAATTTGGCGACATTGCCAGCGATGGCGGCTTGGAAGCCACAGCGCGCCTTCTTCCACACTCACCTGCGCACGTATTCGTTTTCACTTGGCTCGCGGAATGGAGACAAAGCGGTCGGCGCGCGGCTGTTCCCTCGAGGCATATAGCGTCACCCTGTCAAGTGTCACTTACCGCACACCCGGTGGTCAATGAGGGTGTAACTCCCGCCAAAACTTCGGGATGTTCCCTCTCGGGATGTTCCCTCGGGATGGGACAAGATGGATCGCGTGTCGGGGATGCAGCTCCGCGGAACACTGTTTTCCCTTCTCTTTCACCCGCGCAGGGAATATGAGGACTCTACCTCTACCTCACGCGAGCCACTCTTCGCATTCCAACATTGGACTGCTCTTTTGCCAACAGAAAGCTTGGATATTATTTCAGGTTAGATCGTTTTTTTTTTTAGACGTTTTCCACTTCCCCTGACTTAGTTTCAATGAAAGTAGAATAGACCCATAATATTTTATTCGTGTATAGAGTGAGTGTAAAAGATATCTCTAAACTCTACGCGACATGTGGCCGCCGATGCTTCGTAAGGGTGGTACGAGCCCTTGAAGGCGGAGCTGAAACATAGATTTATTGTAAATATTACAGCTATTATTTGAAATGTAACAATTGCATCTAGGATGACGACCTTGTAACCCTTGCGTTCAAATAGATGGTGGGCACTTGGAACAACTCCTTTAGGGATTAATACGTTACGCGCGAAGCATGCATCTTGCCTGTCAGGTGCAGTGACGAAATGGTTTCGACCTCAATGCATGAGTTCTTCGCAAACATCGTGGTTTAGAGCGATAAAGCGAGACCACTGTTTTCGTCAATTTTAACGTGCATATTAATAATACGTCATTGGCAATACCTGATCTCCGTTCACCATTCACCGCACTTCACCAGATGGCTACCACAGACTGCTGATTCTCCGGATGCAGTGGCATTTATAGGACAGGCACCCTCGCCCAGAATCTTCCTCGCACATCGGGGGAGTTATGCCGAGAGAGGTGATGACCAGAAGGTTCTTGCGCATGCGCTCGAATCGTCGGGTACTCCGGCAGGGTGGGGATGGTAGTAGCGAGGACAAGCCAGGTCAGTTGATAATAATCATTCCCTTTTTCGGCCTGGCGACGTAGGGGCAGCTCGGTCTGCCTGGGGAAGAGGTGGGTCTTGGAGAGTCACCCCCCTCTCCCCGCGCGAAGAGTGGTCACGTGCGACCCAGGTACCACGGCACCCAGCGAGTGAGGCCATGCGTAACATTACGTTCAGCCAACACCCAAAACGTTAATCAATAACAGCGATAGGTAATTACTACAATAAGCTTACAAATCTGTAAGTCGAGTCATTGAATGTGTTTACATTAGAATTATGGCACAATAAAAGAAGCGAGTGTTGTACGAATTATGAATAGGGGGAAGTCCCCTAGTGGCGGACGCCTAAGGTTTTCAGACAATAAAAAAAACCTGCTTTGAGAAATTACCTTTATTTATGAATTTACTACGTCAACAAAGTTTAAAATCAAAATGAATGAACAAAAATGCAACTTCTGCATAAACAAACTTAAAAACGTAAATCAAACTTTGGTAAAATAAGTTGCAATCACTGCAAGTGACATCTAGTACCGGACGGACTTAACTTAGAGCCCCCAGCACCGGACATCTTCAAAACATCGTGCATCGATCGCATATGTAACCATCTGAACATTCTGGGATGTCTGCACATGCTTCGTGAGCCCGCCCACGGCCGCTGGAGCACTGCATCCAGTCTTCATCGTGGTCCTCTAAGCACACTGCGCAAGTAGTTCCTATGTCAGGTATTTGAGTTAACGGTTCCTTGTTCTTTGCTTTATTTCCACTTTTTCCTTTGGCCTTTAAACCTTTAGTTTGATTCCCCTTCTATTGTAGAGCTGTTCTAAACTTATTTCCCATTCCTTTCTTTCTTTCCTTAACGTTCTTTTCGTTATATTTTTCTTCAACAGCAATTTTGTATGGTAATGCAGTTAGAATTTCACTTTTTTTACATTTTCTCTTCCAAGCAACTGATCGTTTTTTGGTAGCATCTGGCAATGGCGACAAACTATGGACAATCTGGACAACATCTGGATCAAAGCTAGTCGATGGATTGGGTCTGTTGATTGTTGGTGCTCTCAGCGATATGTCAGGATGTCTCTGCATGAAATCGTAGTAAAAATGCTTACCAGCAGNTAGTACCGGACGGACTTAACTTAGAGCCCCCAGCACCGGACATCTTCAAAACATCGTGCATCGATCGCATATGTAGCCATCTGAACATTCTGGGATGTCTGCACATGCTTCGTGAGCCCGCCCACGGCCGCTGGAGCACTGCATCCAGTCTTCATCGTGGTCCTCTAAGCACACTGCGCAAGTAGTTCCTATGTCAGGTATTTGAGTTAACGGTTCCTTGTTATTTGCTTTATTTCCACTTTTTCCTTTGGCCTTTAAACCTTTAGTTTGATTCCCCTTCTATTGTAGAGCTGTTCTAAACTTATTTCCCATTCCTTTCTTTCTTTCCTTAACGTTCTTTTCGTTATATTTTTCTTCAACAGCAATTTTGTATGGTAATGCAGTTAGAATTTCACTTTTTTCACATTTTCTCTTCCAAGCAACTGATCGTTTTTTGGCAGCATCTGGCAATGGCGACAAACTATGGACAATCTGGACAACATCTGGATTAAAGCTAGTCGATGGATTGGGTCTGTTGATTGTTGGTGCTCTAAGCGATATATCAGAATGTCTCTGCATGAAATCGTAGTAAAAATGCTTACCAGCAGCACCTTTCTCTTTATTAAATCGATGAGGAATCTTCAAAGCTTCAGCCAAGTCAAAAGCTAACTTCAGAAACTGCTTTCTCATCAGCGGCAGACATATATTGGACAAATATTTTACTTGTTCCACTAAAACTTCTTCGTACTCGGGTGAGAAGGTGTTAGTGAATCTACCGATCTTTGGTTGCAACGTTACTTCTTGTCCACGTTTCAATAACGATGTTTTATCATGTAGAGCACTTTTTGGAACGTTGTAGCGCAACGAAGCTTCTCTCAAACTCATTTCTTTGGACAAAACCTTGTCTATCGCAGTTTGTAAACTTTGTTGGTCCCATTTTCCTTTCTTTTTCGCCTCTTCCATTT
This sequence comes from Clitarchus hookeri, assembly GCA_002778355.1. Lineage (NCBI taxonomy): Eukaryota > Metazoa > Arthropoda > Insecta > Phasmatodea > Phasmatidae > Clitarchus > Clitarchus hookeri. Next base: position 18,462 of record NQII01004344.1, read on the forward strand.
CGATTTCTCTCCGTTCTTCTATCCTCTAAAACAACGTACAACANTATTGGACAAATCTTTTACGTGTTCCACTAAAACTTCTTCGTACTCGGGTGAGAAGGTGTTAGTGAATCTACCGATCTTTGGTTGCAACGTTACTTCTTGTCCACGTTTCAATAACGATGTTTTATCATGTAGAGCACTTTTTGGAACGTTGTAGCGCAACGAAGCTTCTCTCAAACTCATTTCTTTGGACAAAACCTTGTCTATCGCAGTTTGTAAACTTTGTTGGTCCCATTTTCCTTTCTTTTTCGCCTCTTCCATTTCGATTTCTCTCCGTTCTTATATCCTCTAAAACAACGTACAACAATTATTATAAAAAAATATATAATTGCGAGAAAAAACAACTTCTTTACTGTCCGGCGTTAAGGGACGACTTTGTGTCCGGTAGCAGGGGACAAATAATCCCCAAAATTACGTGTTTTTACCAAATCTTGTTTGGAAATCAACAAATTCTTTCACAAACTTAAAATATTTATGGAACACTACGTGTAATAATAATAACCATAAACATTTAAACACAAAAACATAGCAGTAACACTCACTGCGGTCTTACGTGACGCATTGTTTTCCCGCCAAAAGCAGCAATCGACCGGTCCCACCTTGGCCTCGCGCGTCACTGGCAAACCGCGTCCCGCGACCGTGTATCGCTACGCTTCCCCACGACCCTTTCTCCCGTTTTTGAAATGAACGCGTTATGTCTTGCCAAGATAGTACGAGTGTCCGATACTAGGTGCCGTCCGGCGTTACGGGACTTCCCCCTATAAACAATGAACGAAGTAATCTAACAACATAGAGGAAAATGTAAATTGTGTACAGATCGCATGAATGATAACGGTGACTTAACCCCTTAAAGTACAAATAAATTTTTCATTTCATGTGTTGCAAAGCAGCAAATTTATGGCGTGAAAATTACCAACGACTTTCTTATAAGAACGGGAAATTTGTGCGCTATGGAAAGGGTTTCAGTAGACCAATTGTACGAGATGGAGCCAATTATATAATAGTTGGTGTGTCAGTAGCAACCAATAGCATTGCCCAGGTAAAGGCGATGTCCGTATTGGTGCTAGCTTCCAGACTTGTACAGCACCGACCACGACTTTAACTATTCTGCAACATGCCTGACATGCCATCGAGAGGCGCAGAAACTCTAGGGAGAATTTGAAATAATTTTGCAAACAAAGAGTATATTGTGAACGTAAAGATGATAATGGTTAATATGGGATGAGGCTGATTCTAAGTGCAGATGGCACGTCTACAATATCGGTGTATCTGGATTTGTTGACAAACATACTTCTGAATTATACGTCTAAGTTGATAAAGAAGAAATGAAATTAATAGTAGCTTTAGTGCACACAGATTTCGACTCCTTTCTCTTTCTCGTCTCTTTGATTAAATATGAAGACCCAGTACTTTCGCATGACGTTCACAAAATTTAACAGAAGTATTGCAACGATAGTCCACATTCGATTGTGACTTACACTAAATGCTCAATGAATTTTGTACTGTTTAGTTCTCTAAATGTGATTGAAAGAATACATAAGAACATTTAGTAAAAATTGAAAATTTGATACACAATTTAATTTTGAAATGTGGGTTGAAGGGAATTGGATATTGAAATATTAACTTCAGCTTTTCATTATAACTGTAAAATCTTTTTTAGGTTTCACTTAAATCACTATTTATATAATTGTCAAAATAATTTGTGTTCTTCAAGAAATAATTGCTTTCGTAAAACCAATTTTAAAACTACTATATACAAAAAAAAAGTGGGATTGCAGCATATTAACGCCCCTTACGGGTAAAATGTTATGTCCGCCAGCTATGCATATAGAGCTACAGACACGCGAAATCTTATTGAGCTGTTTGCGTCAAGAGGCTGGTGTGTTATCAATATTTAAGCAAACTTGAAAACTGCGCTACAGCANATCTTATTGAGCTGTTTGCGTCAAGAGGCTGGTGTGTTATCAATATTTAAGCAAACTTGAAAACTGCGCTACAGCAGGAGCTTGTGAATTTAGCCATAGCATTTCGGCAGTACATGCGAAGTTTTTATTTTCACGTTAGACCATTTCAGTAGTTAACATTGACTATAAGAATTATTTTAAACCATGAAATATACAACACTAGTGTGGCTGTTGAACGACTGTGTATGAACTTGACAAGAGTTGGCCGTCGAAGAGTCGCTTCAAGAGATGGGCACCAACATTGCAGGGAAGAACATTTGAAGTCAATATTGAAGTTTCGATCAATCATTAACGCGAGAACAGTGTAACGTACCCACGCATTATTATGTGTTTAATAATACAATATTTAATGTTCAATGGCGATAGTACTGCAAGATTTGTCAGTATTTAAATGTACTGAATCCATCGGCGAAAATATGACTGAGAACAAAATAAAGAAACCAAAGTCTAACCATATCCCAGAAAATGATCGACGAGAAGTTAGGAACTATAGAAATCCTAGTAGGCAATAGAACTTTGCGGTTCTTAGCCATCATTCATCTTATCCGTTTTGTTGCCTTTAGGTCCTTGGTTCAAGCTCTTATCGACTGCTTTGGTCTTCTATAGTTTCTAGCTTTTTTACGTTATTTTTTTTGGGATTTGTTTGGTTTCTAGATTCTTTGTGTTGTTCTTATGGGCTATTCACGATCAACGGAGTACTTTTGAAAGTCATGCTTAAGATCTACTTATATACGCATTGTGTATTATTTCCCCATATGTAAAATTAATGTTGCCGTAGGCATGACCACCTTATTCATGCGTCGATCAAGTATTAGAAAAGTATTTTGCTCATAAACTTGCTTATTCATACACTTAAGTGCATTTAAAAACACAAAGCAAAATTAATNTCACCTTATTCATGCGTCGATCAAGTAAAACTGAAAAAATATTAGAAAAGTATTTTGCTCATAAACTTGCTTATTCATACACTTAAGTGCATTTAAAAACACAAAGCAAAATTAATAATCCCAGGATTCACAAATGTTTACCTAGCAGTATTAATTCAAGGTTAAGGCATGGAACTACTTTCCCTCCGTCGTAACCAACTTAACTGGACGCACGCCACTCAGTCTGCGTGTTAAAATACATGCAAGTAGAGGTGGTGGCATTCTTCAAAGGTTGGTTTAGAAAGTTCTTACTTAACCGTGCACAGTCTTCAGGCTTATTTTAGGCAGTGGGTACAGTTCATATAAACTGTCAGGAAATATGTATTAGAAGTTATCGCGCATACCGAGTGTTATTGTTTACCGCATGACGCAGTGTCACGTACCCAGTACTGGTTCGGGAACACCAAACTGGACATTTGAAGATTGGGATTACAAATTTACTGATATAGTGAGTCTTAACTTGAAAGTTCATGGATGGCTTGCGTCCAACAGTTTTTTTTTTGCAAAGGGCTGCAATCCTTATTGTGGACTGATCCGCGGGCCGCAAGAGCCAAGATTGCAATAACCTCAGATACATAGATTTTATTAATACAGCACAGTATTTCATCACATTAAATATATTAATTATAAAAAATATCACACACATCGAAATAAATTATCCTTTATTTCGATACATTTAATGGTGTTTATATTTCACAAATAAGTCTGCGGTCCGCGCGTTGAATACAACTGGCTCAGGTCATGAGTGACAACTCGACAGCTTGCATAGTGTTGTTTAGTATTGGTGCACCGGCTGGCAAAGCGTTGCTGCAGCGCTTTGCTCATCACGTCGTTCAGCAGCACCGCTGCAAAGCCGAGCTCATGCAGCGATTGTAGCAGTAAATATACGTGCATCTCCACCGCAAACAGACGACATACACTAGATGAAGTGCAAACATTGTTACAGAAAGCAAATATTATGGCATTGAAAGAAACACGCGTGAGACATTCGCATAGTAAAATGACGAACGCGCATGAGAAATACAAATTTCCTCTCACGTCACCAACTAATAAAATTGTTTATATTATTTTTGGATATGAAATTGACCCAATAGTGTTAAAAACGGACACTTTAATATATCAACGTCCAAAATACGTAGTGGACAATATAATTTAAAATAGAAGTATTTAAAAACCTGTAAATTATTCACCATAAGAAACTTTAATTCAGGCTCTCTTATAAAATCATAACGAAGATATAAATCTGGTTATAAACTGAATGTTTATGTGTTATAGTTTTTGAAGTGCAGCAGGGTTGTAGGCGTGAACGAAACATTCGACATTTGAAACATCGAAGTCGCATAGCAAGGTTTTTGTTTAGATAAAGAGTAAGCATATGTAGGCCTAGTGGTTACCCGAAGGTATAACTTGTAGGTCTTCAGAAAAGTATGAAATAACTGCGAATATACTATAGAAACTTCTTCCCAAACGCTGTAACTTCTATATTCTGTCATATTTGTGTAGGTACAACTAAGGTTACTTCTACTCAGGTTAGAAAAAAACGAGTTTTCTTATGGGAGAGTTTGACATAGGGAAAATTTCCACATCTAGGTAAACGCTAATGTTCCGAAGAGGTCACTTTAAATTAAAATTGTAAGTTACGTGAGTAATAAAAGAGAAAATTTCACTTAGTTAAGTAGTTATTACATATTTTATTTATGATTATTGTAATTATTGTGTTTTTTAACATAGAAAATATAAAAAAATCCAGTAAACATACGACACTAGCGCTTACCTAGTGGCAAAAATTTTATTTGCCAAACTAAAATCATGGGTTTTCCAAGCTGAGTAGAATAAACGTTAGTAGAACCAATGTCCACGATCCAGAAGTTGACTTACACGTTATTAGATGGTAAATACATTTATTCAGCTTATTCAGTGAACGTGAGGACTGTATCAAATAGATGCAGATGCAAAATAACATCTTTATGGCTGTGTTATAAGTAGCTAGATGAAAACAAAGCCTTTTTATACGCTCCACGCCCAGTGATTATTGCGAGAGAAACCTACTTTCACGAATGCAGTATCAGGTTTTCCAGAACAATTATTCTTATTATGTTATTCCATTACTAAAACACTTGCAAAGTAAGACAATTAGTTTTCATAGGAACGTCGCCATGTTACTAGGGCGTGAAACCATTTTGTTGGTAAGAGTGTGGAACTCGTGCGGCAGAGTAGCTGCTTGTCGATTATAATTTAACTGTTAGGGAATTCAACTTTACCCTTAACGTAACAAGTGATAACGCTACGTTCGCGAAACCACATTTAGAACTTCATCTGTCTAACGCTTTGAAAGACTAGTATGCATACGGAAAATGAAATTCCATTAGGATTGCGGAAGGTATATGCGATTTAATGCTGTTCGAGCGAACCCGCAAAGCGTGCTAATAACAGTTTGCTTTCATTGTTATTTCTTTTCCACCTTTTCTTCCCTCGTACCATTGTTCTCGAGAAATCGCATTCAGTTTTCAAATAAACACAAAATGGGTAGAGTGGGCAAAAGCAATTTCATGACTACGTACATTGTTTGGCAAAAGTAATTCTACAGGAAACTACATTTTTAACTTCTCGACGAAATTATGCTCTTACTCAAATTAAATGTGCGATTACTTTTCTTTGAAAACTTTATTGTTAACTGCATTTTCGACCGTTTTTTTTTAATATTTCATATATTGCCAAGTTTAAGTCTTCTGAACATTCATATAACATTTTCCCTCTAATGTTACGGGAGGAGAAAATTTACAAGAATTTATGCCTTAGAGTTGTATATTTTGTTATATGAAGTTTCGATGACCTTGAAGTGAGCACGAAGATCCTTCATCAGTGTAAGGCTATCAATGTCGTTACCGAGCACGGAGCACTGTTGACAGCCCTGCTCAAGATCTACTTGCGTGCACGTTGCGAATACGTAAAATTAACATTGGCATGAGCCTGACCACCTTATTCGTGTGTCGGCTCAGTAAAACACTGCAATAATCAGAAAATTAAATACTTTACAAACTGAGAACCCGTTTTATACGCGTTCGCGAGTGACGTATAATCTATTCGCGGCATCTTCACATTTTTTGAATACATTACGTTTTTAATATCACCTAAATTTTTAGTTAATAGCAAGACGTTTAAGGAAGATGCATTTATTAAAATCATATAATAATTTCTAGTAGCACAAATGTATTAATCATTCTCTGTGTAAATCATATTTATTACAATGAGGTAATTGTTTAGCAATGTTTAAAATATAACTATTTTCTATTTAGGCTTGTGTTATTGCCTTGGGCAAGATTCCAATGTCGCATATGACAAGACGTGATAAACAGCAAAAATTTACCACTCCCCAATATTGTTCGTTCTGTAAAAACGACTTGAAATTGGTCTTGTTTTCATGCACGTATTATTGTAATGTCATTCATACAGTTCAAACTCCTGGTTATAGTCCACCCTACGTGTTGGAGGTGTAATCCCAGATTTTAATTTCAATCTACTTTACACCTATTGATTTAAAATAATTCATGCAAATATCTCATCTGTAGGAACTAGAAAATTTCGCGAATTCATTTTAGGACCAAGTAGGCCTCAAACTTATGCACCTTCCTGTTACGTTTGGAATTGGACAACAGTTTACTAGACACGCCGAGGCAACCTCCGACTTAATAATACATCTGTAAAGAAACAAACACTGAATCTCATCTGGTATATGGCCAGACGGGTGACACACACTGTGGTAGCAGCCAATGAACAGAAAGCTGAGGCTTTAAAATACATAGGTACTGTGTAGTATAGCATACACTGTGTAGTATAGCATACACTATGTAGTATAGCATACACTATGTAGTATATCATACACAGTGTAGTATATCATACACAGTGTAGTATAGCATACACAGTGTAGTATAGTATACACAGTGTAGTATAGCATACACAGTGTAGTATAGCATACACAGTGTAGCATATCATACACAGTGTAGTATAGTATACACAGTGTAGTAAAGCATACACAGTGTAGTATAGTATACACAGTGTAGTATAGCATACACAGTGTAGTATAGCATACACAGTGTAGTATAGCATACACAGTGTAGTATAGCATATACTGTGTAGTGTAGCATATACTGTGTAGTGTAGCATACACAGTGTAGTGTAGCATACACTGTGTAGCATAGCATAAACGGTGTAGTGTAGCATACACTGTGTAGTGTAGCATACACTGTGTAGCATAGCATATACTGTGTAGTAAAGCATACACAGTGTAGTATAGCATACACAGTGTAGTATAGCATATACTGTGTAGTGTAGCATACACTGTGTAGCATAGCATATACTGTGTAGTGTAGCATACACTGTGTAGTGTAGCATATACTGTGTAGCATAGCATATACTGTGTAGTAAAGCATACACAGTGTAGTATAGCATACACAGTGTAGTATAGCATACACAGTGTAGTATAGCATACACATTGTAGTATAGCATACACAGTGTAGTATAGCATATACTGTGTAGTGTAGCATACACTGTGTAGTGTAGCATACACTGTGTAGCATAGCATAAACGGTGTAGTATAGCATACACGTCGTTTAAAACGCGAAATTTTCCTGTCCCTACTCATCAGGTATATTTCAAGAAACATTTTAACTACGACAGACTACGAAATCCCTATTTCAGTAGTATATGGCGATTTCCCATGTAAGTTTACAATGTGTTAAGACATGTTCAATTTTAATCTGAAATTTTTTAAAGGACTTTCAGCTTTTAAGTTGGTGAGGGACAGTAATAGCAATTTTGTATAACGAAAGTTGTACCAGTGTATATTATTTTTCTTAAATCGTTACATTCATGAGTGGCGAATTTCAGAATGTTATTTTCGCTGCACGGTCAAACAAAAATACGCGTCGTTGCTAAGCACGTATGTTTCCAGCGTACCTCTTAATAAGATATATGCGTAGTTGAAATTTGCGTGCATAATATATGCTTTGTGGTGGCTATAGTCTGTCCGCGGTTTCTTCACAGTCTTAGAAATAAGCCTTTGAAAAATAACCCCAATGAATGGCGCGTTAGGTTGTTTCCTAAATATGCCATCAATCAAAAGCGTTTTACACTTGTGTTAACATAAAAGTATCCTAGTTTTTGATAAATACAATTTTAAATTATATTTTATATATAATTTATAAAATCTCAATTTTAATTAATATTATAAAAAAACAGGAATAAAATAGGCATGATGGGAATACCTAGTGAGAAATAGTTCTTGTGCAAAATGTTATCGAACTGAATGCGCACGAATGCGTTGTATTGTCCCTTTGGTGTAATTTTCTAGACTCGATTAATCTTTGTTCGCATGAGGTGGAGGAATATCCTGGAAGTAGAACTTAAGCAGGGCTTCACAGAACGTTGGAAGTGATTGTGAATGGACTATAGAAACATATTTTTTTCTTAACCACGAAGGTATCTGGCAGGATCAGTACCAACAAAAAAAACTTTGCGGCCACTACAAAATATATATTTTAGTGTATTATTAATGGTGTAAGGATGTTTGACTGCTTCTATAGAGTGATACGCAATTTTTTCTGTGAGCTGAAACATAATATTTTCGTGCAGCGCAACAAGAGTTTGCTTTCGTATTCAGAGTGCAGATTCTCGCTAATGAAGAACGTGACCAGTCGCCTGTTGTGAGGCCTGTTTCTCGATCGACTCCGAGTCGACCAAGCGCAGAGTCGAGCGACTGTTTACCCAAGCTAATGGCGCGGACGGTGCACGGGAATGCCAGCGGAAATTAAAGTTCAAGGTGAGAGCGAAAGAGATTGATCGACCTTGTGTAAAATACGCACAACAGAAAATAAACGCCGCGTTTAAACATTTCGCAGCTAATTTTTTCTCCACATACATTTCTAAACGTCAGTTTTTTAAGGGCTATGCAAACGCCTCGCTGTGCGCGAATTTCATAAGTATAAATCAAGAACTGTTTTAGAGCTTCTCGACGGGGTTTCCATGAGTGACGACGTATTTGAATTAACTATACCACCACATAGGTTTACAGCAATAGTTAATACAATGTACAGTTTTGGAATAGAAATGGTCGACTGTCTATAGAATAATAACGTAAAGAAAAAACAATATAAATATATATGCCTACATTAATTTACAGAGGTTTTTTTATTGCAGAAACCATACATTTGCAATTATATTTCCAAAATTAACTCACATTTAAAATAACAAATTAAATTCACAATTGTAAAGTGATAGGGTACCCCCTCGTACAATTATTACAAAATTAAGTTGCACATTATTTTTACACATTACATTTACAAGTAATTGTAGAAATACATTTACGGATAAATTTCCTTCTTATGTTCAGCGACGGGCAAAAACACACCAGTTTTTTACTTTAATTGTTTTGTAAAACAATTTTAGTAATTAATTGGAAAATATGTCTAATTTTAATAGTTTAATATTTATATGTAATTTCAATTATTTTAATGTTTTAATTTTTAGGCAAATATTTTAATTTTTGAAATGTGGTCCAGAGTTCACTTTAGGTATACCACTTTTGAAAAATATTATCGTTTCCATTTGTCTGAAAACCAACTACACTCATTGTCACAAAAATAATTGCACCCACAAGGAAGTGCCTAGTTGCAATGATATTCTGAAGGAAGGCAAATATCATCAAGAACAATAAATAGTTAAACATTGAGACCGGTATGAGCAAGATTTATTGCGCTGCGAGTACGTCTCTCGGCATCACGTCAGGCCGGCATGTGTGCAAACACACCCCCCTAGACGCCGCGGCGTGGTCGTGTGGAGGTCGTGCCCCCGAGGACCGTCTGTTTCTGACCACGTGGCTAGTTATCGTGCTTATTGAGATCCCGTGTAAAATTTAACGATTCATCAGTGGGAATTGAATGCTAGTGCATGTATTACGTCCAACCATTGGTCCGCTGCCAGAAATGTACGGGTTTTATTAGTGTTCCCGCTCAAGGGCAAAGTAATACATTTTACGTGAACCCATCGTTTATCCTATTTCAGTTAGTGAATAAAATTCAGAGATTAATTTCGAACAACGATTTACAGGGCTCTGCCATATTAAGCTTGTGCACGAACGTCTTACACACAAAAACGAAGAAAGTTTGAACCAGTTTTATGGAAGAGGAGTTGAATTTTTTGTATTCAATATTTTATAGTAAATATGTTAAACTGTATTGAGGTGTCACTTTCACACATAACTGACACAGGGCATGCTTAATTAATGTCCGAATTTTTTTTCAATATTTTCGTGTATATACTGTATATTATTGCCCTTAAAAAAAGTATTTTTTTTTTTTAGTTTTTACGACATTCCAACCAAAAATTAACTGATAATCTATGAAAAGTTCGTAGCTACATTAATGTTTAAAAACAATCTACAAAACAAAAAAACAATATCCTTTTTAATCAACTATGAGATTTCGAAGAACGAAATCTCCTACATTTATTACTTACTTTTAATGCAAAAATATCTTCACATCGGGATTAAATAAAATATTTATTTGTAAAAAATATTATTTATATTTTAATTTGAAAATAATAAAATTTCCCTTAAAATCAAAAATGTTAGTCTCTCCAGTAAAATATTAATTTCTGGACTGACGAGATTTTCTCATTAGGGTAATTATTGTAACGTTGGCCATGTAAATTACACAGCCAACTTTACGTTGCCACTGCTAGCTCAGAAGTAGCACACGAGACTGAGTAGAATGGACGCCAATTACATATGAAATAAGGTCAAGTTCAAGAGTATTTGTTATATACGTTTATTTACTATTGAAGTTACACATTTCACTTCCGAAGTTCTGAATATGCAGAGTACGAAACGTTCACAGATAACCATACAAGTGCATCACAGCGCCACAGTCGTTCTGAAAAACTGGCCTGAAGAAATAATAAATGCGGCGACCTCCCACACCGGTGGAGAAATAATATAGCAAAGTCTAGTTGCCGATGTGGGGGTTATCGTTACGCCTGACGCGGCCTAGGCGAGCATTGTAAGATGACTGACTTCACCGCCTGCTTGAAGGGCGACTCTCTTCCAACTGACCTGCACTGACCTGCCCTCAAGGGCGACTGACCTGAAGCACTGCTTGAAGGGCGACAGGCACACGTGTATTTGTGCTGCCTATCATCCCCCTCCCCAGAGATAAGGGCCTGGCCACGCACGCTCTCCACGCGTTATCGAAACTGACACATTATCGAAACTGCATTGTACAAACAACAACTGCGCCGTCAACATACCGATAAACGAACTTCTCGTACAACAAAACTTGTTGACACAGCCTGAAAGTTTCTAAATAATGCTAACGCATAACAAAAACTCCAACATTCGAAACGAAACTGTAAACAGACGCCTGATAAACGTAAAATAGCACACGTATGCCAGATAAACAAACTATCACGATAAAACGAACCACCGTGCCTTTAATTTTAAAACCCGATAAAAATATTACGAAGGTTAGCAAAGCTAAAGAAAAACCAACGAAAATGAAACACGTGTCCCGAAAATTAAGAATACTGCGTCATTACAATATAACACACGATTATTACTCTCTTTTCTCCTTAGCTTACAATGAGGTGACAAAAGTCATGGGATAGCAATATGCAAATATACAGATGTCAGTAGTATAGCGTACACAATGTAAAAATGGGCAACACATTGGTTGGGCTTTAATTTTTAGTCAAGTGATTCATGTGAAATGGTTTCTGACGTGATTATGTCCGCACGACGGGCATTAATAGACTTTGAACGCGGAATGGTAGTTGGAGCTAGTCGCATGGGACATTCCATTTCGGAAATGGTTAGGGAATTCAACATTCCTAGATCCACAGTGTCAAGAGTGTGCCGAGAATACCTAATTTCAGGCATAATCTCCCACCATGGACAATGCAGTGGCCGACCGCCTGCACTTAATGACCCAGACCAACGACGTGTGCGTGGAATGGTCAGTGTTCACAGACAAGCAACACTGAGTGAAATAACCGCAGGAATCAATGTGGGACTTACGACGGACTGTCCGTCAGGACATTGCGGCGAACTTTGGCTCTACTGGGCTATGCCAGCAGAAGACCGATTCGAGTGCCTTTACTAACAGCACGAAATCGCCTGCAGCGCCTCTCCTGGGCTCGTGACCATATCGGTTGGACACTAGACGACTGGAAAACCGTGGCTTTGTCAGATGAGTCCCGATTTCAGTTGGTAAGAGCTGACGGTAGGGTTCGAGTGTGGCGCAGACCCCACGAATCCATGGACCCAAGTTGTCTACAAGGAACTGTGCAAGCTGGTGGTGACTCCATAATGGTGTGGGCTGTTTTTACATGGAATGGACTGGGTCCTCTGGTCCAACTGAACCGATCATTGACTGGAAAGGGTTATGTTCAGCTACTTGGAGACCACTTGCAGCCATTCATGGACTTCATGTACCCAAACAACGATGGAATTTTTATGGATGACAATGCGCCATGTCACCGTGCCACAACTGTTCGCGATTGGTTTGAAGAACATTTTGGACAATTCCAGCGAATTATTTGGTCACCAAGATCGCTCGACATGAATCTCATCGAACATTTATGGGACATAATCGAGAAGTCAGTTCGTGCACAAACTCCTGAACCGGCAACACTTTCGCAATTATGGACGTCTATAGAGGCAGCATGGCTCAATATTTCTGCCGGTGACTTCCAAAAACTTGTTGAGTCCATGATACGTCGAGTTGCTGCACTTCGCCGGGCAAAAGTTTGTCGCCTCAGTGTATATCTGTGATAAAAGGTGATGTGCATTTGACTGACATCTTCGCACTAATGTAAGGTTCAGTAACAACGGTTACTTGTTTTATCTCGACCCTTGAAAAGTATTTGTCCCCATCCGTACCTTTGCCATCCTCCCTCTCTTTCGGTAAGCACTGTCATTTTGTAAGACGGTATTCTAAGAACCAGACTGGGGTGATGCTGATTATTTTTTTCAGGTATATAGAAATATTCGGCTTGCAAATACACATAAAATATTTAGGAAGATGCTGTAAAGAATTTCTATATTATAAAATTCTTCAAAAAAAAAAGCGACGATAAAATTTGTCAATAAATGCATGTATAACTATTAATAATTTTAACGTTATATAAACATAATTACCCCAAAAAAAACACCACCAGTTCCTGAATTGAATAGTTTTTGGTAGTTTATAAAAACAGAAATTAAATACATCACTCAATAGTGTTTGTATTTATACGAGTTAATTGGGTGTTTAAGTTATTCGTTTATATTTGTAGAAATAGATAACAAAATAAAAATTTTCTACTTCCTAACGTTTTAACTAATCGCGTGTGCGAGGTGTTAACTTATTCTTCAGGTAGTATCTTATCGTTTCATCTTGATCAATCGGCCACATTTCCATTTCGTTAATTTTTTACATGTGTGACGTTGAGGAAAATGTTAACTGTCACATGGTGTAGTACACAGAATTGAAATTTTATTATTATAAAACTGTTGTTTGTAGGTGAAACTATTACGAAGTTCGAAGACCACATTTTATCCGACATTCGGAAGACATAACTCAAGCCCACTCTAATGGTTTATACAAGTATTCTGAAATTCACTCTTTATAGTCTTCAAAATATGTTGTTTACTAACAGCATATATGATATATCTAACTTCGTTTCAAGATTATTTGAATTACTATCATTTAAAATATGTTTTGTTAATGGAAAGCAAAACATACAAGTAAAAAAAAAAAATCCATTTTATTTTCCAATAATGAGCCAGCAGTTTACGTGCGTAAACTACCAAAAACTAGTTATTTTACAGTTTACAGTAACGTTTCAATTGTTGCCGTTTTGCCACAATAGACGTAAAGTATTTATAAATTTGCATTCACCTTTCATGAAACACGCCGATCGCTCTCTCTCTCTCTTTCTCTCTCTCTCTCTACAGGAGAACTTAATTATCGGATATATTTTTTTCACTGGTTAGATCAGTGTGTGAGATAATCTTCGGATTCAATTTCATTTGGACGGGATATCGGCAACTTCGTCTGCAAAGTAGAAATACATGATCAGCCATTCGGCAGGTCATTTACCAATTCAGCTCCTGTCAGATAATTCTGTGTGTAACAAAAAAAATTGATGATTAATTTGTAAATGTAGATAGTAATTTTATGCGTTTCACGCGAAAAGTAAACGGTAAAGAGCTATGGTTATTACCGAAGATTCGATGTATTCCATGTATCAAAGTACAGGATTCTGATGGATGTACAAATATACAATAAAAATTAACCGAAATATTTTGGAGCGAATTTATTAGTTTCTCGCATTTTTCTTTTAGAGAAGGGGTAAGGTATTATAAAAATTATATTCCAAAGTAAGTGTTTAAAATTTATTTTAGTTTTCTTATATTTCGATTTGAAATTTGCTATCTTCACCAATAACTGTGTTATAACACAAGAGGTAATTGTGCAGAAGCATTTTATGTGAAATCGTTGTTTACCCGTATATCGGTACACATATGTCTTTTAAAGACGACATTTTGCCAGAAAACATAAAAACAACAATTACCTATAGCGTATTATTTTTACTTTTACCGTATTAAATGTATTCACGGAGACAATAAATAGTGAAATAGTTAAATATCGCATTTAAAGCTTGCCCATGCAGTTTTCTCAATTGGTAAGAGACAAGTAAGACTGTATAGGCGTAGTTTAATCTGTGGTCTGATATAATGTTGCAGATATAATTTGCACAGTACATCGTCACGACGGAAACACTGCACGCCTTGCGCATAGGGGCGATGTGGCGCTAGGGGTGCGTGTAAGTGTCGCCCGTATCGCTCCCTCGCTTCTTGAGCTTTGGAACGCGCAGCTGCATACTATTAATAACAGTGAGGTCTTGGGCGCCGGTGAATCTGAAGTGATGTAAGGATGATGGAGCGGGGGGATGTGAAAGTGGATGGGAAAGGAAGAGTCCCGAGAAAACCCGCCCGCCAACGGCAAGGAGCGCCACGTTCCTACACGTGAAAATATCGGGCTGCGCCGCCGGGAGTCGAGCCTGGTTCGCCTCGGTGATAGGTGGGTAATCTGGACACTACACCACCGCGACCCCTACAAGAGTTTTAAGAAAACATGTCAGTAGCGACACCTGGTTTTTCGCGGAGTTGGTTTGCGATGTTGGTGGTTTAAACAACATACATTATATAAAGGACCTGATTTTGTTTTCATTTAGAACGTAGGTTGAAAGCATGCACTGGTAGCTTTTTTATGGGAAATAATTGTAACGAATATTATCTTTACAGTATTCTTATTATGTGTAATTCTGTATACGAGAATTAATCTGATAAATGGAAATACATTATACTGGAGTTTTTAAGCACTTTAATTGTACGTTAAATTGTTTTAAAATAGCAATAAATAAGTAGTGACATTTTTTTGAGAATCCCGGTGTCCTTATATACCAGGTAAAAGTATGCACTTCAAATTATATTATTTGTTGGTAGAATAAGCACATACAAGAACAAAAGACGTATTGTTAATGGAATCATTCTCTTGGGCTGTTAAGCAAAAATCTCACCTTTTCCTAGTCCCTTGCGGGCATCGTATTTCACACCACGAGCCTTCGACATACATCCATTTATCACTACTGAGTGTCGCGACAACAGACACTTGATACATCATGACGCTCAGTGGCTCTTCTTCAGCTGAGGGCAATATGTTACTGGCAGCAAACATGTGTAAATCCTAGGATTGGGCACATCCAGCAATGATTTATAACTCCCAAGAAAGACGCTTCTTTTCAGAACGCGTTTTCTTCCAGCCTAGCTGTTCAGTCGACACACTGTTCCTTCTAGGTTTTGTGGAGTCGAGTTGAGAGAATTTGGGTGGCTCTTAACAACGAGGTCTTGAGAGCCGATGAGAGTCACATGAGGTGAGAATGGAGAAACGCCGGAATGCAAGGGCGGGGTAAACTGGAGATCCCCGAGAAAACCCGCCGACCAGCGGTATCTTCCGGGACGATTGCCACTTGAGAAAAATCCGGGAGCGACCCGGCCGGGGGTAGAACACGGTTCGCCTTGGTGGGAGGCGAGCAGTCTAGCTGCTCAGCCACCGCGGCCCCTCTATCCCTTTTGAGCGTGTAGTTTTCTACGCTGAGTGAGGTGTATAATAATTGACTTAATTTCTGAAAAACTTTCATTCCCACCTCCTTAACACTTTTTCAGAGTGCATAAGAGTAATTGTAATCCATTCATAGTTACTTCCAACTTTTCTGAAGCTCGGCTAAAATTCAATCTTCAAGCTATTCCTCCGCCTCATGCTAATAGAGCTTAACTAACACTATCAAATTACACAAAAGGGACAACGCACCATAATAGTGCGTACTCACTTTAATAATATTTTATGTGAGAACTATTTATTACTAGGCATTACCAATTTGCCTATTTTCTCTCTGTTTTTATTCATGTTTATTATAAATGAAATATTATAATTTGTACATTAAATGTAAGTTAAAGTTCAGTTTATACAAAAAAAACTTTTATGTTACGACAATTATAAAACGTTTGTAATACACGACATATTTAGAAAACAATCAAACACGTCGTTCTGTGGGTAGTTTTTCCAATGCTTGGTTGAAAAAGTGTGAAGAACGGGAGTGGGAAATCAAAATTTAGTTTTCATTCCAGTTACAAACACACACTTCTCAGTTTAATTTATTTTATTTGAAAACCTTTAATATCATTTGGTAATTCATTGCAAATTATCTGTCCTGACTGTGTAACGGCCATCGGGAGCATATAGCTATTCCTAAGGAGGTATCTGGTTCAGTTCTGACCTAAAACCATCATTGGCGCTGAATTTTCCTGGTGACTATACAACATGCCCTGGAATGTTCGTGTTGGAAGAAGTAAGAACTATAGGTATACGAAATTTTGACATTATCTTCTAAAGGGATTGTTCAGAAAAACAGGAATTATCATTTAATGAGCTTCTTTGATGAAAAGGTTAGAGTATTGTCTTAAAGAATTTAGGAACCTCAGTTGTTAGTAAACCTGAGTTTGTGGGGCGGCCACGCTGTAACATGAAATGACAGTGTGTGTGTGGATCTTGAATTCCGGAGTGGAATCGAGGTCTCGAGAGTCGACGAGGGTGAAGCGAGGTGAGTATGGAGCAGCGCCGGAATGCAGGGACGTAAGGAAACGGAAGATCCCCGAAAAAAAACCCACCTACCCACGAGCGAAAACCGGGAGAGACCCCACCCGGAATCAAACCCGGTTCGCCTAGTTGGCAGACGATCGCTATAGCCTCTGCGCTACTGCGGCCCCCTTGCCTTCCAGATGGGCGGTTGCGTTTACGTGTGGTCGTGCCTTGCGTGAGAGGCAGTGTTAAAATGCGAATGCTAGGACAATGTTTGAAAACTTCAGCAATTATCAGTAGGATTTGGCAGTACACTGAGAATAATATTTTGTTTAATAAAACAAA
Organism: Clitarchus hookeri; assembly: GCA_002778355.1. Classification (NCBI taxonomy): domain Eukaryota; kingdom Metazoa; phylum Arthropoda; class Insecta; order Phasmatodea; family Phasmatidae; genus Clitarchus; species Clitarchus hookeri. The sequence goes on from NQII01004344.1 coordinate 35,913, forward strand.
GTTTTTTTTTGGCGTAACGAAATTAGTTGTTCGTATAGAGTCAATGCAATATTTTATTGTTGAAACCAAATTATTTGTTCTTATTTGATTGCCTTAAACAAATATATATAGTTGGTTCAACCAAATATGTTTGACAGTCTTATTTATTTTGGCCAATCACAGAGATTTTGTTCATTCAAGCGTGTATTTTGATAGATGAACACAATTCAATAGGTTGCTTTTCAAGTTTATTTAGCACAACAAAATATTAAGTTGGGGCAACTAAAGATATTTTTGGTCCTACACAAACAATTATTTTGTTGGCAGTTATCTCAGCGTAAGCGGCAAAATAACAAAAATTAAGTACACAATAAAACCGAATCTTTAAAATGTGTTGTTTGATATTAAAATTGAATTAGGCGTTTGTTTAGTTGGTATTTCGTTTTTGCAATCTTTTTTAGCAACAGGCAAATATAAAAAAAATCATTGTTGTGTATAGTTAAATTTTGTAAGTTTGCTGCACGCTGTCAAATCCTGTTGCTTACTGCTTAAGTTTTCAGTTGTTTAAACACCTTTATTACGAAAAACTGATCTACGAAGTGTCCCATCTCACGGGCGTGCTTGGCCCTTCACACACTGTGGATATTCACGTTTACTGCTGCTGCGTCGGCGGTTTGTCACCTCACCAGTGAATGTTATATAGATCTTCGCTGTACTTAAGGAAACTGGGGCGAGGAGGCGGTAAACAATCCTGGCTACCAGCTGTTTCCCAAATCTAAGTCCGACACAGCCCGGTCGCACTGGGCCGAGAAAGTGCTAAGGGAATGCCGTCATACTTAACTTTACTCGGGAGAAGGACAAGCGCGTGCGCGGTAGTTTGTAAATGTCAGTGGAAGTATTTAGCTTTGTGTGTGTTTTTAAATTATTTTCGGACTCAGTATGACGGACTCAAAATTCAAAGTTCCCGGTGGCGCCCTGAGAAACAAAAGAGCCGATATTGCTTTTGTTTGCGGGGATAACGTAAAAGTAGAAAGAAGCGCTCCTGGTATGACCTTTTAATAGGTATCGGCCACCAGGAGGGGAGGTTTGGTGAGGAAAGAGCCGGTTCCACCGGGAACTTTGCACTTAATGGAACAGAACTGTCGGAGAAAGGTTGCCAAGAATTTTTATCACTTATTTGTTGTTTGTTTGTTTATGACAGAGTAATTTCGAATTGATTATCTTTTTTATTTCAGGTTGTTCATGAATAACTGAGTACTTCTGAAATCAGCATTTTAAAATGTCACTACTCCTACCTGCATATATTTCAACGGCCGCGCTGAGAAGCGTGCGCCCAGTAATGTTGGTTAACGACGGAGGGAAAGTAGTTCCATGTCTTCACGCTGAATCAAAAGTGTTATGTGAACATTAGTGAATACGGAAATAATTTATTTTGCTTTCTTGTTTTCAATGCATACAAATATTTTATTCCGGACAGAAATGAGAGTCTATATTTTGTTGCCCATTCCATACACGTGGTTATTAAAACATAAATGCGGTCGTCGAAAAGTGCCAAAGTAAGCAAAAATCGCTGTAAGAAGCACTTTGTTAACGATATTTATTCTTCTGTGAAGCAATGTCTTAAAATATAGGGACAGTGTCGTATCTGTTCTGAACAGATTGTTGAATCAAATCCCGATAGCCACTGTTTAAAAGATATCCATTCAACAGTACAACAGGAAAATATTAGGTTTTATATTTATTATTCGCAATGAAATTGTTCCTTTTTTCCCTTTTTTCCTTCTTCTTTTATTTAAAAAAAAAAAAAGTTTTAAATAGATTTTCTAGAACGCAGAAAACAAAATAAATTTTTGGTGCTCTGTGGCGTTCCTCGCTTAATAACTTGAAAGGATATCAAGACATATCGACTTACAAGATAACCTCATCTGGGAAAGAACTTAGAAATTCTATCCAACTGGGAAATCGAGCCCATACCGTTAGGTTTTGCACGCGGGAGACATAACCAGCTCCGCTATTGGTTGAAGCGAAGGGTTGGAATCAAATTGCATTACAGCCTAGAGGAAGAGCTCTTGTGTTTTTATGAAACAGGGAAAAAAATATACTAGCTATTCATATTTGTTTGTCTTCCATAGCACGTCGCGCGTTATTTATTACGACGGAATGTGTTTATTCTAGTCAAACGCCAGACATTACTCTGATATACAAATAATTCCGTCTTTTAATTTTACATAATGTAACATTTGTATTTCTTGCGCTATTAGATTGCACTCATATTTACATTCATATTTAAAGAGTTTTTTGCGTTTTATTCGAATAGTCAGGATTTTTTTAAAGAGAGTAGAATTAGTGATTATAAAACTGGAAAGCAAACTAATAAAATACTTTTATGCAATCGGAGTTGCTATAATACAACAAGATGTTAGCTTACTGACATTTCAGTACATTCTTGCTGTCGTTTAGAGACTATTTTGTCGACATGCCAACTTGTTTGCGGACGCAGAGCATTAATTTCATCCTGCATTTCCTGTATTTCTTTGAATACGCGTGTTTTTTTCTATAGGCTACTCACGGTAAAGTGAGCACTTCTTGAAGCAGCCCCGTTTAGAACAATAGTCAATAAATACATATTTTTTGCAGCATTAGACGCTAAATTTTGAGTCCTGTGAATTATAAACACTTTGTTTATCATCTATATTGTAATATATATTTTAAAAAGTGATGGGGTATAAAAAATGGCTGATATGAAAAAAGTAACTAGGGCTCCAAAAGTGCTTACTTTACCGTGAACTGCCTATATTACTGTTGGTAATTTCTGCTGATGAATGCCGTTATTATATTATATTCAGTATTTGGAGAGATATATATTGAACTCTGTATTATGATCTCGCTATGAATGAGCGATTAAAAATTTCCCCATTTGCGTATTACCTACATGCGCGCAAAACTTGAAAATCGTTTGATTTAACAGAAAACGTTACGTTTCCCGCCAGAAACGTATTACTGTGAGCTGATAATTGTTAACGGCGATGCCTACAAAGCCTGGAGCCGGAGTGTTTAAATGGCGAAGGAATGTTAAAGCACTTCCTTCCTAATGCAGCAATTTTAAAGATAACTGTTTCGAACAAAATGTATTCTACGGTACATTTCTTAAGGAATACTGGCACGCCAAGTAATCTGGCCAATTTTTATGTTTAATATTTTTAGCCTACTTTCCAAATAAAAGAAAGGCCTACAAGATCACTTTCCTGTTTGTGTGTCTGTGTGTGTGTGTTTGCCTGTGCGTGTGTCCCCCTTTCAATTTTTGAACGCGTGGACCGAATTTCACCAAACTTGGTACACATATAATACTTTGTAAGGACGTCTGGCTTTTATAGTTTTCAACTACGTTGGGCACTTACTTTAAAAATGGCGGACATTAAAAAAATTGGAGTGTTATGTCATATCTAAGGAACCATTCCAACGATTTAAACCAAATATTGTATGCTGGCAGAGCATCGTGTAAGAATTATGTTTTGAAATGGATATTTTTGTTGATTCCCCATTTTGGAAAATATCACCAAATGAAGAGATAAATATCTTACATTATATATTGAAATCTATTACACCAATTCTCACTCAATTTGGCAGGTAAGTAATACGATGATAGGCCAAGTAACCGTCAGTGATTTTACATGATTAGATAGTTACTTTTAAAATGAAGGCCATACGAATGTTTTTAGGTTTATTTGGTATATCCGTCATGCCATTTAAAAAATTCCAAGCAACATTTGGAAGCTGAAAGTATCTGTTATAAGCATCTTATATACCAACATATAACCACTTTTGTAGACCATCTTGGAAAATAGCGCTATGCGAATAAATAACGATTTTATGTGATATCTCGGGAAACAATTGACCAATTACTATAAAATTTGGCAAACAATTAGTACTCTAGCAGATTATGTAAAATTGTATGTTTTAAGTACGTCAGACATTTATTTTAAAAATGGCGGACGTTTAGTTGTTTAATCTTTAAATTCTGTATCGTAGAAACCATGAAATAATTTTCAACTTATCGTTATGCGCTGTCAGTAGATATTACAACTATCAACTCTTTATACATGGAGCATATATTTATATACATGGAGCATAATTTTTATTGAGATTTTGTTACATAACATCATGCAAATAAATAAAGCTTTTGTCATATCTCAGGAAACAACTGACCAATTACTATAAAATTTGGCAAACAACTATTACTGAGGCAGATAATGCTAAGTGGTGTGTTTAAAGCATGTCAGACACTTATTTTAAAAATAGCGGCCATACAGCATTTTTAGCTTAGAATGCTATATCGTCGAAACGATGTAATCAATTCCAATTAACTTTGTATGCTGGCAGTAGGTATTACAATTATTAACTGTATCTACACGGGGCTTCTTCTGTCATCCATTTTATAAGATATAGCGACATGCAAATAAATTAAGTTCTTATGTCATATCTCGGCAAAAAAAAAAACAGATGTCTACCAAATTTGGTAAACAAATAGTATTGCAGCAGGTGGTGTAGACTCGTATGTTTCAATTAGGTCAGGCACTTATTTCCAAAATGGTGGCTATATAAATATTTTAGTTCAGTATATTTTATCTACGAAGCAAATTCCAATTTATGTTTGTATTATCGCAGTACTTACTATAACCATCAAACATGTCTATGCAGAGTTTCATTTCTCTGACATTTTGTATGATAGCCTCACCATAACAATAGAGTTTTTGTCTCATGTCTTGGGAAAAAATCAACCGATGCCACATAACCAAATGTTCTATGTAGACATTATACATTAGAAGCATCGTATATGAAGCCTCTTTTTTTTGTACAATGGCATCAATAAGAAAATACATTTTTTAATGGCTTATCTCAGTGACCCAACAACTGATTTTCACCTAATTCTTCACACAAGTAGCGCGATGGTAGGCCATGTATACTAACATCTCTTAAGTGGTTCAGTCGCTTATTTTTTAAATGACGGCCCTGTAATATTTTATGTTAGTTAACCATATAATTCGAAACATTAGACTGATTAAATCCGAAGTTTATTCTCTGAACCCGACCTCTATAAAGCAGTGCATTGCACGCTAGCTTATTGTACGAGGTATTCTGGGTTCAATTCCCGGGTTTGGAATGTGTGTATTTAATTGTGTCACTACTGTTAGATAAGATTCTGGTTTCATTTCTAAAGTTATTGCTTTCAAAGAGATGTCAAATCCTTCCTACCAACGCCGCTTTTAAGAAGTTATTAAAAAATTAATTACACCCATGATGAGGAAAGTAGGCTTATAAGTTATATCAGCAAAGTCTTGTTCACTATAAAAAATTACATTTTACAAAAAAATGGCGAATGAAGGTTTTGGAAATTTCTTAACGTGGGTGAATTCTTTGAGAACATTGCGTTTAACATATATTTTCAAAACAATTATATTTAAAATTTATGGATTGTGAAGGAACTTCTATATCGTTTATTCCCCATTTAAACTCCGTGGTTGAAGGTTTGGTAAGAAGAGTCATTAGGTACGATAAATTACGTTCAGATAAAGCATATAAATGAAAATAAAATATATCGTTTTCCTGTGTCAACTCCGTATGCTGGAGGAAGTCTGGAGATATCCCCTTTCTTAAAGAAAGACCGGGCGGTGAGCGGCAACCGTCTCCGGTCGTGTCCAGGCGAGACACTAGGGGTCTGGATAGAACCCTGGCCAGGCCACGCGCTCAGTGCTGAGTCTGAGGACATCAGAACCTGTGGTAGGGTGTTCTCATGCTGCACTTGCTTTCAATCAGGTGGGGGCTCTGAATCTAGTCAACTCAGATGCTAAGCTAGGACACCTGCGATGAGAGGGCGTCTCCCCCGCCGACTGGGTGGTCGTAGCGGCGGAATGGTCTTTGTGGCTACGAGCGCTAAGTAAAAATACAAAAGTACGAAGGCTGAGTAGCCCAACGGCACTTAACGCACATACAAGCACCACCGTAAAGCCACTTGATCTCTTCAGTGCCCTTGACGGAAGGGGACATTTGAGGATGCATTCGTGCCCTTCGTTTGAATTAGAACAGCATTTTTGTCAACGTCACAAACTCGGTGCTTTTTTTTAAGGGCACGTTACCAGCTGAATTGGAACACTGCTACTTACTCAACTGTAATAGGTTGATTTCAACTGTTAAAACAAGTATTCACCTACCATCCTAAATGTTAATTTGGGTTGTCCTGTAATGGTGAAATAATATATATTTTGGAGTAGGTGCTGCGTGTTCTCGTTCACTTGCTCTCGATTTATTCGCGGTGATTGAATCCTCGTTCTCCTCGTGACAAAGTGCGCATATGTTGAATTCGAGCACCCTTGTTCATTAGTATCTCGATATTACTTCGACATGAGGTGAGTATCATTTGCCTTTAAAACAGAAGCTATAGTTCATTCATGATTACTTCAAATTTTCAGAAGTCCTTCTTAAGTTCCATTTTCAGGATATTTCTCCCACTCATGCAAATAAAGCTCGACTAAGTCTAGAAAATTACACCAAAGAGACAGCGCACCGCATTTGCGCGCAATCACTCTAATAACATTTTGCATGAGATCTACACTGAAGAGCCAAAAAACTGGTATATGCATGATATGCAAATAAAAGAGGTATGGAACCAATCAGAGTAAGGCGATGCGGTCGGCAGCGCCCATATAAGACAACAAGCATCTGGCAAAGTTGCTAGGTCGGTTACTACTGCTACAACGGCAGGTTATACAGATTTAAGTGAGTTTGAACGTGGTGTTATAGTCGGCGCACGAGAGATGGGACATATAATCTCCGAGGTAGCGATAAAATTTGGATTTTCGCGTACGACCATTTCACGAGTGTACCGTGAATATCGGGAATCCGGTAAAACATAAAATCTTCGACATCACTGCGGCCGGAAAAAGATCGTGAACGAACGGGACAAACGATGACTGACGAGAATCATTAAACGTGACAGACGTGTAACCCTTTATCAAATTGGCGCAGATTTCAATGCTGGTGCATCAACAAGCGCCAGTGTGTGAACTATTCAACGGACCATCATTGATATGGGCTTTCGGAACCGAAGGCCACTCGTGTACCGTTGTTGACTGCACGACACAAAGCTTTACGCCTCGCCTGGGCCCGCCAACACCGCCATTGGCCTGTTGATGACTGGAAACACATTGCCCGGTCTGACGAGTCTCATTTCCAATTGTATCGGGCTGATGAACGTGTACGGGTATGGAGGCATCCTCATGAATTCCTGGATCCTACATGTCAACAGAGGACTATTCAAGCTGGTGGAGGCTCTGTCATGGTATAGGGCGTGTGCCGTTGGCGTTAAATGGGACCCCTGTTACGTCTAGATACGACTCTGACAGGTGACAGATACGTAAGCATCATGTCCGATCACCTGAACCCATACATGTCCATTGTGCATTCCGACGGACGTGGACAATTCCAGCAGGACAATGCGACACCCCACACGTCGAGAGTTGCTACCGAGTGGCTCCAGGAACACTGTTCTGACTTGAGACACTTCCATTGCCCACCTAAATTACTAGACATGAACATTATTGAGCATATCTGGGATGCCTTGCAACGGGCTGTTCAGAAGAGATCTCCACCGCCTCGCACTCCTGTGGATTTGTGGACTGCCCTGCAGGATTCATGGTGTGTATTGCCTCCTGCATACTTTCAGACATTAGTCGAGTCCATGCCACGTCTTCTTGCGGCACTTCTGCGTGCTCGCGGGGGCCCTGCACGATTTTAGGCAGATGTTCCAGTTTTTTTGGCTTTTTAGTGTATTTCTTCCTGAGCATTGCCAAAACAACTATTTTCACTCTGTTTTTATTCATATTATTTGTAAATTAAAGGTTTATGTAATGATATGAGCGATTGTTTAATTTAACCAAAAATAAGCGACTTTTATGTCAGCAAAAGTATAAAACGTTTGTGGTATATGACATTTTTTTTGGAAACAACAAAATACGTCATTCATTGGGCGATTTTTGAAAGCTTTAATTGAAAATTCTTGAAGATTTTGCAATTGTATTCTAGTTCTTCAGCGCTCGCACAAAGTTAGACCGACATTTTTTCCTGTCAGTAAAGTATCCCGTGATGACTTTAAAAACTCTAAATATGCGTTATAAATAACTGAGGTATAAAAAGTAGGCAGTTTTTGAAAAAAAAGTAACACAAATACATAGAAACCTTAACTTTCTAGGGTGCCGGGTTTTCAGCCATATCTTCGTATTGTATGCGCAAGCGGCAAATGAAATGAACGAAAAGAGAACACCCACAAATTAAATACTTTTAATAAACAGTTGAGTGACAATACCTGGGATTGAACTTGTGTTTCTCGCGAATATGAGATGACCCTACCTCCTGGGTAGTTTTTCCGACACGAGATCTTCGATCGTTCAGAGCAAGACCAAATCGATATTCATCGCCCAGCACATTTCCGTCCCATTAAATTTCTCTGTGTGATGTTGGTCGGCGCTAGGGCAATTTCTGGCGTTAATGATAAAGTCTCAATGGAGCACCATGTATAAAGACGCTGGCTTAGAACCCAGCAGCTTCATGCGGACGATTGCCAAATGTTTGTCGTGTCAAATGACGTGCGAACAATAGCACGAATGTGGGGACAGTTGTTGCTGTTTGATCCACAAGGACCGCCGGAAATAGGCGATCATCGTCTCATTCTACTCAGGCCCGTAGTTCTCTTCCTATTATTGTGTACGTCTTCATTTTTTGCCATTACTGCTGCTGGAGAGTTCCACCCAACATTCCCATACGTGCCTCACAAGGACAAACGGGCCTTTCACAAGCAAATGTTGGGACACATCAAAACTGCAATCATATTTGATAACTGTGTTTATTTCGTAATCACAGGAACATTAGCAACTACATCAAGAACATCTGGAAACTGAGTTTCATGTATCCGTTGAAAAACCAGCTATCTTGCTAACAAACGGTTGGGCTGTACTGAAATTAGGTTTGAACATGAAAAGCCTCCGAGTAGAATTTACCAACGAAAAACGTAATAATTTTCCACAAAAAATGTTGGAATTATGTTAAGTTAAAACAAAGTCAGTCTGGCATTTGCATTGTTACATGTGAAAGAATAATATGTTGCAATACTGCATCACATAGCTAGAAAACCAAAGATATTTAAAACAAATAACGAAAAGGATAGCTCACTCTTTTAAAACTTTCATATTAATTTTGTTTATAAAACTGTAAAAACGCTTATTTACATAAGATAAATTATTTTTATAACTAAAAACTAGCTTAGCGTCCGCGGTTTTGCCTACTTGTAATGCATAAAATAGACACGCAATTTTTTTTATTTAAGGACTTCGTTTTACTCTGCATTGGTCGTTTTCCTTTAAGGTGCTACGATTACCAATTTTATAATTGTAAAGTGTGTACATAAACAAGAAATTTTAATATAGTATCATTAAGACTTAACATATGTACGCCTTTTCAAAACCTCAAGGGATGAATGAAAAAAAATCCGCCCTTGATAGGCGTCTACTCCCAAAAGAGAGATCATCACTAACTATAATATTTCTGAGTCCAGCGTTTTGGGCTGCGCGTTCATGAGTCAGAGATGACTTTGAGCTTTATGTATAGAGTTTAAATAATAGGACGTAACGATAATATATCGGATATATGAGCCATTGAGGAGTCCTCGAAAACTCATTTAATGCTTTGTACCCTCTTAGGAGTTCAATTTCACAAAAATTCTGAAGCTTTTTTGGCATTAGTGTAGGCAGAATTAATAAAAAATTGTATTACGGTACCTCCTCGGGTTAAGAAGCTATTGAAGAGTTTTCGAAAACATATTTTTTCTCCTTTTCACTGTCTTAGAAATTGAATGTAAACAAAAACCCTAAAATCAGTTAATTTTTTTAGGCATCTGTATAGGTAACCATTGAAGCTAACAACACAACGATATCTCATCGGGTTAATGAGCTACTGGACGTTTCGGCAGGGCGTTGATAAATGAGTGCGTCCGTCAGTAGGGAAACTTCATCTTATATAGACTTATTTTTTATAAATCATAACGTAGCAGACGAAATGAGACAGTTAAAATGAAGCAGGAATTGTATCTCTAGGTTGTGTTCTTCAAAAATATCCGACTTCCTTGCGCCGAAGATGTAACAGTCTTATGCTCATGTTAGTTGAAACTGGGGTTTAAAGTATTTCAGCTGGGGAAAAAAATGCCAAAACTTCAAGGTTAAAAATCTGTCTGAAACTTAGAGATTTTTTTTCATATATTTATTTCCGACTGTTACAGAGCGAAGGCATGCAATTAATTATGCGTTATCGAGATATTCACATATTACTACTGTGAAGCTTTCCCGAGTTTAATATATCGAGAAACTACTTTTCTAATGACGGACGACAGCTACAAACGTACCTCCAAACACTTCATCCCACTGAAATGAGACACTCTAAAATCGAAACAGTTAAAACTGCTCCTAATCAGCGAATTTGACGGCAGTTTTTTGAAACTGCTCCACTTGAATCAGCAAAATTCTATTGATCATTTTATTTGCTGGTATTCGCTCATTAAACAGTGATTTATACTGATACCTAGGGAATTACACTGGCCTGACAGTCAAGGCCCCAGTGCAATGCAATGATTCGCCAGAAAATACCAGCTCATTAACTCAAGATTCAGTAAAAATATTGTAATGATTGAAATCACAGGCTCAGATTTAGAGTGAAGGATAAAAGGTGATAGTTTCATAGTTACCTGCATGAACACAGGCATCGTGCGCATCTGAAGAGTGTAAATCAAAGTCAGTCTGCGCAGTCTATTCACCACCCCGCTCCCCGCAACCCGCCCTGCTGTTACTGACTCAACGCCAGGCTTGGCGGGCGACTGTCGTTTAGGCTCTGGAAGAACCTGAATGATAGTGAAAGGGGAAAGCTCCGCTGCTGGCGAGGGAGTGAAGAGATTTGGGCGGCTCTTAACATCTAAGTTTCGAGAGACAATGAGGGCGAAGTGAGGTGAGTGTGGAGCAGGAGATCCCCGAGAAAACCCGCCGACCAGCGTCATCGTCCAGTACGATTCCCCAAATGCGAAAATCCGGAGGCGATCCCGCTGGGAATCGAACCAGGTGCGTCTTGTTGGGAGATTAGTAGTCTAACCACTACACCACCGCGGCCCCTCCACTGCTGATGTTTTGCGCCACACATATACGCGTCAAATTTTACCACACACGGCTTGCACTTCAGTTATACATATTTTGTTTTCTATACTTTCTTTTTGTTAAAGTATGCTAGGTGTCTCGTCTTCTTATGACAGTGAGCCTGCAGCACTGCTGTGGCAAGTATCGTGCATATTATATTATATATATTTATCTCAAACATATTCACATATAGTCTATTCGCGGATTCTTCACACTTTTTGAATGAAATATTTGAAAAATCACCTGATGCAAGACGTGTTTGGTTATTTTCTAAATATTCCATGTATCACAAGCATTTTCTACCTCTGTTAACATTACAGTATCTTATTTTTCGTTAAATTGAAATTTTACCTGCATTTTATTTATAAATTTTAATATTTCATTTATAATAAATATGAATTAAAACAGTGAGAAAACATGTGTGTTGTTGGGGCTTAGTAAGAAATAGTTCTCATGCAAAATATCATTACAACTGAGTGCGCACGAATACGGTGCGTTGTTCTTCGGTATAATTTTCTGGACTTAGTTAAGCTTACTTTACTCGAGGTGGAGGAATATCCTGGAAGTAGAACTTTAGCAGGACTTCAGAAAAGTGTGAATTAACCAAGAATGGATTATAGTCTATTAACGGTTATTTACAAATTTTCTGAAGCCATGCTTAGGTTCTATCTCCAGGATATTACTCCGCCACATGCAAACAAAGCTTATTGGAGTAAAAAAAATTACACCAGAACGACAACGTACTGCATTCGTGTGCACTCAATTTAATAATATTTTGCATAAGAACTATTAATTACTAGGCATTACCAACACTCCTATTTTCTCACTGTTTTAGTTCATATTAATTTTAATGAAATTTTATAATTTACACATAAGTGTAACTAAAATTTCAATTTAACCAAAAATAATCTACTTATGTTAACAAAAGTATAAAACGTTTGTGATACATAAAATAATTAGGAAACCACCAACCACGTCTTACATGGTGTGATTTTTCAAAGGTTTGATTAAAAAAGTGTGAAGAAACCTCGAATAGATTATACATGTTGATCCTGAACTGCAGGTACAAACGCAAAATGAGGTAGAAATTATTACACGAATCACGTCTTACAGTAATTCGTAAGGGAGGTAGGTACCCTTGGAAATCGATATTGCAAATGGTTTTTATTCTAAATAATAAAACATGCTTGAGATGATAGTACAATTCCATGAAAACTATTGTCTTGAGTCGAGATGGTTGTTGGATAATATCATCCTCATTCGTTGGAAAATTGTGGCTCCCATGTAATTCAACGAAACTGTGTAAACCTTGGGTGTGAATCACTTGTAACGACGTCATAATCATGTAAACATTAATGTACAAAAAAAGCGTTGTGTTGGTGTAACGCACTCGGGCTAACGTTATCGAGGAAACAGGCAAAGTTTGTAAGTGCGGGGTTGGTTGCCTGCCTTACGAATTACTATAGGGCATCAGTCTTATACTGTTATTTAACTCATTCTCCGTAGGGAATCACCTCACAGCGTTTGCACCTGTAGTTTAAGGACATTCTGAATACGAAACATGGAAAACTATGGCAGCGCCTTCGTACGCTGTATGTGCACGGGTATATACTCTGGAAGCCATGGCTGCATAATGAATGCGAGTCTGTGTGTACCTCAACTGACACAGCATAGATGGCAAAGCTACGCCACACAGTCTCATCACACTAGAATGTATTACATGGACACATTGTTATGAACCGTGATCAGGCCTTAGCTGAACGACCTGCTTGATTACGCCTTCAAACATCAAACCAGGACACGGGCCGTGATTGCCGAAATATGATATGTGAGGCAACATCAGAAAACCCCTTCCACCGGCCAATAAACGGGGCCGATAACTTACACACCGCCTCCAGTACTGAACAGTGTAAAGTTATGAGCGGTGTATTATCGCTGAGGCATCTTACCTAGAGCACGTCTGGAGATTAATGTGTCCGGCCGTCGCTAAACGCCTCTTGAATCAGCCCACGGCGATATGAACAAAGCGGGGACTCTCAAATTAGGTTTGAATAGGAAAGTAGCGCGGTAACATGTCTTAATATAATGATATAACATCCTGCTGCGTTACGTAAAGTTCTGAAGTTTAGAATCAGTATTGTACGTAGCTAAATAGTCGTGCCATCTTAAGTGTGCAATAAACCTCCTTCTGTTGTGCTCTACCTAACTCTTGAGTTATGATCTGCTACTCCCCTATACACCCGTTAGGTGTGCTTTTTACTTTAAAGGTAAATTATAACAATATGTAATACTATGAGAAATATTATACTACAACACTTTGCTGTATGGCTATGTACTTGAGCTCCATACATACCGCTGCGGTTACAGAGTATGACCGNAAGTGTTTCAACATCATTCTCGCTGCACTTCTCTGAGAGTCGTTGTGCGCCGCTGTATCTGTGCATGTTCACTTGCATATCGTCTACCAGTGTGCCTACTTGCCAACTTGCACGGGTGCTGAATTGATGTTACAGGGTGTACAAATGTTCATGACAGTGGAAGTAATTATGGGGTTAGTGTTAATCAGCGTTTAGCCGACTGATGGTGAACCCAAGCTCCTATGTTCGTCGCATTGATGTATCTTCATTTCAAGTAACTCTTTGAGATAAATTGCATTAGAAAACCTTAAAAATAATATTACGTAATATTATTACGAAAATATTAATTAAAATAAACTTTCCTGAAAATATTAGATGCGTAGATCTTTACGGAGTAGGCAGACATCAAAGGAACAAAAAAAAAAAGCTCACTTTTAATAACAACGCCTAAACACGGCGTAGTCAAACGGATTTCCCTGTGAAAATACCTGAACTACAAGAGTACAGTTACAAGTTGACATTTTCCAATGCTGTTTCTCTCATATTTAGCTCTACATCTTGTGAACTTACGTGTATTGGAACCGACTCTCAAATAACGTGGATTTTTTCCTAATATAAACGCGTATGTCGCACATGTGAATAAGGTTTACATGTTTTGTGAACCAACAGGAGCAAATGCAAAATTTTTTTACTGTTTACATAACATTTCTAAGATAAACTGAAGTTGTTAATTTCAAAACTTAGGAAAAAAAACCGCCATTTGTCCCCTAAATGGGAATGTGCGCTTAATTTATTCATTTTACTGAAATGTTTAAATTCATCTGTTTAAATTTATCGAACCATTTTAATAGACTTTACAATGTATGGCACATTCAAAAGGCGAATGTTAAAACGCTGTGCTGACGAAACTTGGTAGGTCCGTCACTCTCACGACAAACTGTACAACGTGATAGCAAGGTGTGCAATGACAAAGACGTCAGATACCGGTAGCGCTTATCTTCTTTCTTTTCAATCGCAGTAATGTGATTGCCAGGGGCATCAGAGCGCCGCCAGGCGTGCCGGGAATCCACCCTCTCAAAATGAAGCTCGGTTTCAATTTGGCAGATAGTTTGGTTGATACTGCAGAGCGGCCGTTACATTTCGATGCAGGTTCAGTGATAAACCAAGTGGTTTAATGTAGACGTCACCTAAAAACTCTATTTCAACAGACACTTCACTTTAAATAATCTTTTCAAAACTTCTGCATTTTAGAAATATTCACAGAAACTTGCAATATTTCATTTTACATCAGTTGGCTTCAAGAATACAGCGAGGGAGTTTCCTATCTCTCACTGGTCTTAATTGTCTTCACTTCCGTTATCGGCCATACAAGGTCGTAGGCAGTAGCGTACACAGATTTCATTTTGGGAGAGGCTGAACCTCAGTTTAAAAAGTGAGTACTTTGTACAAAAAAATATGTTTCCCAAATGCATCATGTATGTTAATTTCAATTGCATACGCAACGATAACTTACTGCAACTCTTAATTTAAATTTTCAGTTCATAATTTTCAGTAAATTTTAAATTTTTTTAAAATTATTTTACTTTTTCACGTTTTTTGGAAGTGGTTGCAGCCCCTCCAGCTCCCCCCCCCAACATCTGTACTCCATTGGTTGTAGGAATCTCAGAACAAGAGCTATTATTTTAAATTTGTGTGTCTTTGAATGTACACGCGTAGGAAGATGTGTACACGCACGTACCTAAGAAAAAAAGGATGATAGGAAAAGTGGAGAAAAGAAAGGGAGTGAGATTTTCTTGATTTAACGAATATAAAGTCTCTCTTCATCACCATTCACATCACTTCACCAATATCTCGTCCAGTANATATATATATCTGAAACTAGTGAAGTGTGACTGCTCTATTGTATATCCTCCTTACAACGAGGATAGTGTGCTTACTTTCATATCACCTAAGACAGAATAAAAAATACCATTTCTTTTAATATTTTGACGTTCCGCTCGGCTTGTGTACCTGATGAGATTTTGCTTATTTTGGCCGGGAGCGAATGTGCCGCAAGTGCGAGACCAATGAGACAGTGCGACGTCGTCGGTTGTGGGCGAGTTCGCCGGCGTGCGGCGTTAACGGCGTGTTCTCTATCGTCAGGTCATTCGGTTCGTCAAGACTTCTCCGGCCAATAGCTTTGGAAACCAGCAACGCCGACCTGCCGTATGACATAAACCTAGCTGTGGAGACTTCCAGTTATCAACGCTGTTCGGCGTTTCCTCAAAGGCAGCGCTTGGCTGTCAAGGCCTCGCTGTTAAGAGCCGCTTGGAACTCTTCACTCGCTCACTAAGGCAGCATCGTTGGAATGTTCCTTGTGGTTTTAGGAACCTTTCTGACAGCACGCCATTTTTCTGATATTCTCCCAAATATTCATGAGATGGGCGGGACTTGGACGCTTGATGAGCAAATAAGATCCGCTATTTTACTGCGAAACGGGGATTTTCTTGTGCGTCGGTGGTGGAAAAGGTTTCTCAACTATGCCGATGTATTCTATACAGAGAGTGTATGCAAATTGATTTCCTGTTGCTCACATGTCAAACGAATCATGCAAGAAGACGCTATACATACTTTGCTTTATATCTTTGTAGAATAGGATAATTTTTAATTTGTAAATATGAAACTCCAGACTGGATGAATTTATATAGGTTGTTTCAAAACAATACCGACAACTCTTAGTATGCTGTGCGGGACAGCAAACAGAACATTTTTCAAGAGGGGACCCATATTTTCGGAAAATAATGGTTTGGGCGCTTTGGAGCATCAAATTTCGAAAACGCTTCGGATGTGGTGATTCGTGTATGTTCCACATTATTTAACGAAACCATAAGAAACCCAGCAAGAGAATCACATCGTGCAGTAAATTACAAAAAATAGTTAGAATTGTCGATCCCTTACTTGATTACAGAGCCATCATCGGCGGTGCAGAGATTGACGCAAATGTGGTCGTGTGATCAATAGTTCAGTCGCTGCGTGGATTCGTGCGATAAGGTCCTGATGGCACAGCAGTCTCATACGCCACACCCTTCATGGTATCCCAAAGAAAATAGCCAAGAGCTGTCAGATCTGGTGACCGTGGTGGCCATGGAACAAACCCCACAGTGGCGCAAGCCGTACTTTCCGAACGTGGGTTCCCTCTTGAAAAATTACCGTTTTGGCGTCCCGCACAACGTACTATGCGCAGTTGTTTTGAAACAACCAGTGCGATAGGCACCAGTAGTAAACTGTATTTCTCCTTGAGATGAGAAAATGTAAACGTTCATGTAGAAGAACTCTCCATCCTTGCACTGAAAATTAACCGAGCGTACGAAAGCTTGCCACCGACGGCGACGAATATGAAGCTAAGACCTAAACTTTCTTCGCGAGCGACAGTGCTACACGACCCGTCGACTTGAGAAAAGTGAATGTTTGAAGAACCCATCTCGTGTGGTATTCAACTACAATGACTGCTATGGGCAGTTCACTCGATCTAATAACACTATGCAGTCGGTTCGTGCGAAATACGCACTTGCTGAATTTCCAGAGCTTCAGAAGAAAACAGCAACACCTGTTAATATAACGACCGTCATGAACGAGATCCAAAGTGCAAAGAAAAGGAATCTTAGTGGCGTCCGTGCTGACGAAGGATGTGATGCCTGGGCTGAAACAAAAAGAAAGGTGATGATAACGGTAATTAAGACAGTGTTGATGAAGATGCAGATCAAGATGGTGGTGTTTTTCCAGACGGTCTCACGTATTTGTTCTAAGTTTCCTGCGACGAGTGGTCTGAAGAACATGGAAAACCATCAGAACATAAGTTTATATTTTCCGAAGACGCTAATGAACATATTTATAGACTCGGACATTTTTATCACTTTCAAGTAGGTGGAGATTTCTCGCACATTTATATGAACATTATAATCAATGAGCAAATTAAACTTGAAGAGAGAAGAAAAGAAATGTAGTACTTCATATACCCAATTTATAAAAATTCTAAAATAATCTGTGTGCTGTTATGAAAATACAAATTCTATCGAACGGGTGTAGCAAAGGTGACCGAATGAATTAGCCATTAGGAGATTATGGCATCGTGTACGAATTCTTCACGAAAATATACATACGATTTTAATGAATGTAAAATAACGACTCAACAGTAAATTGTTATGCTATTGTAACTGAAAGAAACTTAGTTCCTTCCGCAGGTTTCCACAATATTCTACGCACAATTCTAGTTTGAATTAAAATATTTATTTTAAAGATTTCAAATGTAATGCATAATGTTGCGATTTCATGAGCAATTGCAAAAAATTCAAAATTCAAAATTCGAAATGCGTAAAACGGGTTTTTTCCTCGTAATTTTAAAAACGTGTATATTTAAAATAAATACGCAATGTTAGGTAAAGATTAATGTTATATTTGTTTCAAATGTAGGCGTTATGGGTGCGCCCTGGTGATAAATGCTGGAAGCATGAGCTCTCAGCGCAGTCTAGTGGGCAATGCCGAAACGAGCCTATGCGGGTTGACGGCCGGTCGTAGTGGTTCAGGGTAGGGAGGTAGTCCGGTAGGGGGCCAACTAAATATCAGATAAAAAATGTGGAGTCAGTATTCTGATGGCTGTGGTAGACGGAGGGCGTGTTCAACCGTCTTTAAGAAAACCCGAACCCCCAATATCTTACAGTACATGTAAGCCTGAGTAATATTTTTCCAGTATTTAATTAATAATTGTAATTCAAAATATCATTTTTCTGGATTCCCTTGAAATTTAATTTTAGTGGTTTTATTGAATCATATGTTTAGTTTTTAATTTTGACATAGTTAAATTCAAATTAAAAAAAAAAAGTTATGCAATTTTGAATTGTTTTATAATTTTTGGAAATTATTTCCGTTTTTCTCGATTTCCCAACCTCAAGGTCAGGACGAGGTCTTCCCGGCATCACGTTCAAGAACACACCCAAGATGGTCGCTGTGAAATCATCAAAGATGGCGATCGCGCTTGCGACATTATCGATGATGGCATATGAATTGCAAACCCTCCTCCCCAACCACCATGCCAAATTAATCCGTTCTATTCAACCGACGCAGATCCACTTTCAGCTCTGTATACACTTACACTATTTGTTATAACTGTTCTTCTCGAAGGACTGTAGCAACCCGAGCTACGTCTTTTCACGTCACACCAATGTATGCATGCAAAAGTATCTTTGTAACTTTGTATTGTCAATGGTGACACGATATTATCTATTCCTTAGATCCATAACTGATTTATTTTGTGATGCGCAACTAAAACATTCCCTTCAGGAAAATAGGTAGCCTTATGAACGTGGAATATGATCTGCATCTACGATCTTGCGTCTTGTAGACGAATCGATTTTTTCGCATCTCTTGAATTAAACTTGTTTTCTTTCTTGCAGCTTGCGGAAATATTTATTAAACTACCCGCAGAAAAACACGTACTCCTGCGTCGAGTTAGATATAAGAATATTTTGGTAATTTGAGAATACATATTCTCTTTATTGTTTACATGTTCAGTGACGTATATTTTTAATTGCGCAGATGTTTACCTGACAAACTGCGTGTACTGTCGTGGGTACAGTAAGTATATGCATAAGCAGCAAGTACTAACGACAAAAGTTCAGAAAAGAATGCAGAGGTCATTCGCTAGGAATCTACACGAAATCAATTACGTGATTTAAGTTTAGGTGCTGAAGTATAAATCTTTTTAGTTGTGGTTTTTAAATATATTTCTATGCCATAAAAGGTATTAAGATGATGTACAAAAAGATAAATTTTTTTTCTTCTCTCTTCGAATAACAAAGAATAAAAGGTGATTTGTCTGTTATTTGCATTATATTCTGATTTTCACGACTACTAAAAACACTGGATAAAAGCATACTACTAAATACTTGTATTTTGGTTGTCTATAAAAGATCGTGATATGCCAAATGTTAGAAAGCCTTTGTTTCTAGGGCAGTAACTGGAGCAATTGTCGGGTCAAGAAAAGAGAACAGCAATGGAGAGAGCTAGAGAGAAGAGTGAGTAAGGGACCCGAACGATGAACGTGAAGAGGGAAGACGTAGAAGAAAGAAATGAGGAGAAAGGAACGGATAATGCCGTGACGGAGGAGGGTTGGCGATGGTCCCTGCCAGATAAAGGGAATGTTGGATTTCTCGCAGGAGACAAAGTGATGAGAGATAAAGCGACATGCTTGCGCCATCCGTCTTCATGGCGTGTGTGTGTGTCTATGCACGCGCGCGTGCGCACGTGAGTGGAAGGGGTTTGCACACGCACATACGCCTGCAAATTCTAAATGGCCGCTGGATGCGGGGAAACAGTAGATAAAACAGCCATAAAATTTTGCGAGAGCGCACTTCAAAACATTCATCGTGTGCCTTGGGATTGAGCTAATGATGTGGTTTCGCAATTCGCTTCCCTACCTTTGTCACATTTCGCAATGGAATTCTCCGAAGCGTATCAATTCACGCTTTTGCGGTTCTTGAAAATAATCCAGGTGGTTGTTCAATTTCGTTATTCTGAAAACCGTGAACAATTTGTTAATTACCTTAGGGTGTTTTTCTAAAAAAAAAAAAATCATCTTAGGTGGTTTGGGCAAATGTAATAAACTTGGCGAGAAGACTCTACCCTAAGCATGAGTAAACATATATGAGCCAATTTTAGTCTAAGTCCTAGAACCTATAGCCTATCTACTGCTATTTATCTTCATGAAGTCTTGAGTATGACTATCTTAGGCACTGACATGCGTATCAAGTTCTACCTCATCCCTTAAGTGCAAAGATTGAAGGAAAAGTACTGAATTGTTTTTAAGTACATACAGTGATTAGGATCTGAAATTTGTGTATAACAACCTACATTTTGAGACTATTATATCCTGTACAAAGAAAAGAATATGTAATTTGTTACACATCATTTTGAACTCTTGGACGCCTTAAAGGGAGTCCCTAGTAAACAATATTTAACGCCTCAAGGGCACATCCCGCCATAAGGAAGCGTTGCAACTGCGTTGGGATGTAGAATAAACCAGTTTTGCGTGTGTTCTGTTTCCTCAGAATTATACACTCTACACTTGAATCAGTGAGAATTGACCCAAACAATTGAAAACAGTGAGAATTGAGCAACTGATAATCAATGCCAGATAACTAATTAAAATAGTGGTTGAGTTTCACTGATTTATTTGTGATTTGCCACTGAATGTCAATAATGCCACTGCTATGAATCACTGCAATTCAGTGAACGTTATTTCACTGATTGATATCACTGATTTGGATTTAGAGTGTAAGCAGTGAGTATATGATTTCATTTACAGTAGGCCTAATCCTTTCAGAAAATATACAGTATCGTCGATATATTTTAAAACACTTTCTTACCTACGAATAAGAGCTACTTAGTGATTTTTTGCAGATTAAAACTTTTCAACTATGACATTTACGTTCAAATAACATTTATGAATCGGCAACAAAAGAGTGACATTCATTTCAATGCTGAAAAAAATATTTACGTTGTAATATTCCATAGTATTTCAAAAATTATAATAAACTTAATTTTTTACATTAAGGCGAATACAACTACTAGGGATACCACTTAAGAATCTTATCTGGCATTTACTCGTGACGTAGATTTCAAACCATCAGGGCAAACAGTCCCCATTTCACTTTGAAGGGACAAACACGCGTCTTGTAGACTCGAGGCCACGTTATAAAGTATGCTAGTGCACTATCAAAGATACTTGTACGCACGTAGCTAATTGGCGAACATATAGTTTCGTTCTGCAGCGCACGTACGTGAACCTGTACTCTCTGGTGCTACAGTTAGATAGTGGAAATCGACAACGTTGTGAAGTGATCTCTCCTTTGTATCTATGCAGAATTTCGCTTAGCAAATTTTTGGATAGGGCAATAATATTTTTGGTAGTTATTAAGGTCTTAAATAAACGTGTGCAGCAGAAAAAATTAATTCTCAATCTGCTTAGGCAAGTCTCTAATGGCTTACGAAAACGATGGGAACATTTTTTTTAAATTTCGTTTCAGACATGTTGCAGTTCCTTTCAGGACAGGTATACTGGAACGTATGTAAGTACTACTCCATAAACTCATAGAATCTAATATGTCTCTCGTGACACTTCAGATGTCATAAAACGATATAATTGATCTATTAATAATATATTTAGCTGTCAGCATCATCTATTCAGCTGCACGTCAAATGGGATTTAATTTTTTTTTCTGTAATCGCTGGTATTCTTAGATATTAACGGCATAAAAAATGCTCTCTGAAGCATAGTGTCTGATACAACGCATGCATACAGTTATGTACATTGCTAGTCGTCACATTCGCGGCTTTTGAAATTGTAAAACACATTTTGGAAATATCTCAAGTACATTAAAATTGATTTCTCTTCGTGGATTCGCCCACGTGTACTACACCTTTTCGCCTTCTTACAGCATGAATATAAAAATTCCTTAAATTAGTTGAAAGGATGTTCCCGGTAAAGGGTGCTCACGGTAAAGTGAGTTCACGGTAAAATGAGCACTTTTGGAAGCCTGCTTAAAATCTACGTGTATAAACATTGTGCGTTATTTCGCCATATGTAAAATTAATATTGTCAAGGGCCTGATCACTTTATTCATGCGTCACTAAAATGTAATTGTAAAATTATTACAAAAGTAAATATTTTCGAAATTTGCTAATCCTTTTACTTAAATGCATTTAAAATAAGATAAAATAAATAATTGCAGTATTCATAAGTGTTTATCTGACGCTTTTAATTCAATGTTAAAATATGGAACTACTTTCCCTCCCGTCGTTACAACTTTACTGGGCACACGCCACTCAGTGTACCCCTTGCAATATATGCAGGTAGTGGCAGTGACATTTTTCAAAGGTTTATTTCAAACGTGCTCAATTAGTCGTGAACAGCCTATATAGATATTTATATAGCCAACTTTTTGACGCAAATCGTAAAACGATAACTTATAGGATTTAATTAGCCTTTGAGGAGTCCTCGAAAACACATCTCAACCTCTTTCCATCTTCTTAGAGAGAGAATTTAAAAAAAAATCCCAATGAGACTACCGAGAAGCTATCCCTAAATGTTTACGCTTTTGCATCCAGTGGTTTGAGCTGTACGTTGATGAATGAGTATAAAATTAGAATAAATTGTTCTAGGTGTTTAGTAGTACAGATTGTTACCACACATACAGCCATAACCTGTTAATGTAGTAAAACCCCGCCTTTTAAGTAAAAAATATTTAAAGCCTACACATTTGTCACGTTATCAGGACAGTGGTTATATCTCTCTCATCCATACGACTTGAAACGCGTACCATAGGGCAGTGCACGCTGTAAACCAGCAGTCTTGCCTTCATCGTAAACAAGAGTGGCTCGCCAGTCAAATGGGGCGAAGAGGTAAGAGTACTTCATTCGAGCAAAGGCAACTAGTTATATTCACTCACGAGAAAGGTAACATCTGCAGAGAAATAGCTGATATACTTCAAATAAAGGAGACTACAGTGGGAAATATAATCAAGAGATTCAGAAATGAGGGTCGAAGTGATTTAATTCCGCAATCTGACCGTCCAAGAACATTTACAGGTGGAGAAGAGACCCGGGTTGTCAGGAGCGTGAAGAAGAACACCAGGTTAAGTGCTCCGGAATTATGTGCCGAGGTGAACGAACGTACAGGCGAGAAGGTAAATCCTCAGACAATAGGGAATTATATCACAAGGGCAGGACTGAATGGTCGGGTGGCCTGAAAAAAAGCAACTTGTCAAGGAATGAAACAGGAGCAAGAGAATAACGTTCGCGAAATAATTTATTTGTAAAGATGCAGAGTGGTTGCAGAACGTATTATTTGTTTATGGTAGCACATTCAACATCTTTGGTTCAGATGAGAGGACAATAGTTTGATGCAAACGAAATACAGAAACGGAAACGAACAATCTCCTACCTACAGTCAAACACGGAGGCGGATGTATCATGGNGTTGAATAAAACATGAACGAAACAATACTATTGGACCTTGTGAAGAAACATCTCCATAAAAGTGCCGAGAAATCAGAACTTAGGGTCAAAGTTATGTTCTATGAAGACAATGGTTCCAAACATAATGCAGCGTCGTGCGGCTGTGGTTGCTGCACAATCGTCCTCAAGTGCTCCATCCACGCTCTCAGTCACCGGACTTGAATCCGATATAGGATATGTGGCATGAGCTCGATAGCATAGTCCGGTCCACACCAATTACATCAGAAGAACACGTTAAAAGGCGACTTACAGAAGAATGGGCTTACGACTCCGCGGAACATGCAAGACAAATTTGTTCATAGTTTGCCTCATCGCCTTCGTGAGGTCATAATGCGCAAAATACATCATACTAAAAATGTAATTAAATTTTATGATAAGAAATAACTTGTTTTTATTATTATTTCATTAAATTATCTGTCCCAATACTTTTTTTGCACAAAACCACTGTCTCAATATTTTTCTGACGTGAAAAGTGTGTAGGCTTTCAATATTTTTTACTTAATAGGCGTATTTCCCTACATTAACCGTTATGGCGGTATTTATGGTAACATTATTTACTACTAAACACCTAGAACACTTTATTCCAGTTATATGTACGAAATAGCTACTGATTAAAGTAGAAACATGAAATAGTATTTCCTGTACATATATATTTGCATCATATTTTTGACGACAAATGACCTGCCGAAGTTTGCCGGTAGAGCTCAATTGCATCTTGTATTTATACACATGGATACTGACGCACAAACTATATACAGGATTAGTCAGCTAAGGTGTTTATCCCAAATGTCTCCCGAACCGATGAAGGTGTCGACATTTTGGTTTCTAATCAGGAGATGGCACTACGGTACTCATAGCACACCATCAAGATATATGCGATAACGATATAACCTTTGGTTATATTGATGGGAATACACCCATTTCTCTCAATAGCATAACATGATATTATTAGACGAGTTCAGTGACGTTGTAATTTAGAAAATTTGACGAGCACTTTTTAAGACATAAGTGAGTGTTCATAGGTGTATGCATTTGACTGTAGCTGTATTGGGATAGGTTGTGTCGTTCGCTGGGAGATGTTGCATTGGCGTGGACGACGAAACAGACACAGATGTAAGGTGAATTAATTGTTATCAAGCTATGAACATCAAATGAAACACACGTTTATTTGTCTGTAGCATCAACAAAAACACCAACAAACAACATTTCGCATGCGTTCGATACCTGTATAACTGTTTCACTAGCGTGTGAGTCACCTGTGTAGGAACACTCCGCTGGACATACCAGATGTTGCAACCTAACCTGACACAGCTACAGTCAAATGCATACACCTATGAACACTCACTTATATCTCAAAAAGTGCACGTAGGATTTTCAAAATAATCACGTCATTGAACTCACCACTTATTAATATGTTATGCTATTGAGATAATTGGGCATATTATTATTAATATAACCAAAGTTTATATCGTTATCGCATACAGGTTGATTCTAAAATGATGGGACAAAAATTGAGGGGTGGTAGAGCTCACTAAAACAAACAATTATTGTATATGAATATATGGGCGGAAGTGACGCGTTGAGGCACAAACACAAAAACATAACATATTAACGGAAACATAAAATGTTCATTAGCAGCATACTTAACAAGTGATTCCGTACAGAAAATGTTAAAACCGTTCCTGGAAATGATCCAACAGTCACGCATGCTTGACGACCTCTACATATGGCGTGATTAGCTGACAATGGTGGCGATAGTTGAGGGCAGTCAGACGGTGCGCCAGTGACCTGCTGCATCAGCGAACAAAGCATTTGCGCTTGAGAATTCGGCCGTGATGGGTGATTTTACGAATAGCCAAAAGGCAGACATGCATCTAATGTGTTGCATTTCATGTGTTATTTTCGTGTTTGTGCCTCAACGCGTCACTTTAACCCATATATTCCTATGCAATATTTGTTTGTTTTAGTGAGCTCTACCACCCCTCAATGTTTGTCCCATGATTTTAGAATCACCGTGTATACATTAATGGTGTATTATGAGCCCCGTTGTTCCATTTCCGAATTCGAAACCTTCAGTGGTCCGGAAGTTATTTGGGGTGAAGATATTAGCTGAATAATCATATATATACTGTGTGACACACAATATCGGATATAGTCCATTCTCGGTTTCTCCGGATGTTTTGAAACAAACCTTTAAAAATTACTCTAGGAGTAACATGTCAACCTGTTTTTTTAAATAACTTGTATACCACAAATGTGCAACACTGCAATTAACTTTAAAGTATTACATTGTTGAATAAATAAAGCATTAACTTAGTATCATTTTTAACTTGTTATATTTATTTCGTATTCAATACGAATTAAAAACAGTGAGAGCAGCGATGTATTGGCAACGGCTAGTAATAAATAGTTCACAGTTAAAATATTGTTTGACCAGTATTTTTTGTATACCATTTGTTAATTATACTTTGCATTTTAAAATATTAAAATTTTTAGGTAGCACTGGTGGAAAAAAATTTAATTTTTACATTAAAAAATATTAGCGCCAATTACGGTGTGTAGACCCTAGTGACATGCTGTCTTTTTCCGTCGGATGAAAATTTGTAATTTATAATTGAAATTACGTTTTGATATTTGAATACTTATTATAATACATTTAGATGTGATGGCGGGACGGTTACAAACCCGAAATTGGCAGAAATGCAGCGAGATGACGTGACATGGCGTGTTGCTCTTCGCTGAACGAAGTCTTAATTTTTCCTCCTGCGAAATATGCTAAAAATAACCACATCATGTTAGTACACGTTGTGTGTTTTTTAAACCTACCTAGGCAAGTTACGATGTTGTGATAGATGTGTTTTCCCACGGCAGGAATATATATATATATATATACTGTAGCGTGTGTCGTGACCAGCGCGTGTGAAAGGGTTTTGTGTCTACGTCGTGTCGTGTTCGTTACGTTGGGGTTGTGTGCGTGCGATTACAAATACTGGACGTGTGAAATTTATACCTTTTTAACCGTGAACTGTTTTTATAACGAAAGTAATTTCTTGAAAGTCACGTCTGATTGTCACAACTGTGTAACTTCGCCCTACGGTTTGAAACACAATAGTGTAACGTGCTTACGTTTCTGTGATTTGAATGTTTGCCACTATCCCAACAAATTATTAAGCTCAGCCAGAAACTTTTAAATATATAAATAAACTTAGTAATAACTGAGTACCTGTGCAGAAAAAAATAAACTGAATAAAAGTTACAGTAGGCCTATTGGTGTGCATGCTTACCACAATTTTTTAAGTTTATTGCTGCTACGTACAAAAAATAACCGACTCGATTTGCGTGCTGAAATTTACTGTGTGTTATTCCTTTGACTGGTTGTTCATTCACTTCAATATTTATTCCAACTGAGGCCGTCCTTTCAATGAAACAACCCAATACATTTTAATTACAAGAGGTTAAATACTACAGTTCTTTCCCCCGTCGATGTTACAGGGTTAAACACAGTCGTGCAAATTATTAACATGTATTACGTGTAATGTGCTATGTTGTGTATAACAAATATGTCAATAATGTAAAATAATAACCGTAAGAATTATTGACAGTACAGACATTGTAAAAAAATTACAAAGCTGGCCTAAATATGTTTATATGCCTAAATTGTGAACATTCGTACGAAATGGGTTTTGAAATATGACAGAATTCTTTTAACAGCTGAAAACAGTAAACAAAGCATTTGACAGTTAAAGGTAGTCAGTTACATGGCAGTGTTTATGTTTATATGTAGCGAAGGATACGTAATTAGTAACCAAAAGTAGAACTTTAGCAGGGCTTCAGAAAAGTGTTAAGTAACAGTGAATGGCCTATACAAGAAAATGGCTGTAAATGCACTATGGGTATATATTAATATATATGTGTGTGTGTGTGCATACACTCATAATGCATAAAAGTAAATAGGAACACTGGGAGACAAGAACGATTCGAAAAGTAGGTTAAGTATTTTAACCGCATAGAAAAATCTTTCCCACATTTTTTACGACCCTAAAAAAATTTTTATGGAGTGAGATAAAAAAAATATTGTTCAGTAGACTAGTAATTAAACTGTGGCCATGGAAGTACGCTTTTATCAAGTAATATAACGACGAGCGGAGTTAGCGAAATAAATATCAGCAGATGTACATATTTTGCTTAGCATATAATACTCTGCGACGGCTACTGCAAGGCGAGCACACTAACCATTTCTCTACAACAGGCATGTCAAACTCGCGGGCGGCCACGGTGGCTGAACGGTTAGACGGCTCGCCTCCCACCAATGCGACCCGGCCGGGTCACTCCGGATTTTCGCTGGTCGGCGGGTCTTCCCGGTGATCTCTGGTTTACCCCGCCCTTGCATTCCGGCGCTGCTCCATACTCACGTCGCTTCACCCTCATCGGCTCTCAAGACCTCGATGTTAAGAGCCACCCAAATCTCTCAACTCAACTGGCAGGCGGCAACAATTCTTCTTGATCTGGCTCGCTGTATCTTTATTCCTCGGCTCGAAGTTCTCAAGCGGACATCCTAGTAAACAATTCTTAACGCCTCAAGGTCGTGTCCGGCCGTCAGGAAGAACTGCGAAGATGATGGGAAACAGCATAAACGGCTTCTCCTGTGTTCCGTTTCCTCGGGATTACTATGCGGTGACTATAAGGTTTTAATACAGCAATATTTTCAAGAAAGATAAAGCATTGTCGCTATAGACAAAACTACAGTTTTACAGAATAATAAATATCGTAAATAGAGGGCTACTTACACCAATTTTAGCTGACTTTGCCACTTATTAACGACTACATTTATAGTACAATAACCAAATTTATAAATTGGCAACAAAATATAGACTTTCATTTCTGTACTGAAAAAAAAATTTGTACGTTGAAATATTTCATAGATTTCTAAAAATTATAATAGACTTAACTGCATACAACGAGACCCTTACGAGACCAACGGGGTGATGAAAGACCACGTTCCGCCCGGCGCAGCGGTAGCAACCTTCTCCGACAACAACAAATACCCCCAATTAGCCACCGCACTAGCAGGAAAAGCTACCTCCTGTGCCAGGAGGGTAATACTTTTTCATCAGAGCTCTCTAAGACAACGTTGGCATTTGTTTAGTGTTCTCGCAGCCTACTAGCTACTCGCGTAATTGTCGGCGATCCACGCCCCTCCTTTCCAGCCGCCCGTGGTTAAGGGGCCAGTGACGTATGGCGGTGGGCGTTGTCTCGACAGCGAATGCGAAGCGGTTCCCCGCCGCGTTCTTTTAACTCCCTGCTGGCAGCAATCTTCACTGCCGCCGGCCGGTAGAATGGTACGACCAGCAACAAAGTTTAATGATCCCATCAACTGAAATCAAATTGACAAATACAATGTTATAAAATTATTGAAAAAAAAAAAAAAAACATAAGTGTTTTGACCATGCTTATACAAATATGATGTAGCATATGTTGCAGAATTTAGTAGGGGGTTCTCCATTACAATAGAAGAATAAAAACTTATCATACGTTTTGTGCTCACGTCATTCGTTAATTTGAAGTTCACGTGAGTTTAATGAACGCCTAGTAGTTAGGCAACTATAATGGCTCTTTATATGGAAGAGAGCTGGTTGTCTACCTTGGACCGCTTTTATATTTTCTTAAACATGTTTCACGCAGTATCCAATTAAAAGAAAACAGTGTGCAAAATATTGACCATTTAATGCACTGTCGCTAGAAGTGTTTGTTAAAATATATTACTTGTTTAATTGGTAAAAATAAGTATGTAATAATGTTCAATTGAGGAACAAGTTGCTTTATTTGGACCCACACTTGCCTAAGTTGGATCTCAAAAGGGAAATTAAACATATCATTAAAAAGAACACAGTAATAACATGGTAAATGAAATGAAAATTTTCTATAGTATATTTGCAGTCTGTGCAGAAATGTGTCTACATGCTAGACCTCACTTTGGCACATCGTTTGTATGTCCATACACTGGAACATTTCTTCTTCCTTTGCCCCCTTACACAAAATACAGAACCAGTAATCATCATCTTCGTCGTGATTTTCTTCATATCTTTGTCTTCACTTTTTTCAACTGAGGCCTATCTTTCGTGTGTTCTAATTCCAGTTGGTATGTGCTGCTTGTAATTGCAACTACAACCTGCACCTATCCATCTCTTCTTCCCATTCCTTGAATACACAGTACGCCTACCCGAATTCATGGCCATTTAACACATCATTTGCTATACTTTTGTACCAATCAACAGTGTTTTGAAGTAAGTCAAAAAAGTTGTTAACGTTCTTTCTATTAAACCCCTTAGCTTGAGCCACAGACATACCTTCTGACTGACGGAGGAAAAGTTGAGGATTTCTTTTAATAAACTAATAAAATCACTTTTTTTGCAGTAGTTTTTGGCTGTTTGTTAAAGTTGTATGGTACTTCATGTGTTCGTGCGATATCGAAGACTAGCTCTCGGATATCCTTGATTGTGAATCCTGAAATCCTCTCTTCAACCAATAGACTGTGTTCCGCGATAATTGTTTTCCCATATCTGCGGAAGTAGTTGCAAGCCTACCGAAGGATTTACCAGCACCGTAAACCGGGGAGGTACTTTGTAATTGCTTGGGTAACTTCGGACAAATCAAAGTGTTTGCTTTTTTGTTTCATTTGGTGAAAGAATAAAAACTATTACATGAGCAAATAATATTCCAAATTTAAAACACACAGCTATAGTTTCCGTGCCTTTGCTAAATGACACCAAAACAAACATTTTGAGCGGTACAAAATTATCCAAGCAAGTACAAAGTAACCCTGGTTTCTGGTATTTGAGAACGTGTTTTATCAACCGCGTGTCTCTCTATTTTTCCTTTTGGGACGTCATTACCACTGGTGCAGTCATTGAGTCCATAACCACCCTTCTTGTTTGCTTCCACGGCCAACCTGCAAATTGTCCTCACTCCATTTCCCGTAAGTGCCCTTTTTCTCCATCTTAGGAATCTAAATATAAGCAATTCCCCAATAAATATTCCAACATATAGATCAAATATGAATTATACTATGGGTCTTCTAAATTGGACCAAAGTTAATTTAAGAGACACGGGATTTTCCAATTCCAGCAACTGGTCTCCGGAAGGCACAATATGGCACTAAACGAATACACGACATTCAGTAGTAATTTAAAATATGCTGTTAGTAACTAATTGAATACAGTTGTAAAAATATTACACCAACTTTACTTAATTACTCATATTCCATACAGCAACGTAGGTGCCGCGGTACAGACACACGCGCACACACACACACACACTCTCTCTCTCTTTCTCTTTCGCCTAATGAACCGCAAAAAGCATCTGGACTTAGGAACTAAGCCCGCGTAGCCAATAATACGTTCAATGACAACCAACAACGATTACGCCGTGAACGAACACTACGACCAAAGCGTCAAAACACGAAAACGTCCAGAAATCGATAGTCCAGAAAAATCGCTAAACATACAGGCGGCACACACACAACGATGTCGCATCCCCAACGCCCAGGTCCAAAAATCAGAACCGTGCGTGACTGCGATTACTGTACTACTTGCCGCAGTACAATACAAACAACACAAACGTTGAAACCACAGCGATCCTGCCGCGCACAATGGCTGAACCTCATTGGTAACTGTGTCTCGTGTCTTCCGCTCTATCGACTGCCAGTGGGACCGACTAAACGGATTAGAATGTTCCTTCGTATTGATAAACAAGGGCGGTCTACTTTAGGCAACGGTCCAACATCCGCTACTTTCACCTACCCATTAACAGCTGCCGTAACGAACACAATGCTGCTAAAGGGTGTGAAGGTTACAGTATATACTGTACATAAATTATTACACAAAATTGCACTGTCAGTTGGAGCTACGAATGGTACTTGAAGAAGCACAAATAACGCAATGTACGTGAGAGTACGGAATGTAACACCTTTATTAGGACAGGCACGTTAGCAGACAAGGGGTAAGCTTCATTAATCAATGCACAATACAATACAATACAACACAACTCGTTTACTCAACTGATTAATTTGTGCCACGCTTTCAAAGGTTTTTTGCCTTAACGAACCGTGTGAGGACAACATACCTGTAAGCTATTATTATTGTATTTTCATGACGAATCTCCCACTAACGTCGGTAACATAAGTTACTTTACATCCCGTATAGTTATATTTTGTAGCTGAAATAAAATATTCTAATTAAATTATTTAAAGCACTAT
The DNA here is from genome assembly GCA_002778355.1 of Clitarchus hookeri. Lineage (NCBI taxonomy): Eukaryota > Metazoa > Arthropoda > Insecta > Phasmatodea > Phasmatidae > Clitarchus > Clitarchus hookeri. The sequence goes on from NQII01004344.1 coordinate 67,777, forward strand.
TTATTGCCTAAAAACTTTGGATAGGAAACAAAGCAGAAAGTTATATTTTAATGTAAAACCTTTTTGCATAAAAGAACATGCAAACGCATTAAAAAATACGTGATTTACATCATTTTACTCGAATTCTGGTTTAAATAATAAATCTTATATGTATTTTGAAAGAGTCCCTACAAAAACGAAAATAGTCGTAGAATAAAACAAAATAAGGAACGAAAAGGTTTTTTGAAGCCAGGAATGGGGTTTCCGTGTGTATCTTTGATTAAATTGGACCCAATAAAGTTACTGTATTTGTAAGGTTTCTGTGTCTAAGTATTACTTAATTGTTTACATTGTCAAACGAAGGTGAAGTAATTTCTTTCTTGTTTCGTTTTTTGGGTAATACAAACGAAAAGTTTGGTTTATTATTTAGTTATAATTTATTTAAATAACTATGCATTTTACTTAAAATAATTTGTGTTATTTTCAACACAGCCAGTTTTAAGAATTCACCAATGTAAAAAATTAACTCAAGACCCTTCAAACATCAAATTAGCTGAAGAATGACACCTTGACAAGCTATAATGCTGCCATAAACTTTGTTTCAAATCTTCAGGCACCGTGGTTACCTTTGTGCCGCATTTCGAGCACGCAGGCGTTCTTGCGTTCACTTTCTAAAGACCGGTGGACCTGAGTACTCCTATGTGCCGCATTTCAAGCACGCAGGCGTTCTTGCGTTCACTTTCTAAAGACCGGTGGACCTGAGTACTCCTATGTGCCGCATTTCAAGCACGCAGGCGTTCTTGCGTTCACTTTCTAAAGACCGGTGGACCTGAGTACTCCTATGTGCCGCATTTCAAGCACGCAGGCGTTCTTGCGTTCACTTTCTAAAGACCGGTGGACCTGAGTACTCCTATGTGCCGCATTTCAAGCACGCAGGCGTTCTTGCGTTCACTTTCTAAAGACCGGTGGACCTGAGTACTCCTATGTGCCGCATTTCAAGCACGCAGGCGTTCTTGCGTTCACTTTCTAAAGACCGGTGGACCTGAGTACTCCTATGTGCCGCATTTCAAGCACGCAGGCGTTCTTGCGTTCACTTTCTAAAGACCGGTGGACCTGAGTACTCCTATGTGCCGCATTTCAAGCACGCAGGCGTTCTTGCGTTCACTTTCTAAAGACCGGTGGACCTGAGTACTCCTATGTGCCGCATTTCAAGCACGCAGGCGTTCTTGCGTTCACTTTCTAAAGACCGGTGGACCTGAGTACTCCTATGTGCCGCATTTCAAGCACGCAGGCGTTCTTGCGTTCACTTTCTAAAGACCGGTGGACCTGAGTACTCCTATGTGCCGCATTTCAAGCACGCAGGTGTTCTTGCGTTCACTTTCTAGAGACCAATGGACCTGAGTATGTGTGTTTAATTATGTTTGCATAGCAGAAAAACTGACTGCAACAAATAAAAAGTGAATACTTACACATCCATACCCTTGTAATTTTATGTGGATTTGAAACTTTCAATGCACTGTAAACTAGGGGAAGGTGAAACACAGGGGTCAATGAAATAAGACGCTGCCAGGGCAAATTGCGAAAGTTCCTCGACAGAAATGTATACATGTACGGTAATTATTATGTCGAGGGCAATGGAAAGACTTCACTGTACACGAATTTCTGAAATATATAATCAAGAACTGAATTTATACTACGTAAAAGGTCTCGATAGGGGTTATTTTATAAATTTGAATTAACAATACCACCCCAAACAGCAATATTCAAAACAATATATAGTTTCCGATTGAAAAAATAGTTCAGTGCTCTTCGAATAAAAACGTTTAGAAACCACAAAATCGGTACATATGCAATACGCAATGTATTAAAAATTATAAAATATAATTACGTAGAACTTTACGATAACGCAATTAAAAACGAAAAGGTTTTTAATTTTGACGGACTTTCATTGTCCTTAAGAAAAATATTTTTTTCTCTAATAAACTTTACTAATTATATAGACCCCACTATCTAAGAGTTGTAAATTATATTTTGTTAAATTTAAAAACAATAATTTTTGTATATTTACTGATTTTTTTGGAATGCTTCTAATTTTTTCAAAACAAAAGTAAAATATTTTTATTTAGGAAATTATGGGCTGTATCGAGTATTCCAGCATTCAAATATCCATTGCATTCTAATATCTTTTCAGTAAATCCGACCCATCAGCACATATCCAGTAGTTCTATTTCTCTTCTTGAAATTATTCTTCGGACATTCGCACATGGCGAGCCATGTACATAGCCTTTGTTACGAGTGCACCTTGTTTGGCGGTGATGCTCTGATACTACTCAAGACTTGAGAGACAGTCTTTGTCAGCCATGTTTTCGCTCGCGTTCGTCGGCCATGCATTGTTGCAAGAAGCTTCAAGCGGACAAGTTTCGTTTAGCTCTGGTCTCGTGCAGATGATCCTACGAGCGTGGTAATCCACTCACAGTGCCCCACTTATATAACCTTATGGATGGAAATCTTATAATATTTTCTTTTTGCTATCCCCGTAACGATCTCGAACACAGACATCCTGAAGAGAGGGAGGGGATTAGTGATCCATACCTGGGAATCGGGAATTGATGCACTGACTGACATGTCAGTCTTATATGTGACTAACACCAGTGTATTCCTGCTGGCCACGCTAGATCTATACGAGTGACACCCTTGGTATCAGGGGAAAAAAGCACATGGCCCCTGGGCAAACCTATTAACAAAACTGTCATGGCAGCCAATGTGTTAAAGCAAATATTTCTGATTTTCTAATTTTCTTCTGCAGACGTGTAAGTTTGCTGGAAGCCAACCACGGCTGGGCTGTGAGAACCCACACAACCGTTCTTATTTCAAAGCGTATTTAGACTTATATTGCATTGTGATTCTGAAATGGTTAGTTACTTTTAGTTGTTTCGCCTTTTCCACTTGCTTTTGCTTTACATCGCTCCGTCCAACCGTATTTCGACTTTAATAAAGCCCTTTAAGTGTCGACACCTTTTTATGTTCGATGGAGCCTGATTGCCTCGGATTTACACTTAAGGATGTTTGAATAAGTGTTATTCAAATTTAAAAAATGCGACATTCTTTCGCACGAAGTTAATCTATTTGCCAGGAAAGCAGCTGATTTTGCTAAGTACGTTTGCTACTCGCTTGAGCGCTCAAATTTATTATTCCTTGCTTATTATTTCCTACACGTTTTTCTATAATATGTCGTTCATAAAGTGAGCTTAATTGTGTTTCTTGTCGCAGTATATCGCTTGCGAATTTGTTTCTTATGCTACTGTTGTATGCTTTCTCTAATGAAGTTCAAATGAGTGCGCTGTAATTGGTTTTTTCATTATGCTTATTGCACTGGTGGAGCCATTGTTCAAAGTTGCTAATATTTGCAGATATTCGTTTATCTGCTGAATTTCTTTTTCATCAACACACCAGCTTTCCATGCGCGCATTAAATTTCTGTCTTTATCAAAAAAAAAAAAAAAAAAAAAAAAAGANTACACACGCTAGTTATTCCACAAGGTAAAATAACGAAATTATCGCGATAGACAAAGCTAGTTTCTGAATGAAGAAGCATCCTGCAGGTGTAACTTTAAGCATTTTTCAACTAATCAGAAAGTATCTTTTACGTTTGAAACTACAGAATTAGAACAAAGATGTCCCGTTTTGTTTCGAACAACAAGATACGTTAATATTGTTACTTGCTTACATTATTAATAAATGCAACTCCAACTACACTGAAGAACCAAAAAAACTGGTAAGCCTACCTAATATTGTGTAGGGCCCCCGAGCACGTAGAAGTGCCGCAAGTCGACGTGGTATGAACTCGACTAATGTCTGAAGGAATGCACGAGGCAATTCACACCATAAATCCTGCAGGGCAGTCCACAAATCCCATCTGCGGCAATTTGAGAAAGGGTTGTATGTCTGTAACGTTTAATGATTCTCGTCAGTCGTCGTTTGTCCCGTTGTTTTGCGATCTTTTTCCGGTCACAGCGATGACGAAGATGTGATGTTTTACCGGATTCCCGATATTCACGGCACACTCGTGAAATGGCCGTACGCGAACATCGAAATGTTATCGCTACCTCGGAGATGCTATGTCCCATCTCTGGTACGCTGACTATAACACAACGTTCAAACTCACTTAAATCTTGATAACCTGCCATTGTAGCAGCAGTAACCGATCTAGCTGCCGACCGCATCACGTTACTCTGATTGGTTCCATACCTCTGTTATTTGCATACGCAGACCTATACCAGTTTTTTTGGCTCTTCGGTGTATATGAGTCTTTCAATGGATTTTGAAAGCACAGAAGAAGCCCTTTTAACTAATAATGGCTTTATGGCTTTACCATTACGCAGCAACTATTACACGTGCAGTGGAAATGATAAAATTCCCACGGCGTTTGATTTCACCATTTTGTGGGTCGTATTCTTCCTCGCTTTGTCTGTAGGCGAACATGTCAGACAACGTGGACTATAGTTATCCCCGGAGGTAACTGTGTAGGTATGTTAGATGTGGGATTGGCGCGAAAAGCCTTTCAATTATAATTAAGCTAACTATCCAGCTCGGTCTTGTTACAAACTTTTATTTTTTATTAATGATCATAACACTATTAGCCCAATCTCTAAAAGGTATGTTATTTTTATTGTAAACACGGAGTATTTTAAAGGAAAAAGGTTTCGAATTTTTAAATCCGCATGCTACAAGTACCGGACTTCCTTTATACAGTTCTGCTACGCTCAGGGGCTATTCGCACAACACTGTCACACCCTAATTTAGTTTATTCTTTTGCGGCTATAAGAATAATAAATTCCACGTATGTTTGGTAAAATAGGTGCTTTCAAAATTACAGTTCAATTTAAAAAATTTCATTTCTCAAGATATTTTAACGGAAACAATTTTGTATATTTCAAACCTTCCAATTCTTTATAAAACGTCGAATACGCGACTGTCAAATTTTCAATGCATTCTGAATTAGATTTGTTGGCGTCTCAATTTATTTCACGTCCCGCAATCCTTTCTGATAAAGACTGTTCACTGTCATCGCGAAAATGTGAAAATATCGAGGAAAGAAAATTCTCATCCAGGAAATGTACCATTGTCTTTTTCTTTACTGTTCGTATTAAATTACGATATATGTCTTCAACATATCGTTCTTACGATAATTTTGACCGATTTATTTATTATCATTGTATGTTTATGATCATACAATGATTCCTCAGTCGAGGGTTGGCTCAATAGAAGAAATGGGGATTAAAAGTGGAGAAATGGGATGGAGTGCTTTGGGTGGCTCTTAACATCGAGGTATTGAGAGCCGATGAAGTGAGGTGAGTATGGAGCAGCCGGAATGAGCAAAGGGCAGGGAAACTGGAGATCCCCGAGAAAACCCACGGACCAGTGGCATCGTCCGGTACGATTCTCACATGCGAGAATCCGGGAGCGACTCCGCCGGGAATCGAACCCGGTTAGCTTAGGTGCGAGGCGAGTAGTCTGACCACTACACCACCACGGCCCCGTTGGCATTAAGAGAAAACTGACTAAACTGCCTGGGCACTGATCACAGAGTGATCCTGAACGCCAGGTACAAACATTCTGAGATAATTCGTTTTGGGAAATAAGGTAGAAACAACGTATACGACCTACGACCTAACGTGACTGTCACGGGAGAGAAACACATTTGCAAACTGAGATTTATAATTATTTATTGCTAAGGTGTCAGAAAATACGTAAATTAAGTACAAATACGCTTATTAGTGTTGGCCTGATTTGATATATGCACTTTACAAACATTTGGCTCGTGATGACATCATTCCGTCATTAAGAAATTAGTTGATGCCTTGGTATTACTGTTACACATGAATGTTTATCAATTCTCATATCGTAATAATATTGTGTCTAATCAAGCTAACACATTTTATGAATTTCATGTTTCACCTCACGTTGTATCTGGCATTTCATAAATAAACAAATAATTCTTAGTTTTCAAGGGGGCCGCGGTAGCATAGTGGCTAGATTACTCACCCTACCTAGGTGAACAACGTCCGAATCCCGGCGGGGCCCCTCCCGGATTCTCGCATGTGGTAATCGTGCTGGACGATGCCGCTGGTGGCGGGTTTTTTCGGGGATCTCCCGTTTCCCCCACCCCAACATTCCGGCGCTGCTCCATACCCACCTCGCTTCTTGATGTTAATAACCGTCCAAATCTCTCCATTCCACTCTCGAGTTTTTAAGTGCGTATCTCTCCTGTATTAATCACGTAATGTATTTTCTACCGCCAGTTTACATTATAAATCTTCCCAGAAAGTTTGTACCAGCAGTTCGCATAAACCTGTAATTAAAATATCTATAAGTAATTTAGCTTCTTTGTGGCCAGTGACATTCTGCGCAAGGTTTTATGCTATTTAAATTTTCTTAAATTTTCCGTCCTTTTTGTTCCACTAAGGCAGAGAACCTTAAATTAAGGCAGTAAAAATCTTATAACTTAAAATAAAGTGAGGCATATTGTGCGACGGATAACATACCAGATAATGGTTTCTGCCTCTGGCAAGGCTGACACGAATGATATTATAGGCTATTCACGGTAAAATGAACACTTTTGAATGCCCTGCTTAAGATTTACGTGCGTGCACATTGTGTATTCTTCCGCCATATGTAAAATTAAGGTTGCCTGATCACTTTATTCGTGCGTCGGCCAAGGGCAGCTGTAATTTTTTTTTGTAAAAGTAAATATTTTACATGTGTTTTTATTTTTGCACTTATCTGTATTAAATAAAAAACGAAAACAATAAAATATTGTAGTATTATAAATGTTTACGTAACACTTTTAATTTAAAGTTAAGACATGGAACTACGTTCTCTCCGTCCTTGCCAACTTTACTGGGCCCGTGACGCTCATTGTGCCCGTTATAGTACCTACGCAGGTAGGGGCACTACTATTTTTCAAAAGTTGTTTTCAGAAGTGCTCACTTTACCGTGTACAGACTTTAGATGAAGATTATGCTTAACGCTGCCAAATGCTCTACGCATAAACAAAAAAAAAATTATAGCTGTCGTTTTTAGACAGATTGAAGAAAGCAGGAGGCGAGATTAAGAGTGGGGCACAGACGAAATGCCAGGTGTAAGGAAGAGGGAGTAGGCCCAACCCCTAAGTTTACATTTCAATAATAGCAGTCAACATCCGCGCACGAGATTATCATAATCTGAAGAACCCCACATGTTTGGGAAAATTAAATGTAAGAGGATTCCTGAAAAAGCACTTAACATAAAACATGAAATATATATTATGTATACCATTTTCGAAGTCTTAAGTGTAATGCCCAGATTTAATGCTTTAAAAAGGATGCAGTTCAATTCTTATGGCATTCCTACGTCTGTTTTTAATACGAACAAATATTTGTACGTTAACAGTTTTAAAATATTTGCTTTTCTTATTTTCCTTGGTTCCAGATTAAAGGAAATTTTTATACGTATATATAAGAGGGATTTATTTATTTACGGGAAACAAAAATAAGCGTTTATATGCTTCGTATTACTGGAACTGTAATAACTCTCGAGAGGTTTAACGCCGTTGTCCAAGAGTGCATAATTTGTATGAGGGGCAAAAAATAATTTGAAAATACACACTTGGAAGAACACATCCGAATTAGCGAGGAAAGAAATTCGTAAAAAAATATCATAAAACTCTTTGCTTTACTGCTACAAATTATAAAACTATAAATGACGGGCGAAAGAGGAGAAAAATAACTGGGCCGCGTGACATGGGTGTTGAGTCACCACTGTGACGAAATGTGAAGGGAAAAAGCGAAGCGAATGAGAAAAGTAATTACTGCGCCTACAAAAACAATATATTATGTAAGCAGCAAAACGCAGGAAAAACTTACGTATGCGAGACCAAGTTTCATCTCTAATGTACGTTATGTGAACTGCTGGGATGAGATCCCGGAAACTTCGTTTGCTAGTTAACGCAACGTGTAGAAGGAATTTTTTTTTTCTTTCAAAATAAGTTCTGATTTGTTTCTCAGATAACAACACAACGTTGTATAGCGGGCGGTGTTTCTGAAACTTGTTTTTCGGCTCGAGTTAAGAATTTTTTGCTATGTTTGCAGCGATGAATTTTTTTTTCTCGTACAGCTTGTAGCAGGCATTTTATTCCGGATATCATTAGTTATGTTCTGAATTATTTTTAATAAAAAAGAACTGTGTGGGAAAAGTAGCGGACTGTAACTTCTACATTGAGAGATCGGCCAACAAAATATTTGTTTGAGTAGGGGCGAAAATATATACATTTATTTAGTTGCCCCAACGAAATATTACGTTGAATAAATTAATTTTGTTCTCCTTTCGAAATACACGCTTGAATTAACAAAATCTCTGCGTTGAGCAAAAATGAATTAAACTGTTAACGAAACAATTGGTTGAATCAACTGTATATATTTGTTTGGCTGCTTATTTGATTGCCTTTGTTAGAAAATGCAGCTGGTTAGTTTGCTTATATGTTTTGTAACAATTAAGATAGTAACAGCGTTTGTTAGTGATTTTATGGATGCTTAGTAATAGTATAAGAATAATAATATAACAAGTTCAACGAGAAACTAAAAATTAAAGCTGTAAAACTTGAAATATTTATTTGAGCACGTTGTCCAAAATTGGAAATGTATGTATTTATCAACATTCCGACATTGCCGCTAGTCACTTTATATGAGTTGGCTAAAGCGTAGTTCTCGAGCACGGCTGGTCTAGGTTCGAAACTCTGTTGAGATCGAAATATTTTTTCCTACATTTACCGACACTTTTTAATGTACGTAGAACCAAACAAATCTTTGGTTTGGGGAAACAAAATATGAACAACAAAATTATTTGGTTTCAACAACAAAATATTTCATTGCCCTTATACAAACAATTAATTTAGTTGTGGAGCCGCGGTGGCTGAGCGGTTAGCCTGCTCGCCTGCCACCAAGGCGAACCGGGTTCGATCCCTGGCCGGGTCTCTCCCGGATTTTTGCAAGTGGGAATCATACCGTTCGATGCCGCTGGTTGCGGGTTTTCTCGAGGATATCCCGTTTCTCCCACCGTTGCATTCCGACGGTGTTCCATTGTCACCTCATTTTACCCTCATCGGTTCTCAATACCTCGTTGTTAAGAGCCTCCCAAATATCTCAACACAATTTGGTTGCGCCAAACAATTTTTGCTGGATTAAACAGAACCTTTTTCTCAGTGCAATAAATGAGTGCAATTGAGCGATTATTGCGGAATTGAGTGCCTTCGTTAATCTTGCGGAAAGAGCTGAAACTTAATTTCTGACAAATATAAAATTGCTTCCAAGAATAAAGCGGTTCTGAGAATCGATAAATGGTTATGTCCGTTTTGAGAGGCTAATTTATGCATGCGTACTTACGAAATACTTTGCTTGTTGCAGATAAACGATAATTTATATTCATTTAAGTATTTACTTTCTGTCTTCGAAACAGAATGAAATTGAGAGTTTTCACTGAGCTACAACAAAGAAAACTATATATGTAATTTTTCAACAGAATTTGATACATTGATAAATTTATAATATTATTAAGATAAGAGCGATAGTGAGAAATTTAAGCTGCGGTTAACGAGCTATTCCGCGCCGGTAGGGGTAACACGAAAAAGAGATGTATCAGTGGTGGTGGAAATGAGAAATCCACTCAACGGCATTGCCCGCCATGTTTTCTACATACGAAAATTGGTATTAACCCCGCCAGGAATCAAACACTTTTAATATTCTCGCCATTGTTGGATGTGAATACTCCGACCACTGTACCACTGTGATCTCTTCAAAAGAAGCAAAGGCTTAATAACTGTGCCTAACTCACAAGTCTCAAAACTAAAATTTTATAGGGCCAAATTTTCTGTATATTTTACGTCTTTTTGCGATGCAAAATAAATTTACATTTATGTTTTGTAAATATAACTTATGGTTTTCACAGGTTATGTCATTCCACTCAAATTTTCCGTAAATATAAACGTTTGCGCTGAAATTTTGGAGAAAATTTATGAAATTTTTAACTACAATAAATATTGGCGAAATTATTTATGTGCTCCGGTAAGTCACTGATATTCTAATTATCTAAAGAGAGCAAGGCAGTGAAGCTTATTATTCCAGCATTATAATAATAGCGAATAACTAGTAGTGTTGACTGAAGTGGGGTCTAGTGAAACTGACAGAAAACTTGTTCAGTGTATAACTTCGATCCTAATATCACGTTTTGTTCACAAAATCATGTGAACGAAATAACACAAATTAATGCTTACAAAGAGATCACCGTAATTTTTAGTATTTTGGCTATTAAAAATTCTATGTAAACCATACATATAAGCTTATTTTTCCTGTCGTGCAGAATAATTTGCCTGGATAGTCTTTTGGCGTAAAATATTTGCGTTTTTGATTTCGCAACGTGTTCACTTTCACTCCAGAAAACATTACATCAGTAGGTTAAATGTATAAATATGTATTTTATGTTTTTATCTCACTTATATTATTAAACGTATTAAAATCATGCCGTATTTTTCCTAGGCAATGATATTTTGTAATCTGTATCATTGCAATTAAAATAGTTGTTACAAACTATAATACAGTAGTTTGAGTTTTAAAATATTCACAAATTCATTTTATAAATACATAGCTAACTGTTACAGAAAATACGAATTATTATTAATCTTCTCTTCTCTTTCTGTTTAGTTTACACTGACTTGCTCACGAGTACGTATATTTCTTGCTGTTCACAATGCAAATAGCAGTTTGCTTGGCAGTTATTCAACTTTTTCTACAACCAGCCAACTCATTGGTATTCCCTGAGAAAGTAATATCTTACCAAAGATTTATTTGATTATTTTTTTACTTATCGTATAACGGCTAAAATGTTTGTGATATTTTACTTACGTGGCACACCGCAGAAAATTAAAAGAACGTTATTTGTAAAACTTCTTACCATGTTTTCATTTGTGTTCAATCTTTGACTTGTTTTAACGGTAATTTACTGATACAACTGAGCAACGCGAATAGATTCTTATGTTCATCTTTAAACAAGAAATAAATTGCAGTTGAAAAAGGCGGAGTCGAATAGCTAAAATGATAGTTTTGAAAAACTGATATTATTATCGTCCCAGAAACGGCAATAATAAATCATTTTGCCATAAACAATTTATATTCTGAAACCGTTAAGATAAAACAAACAGGAATCTTAGTTTATTCTTTGAAAGCTTTTAAAGACAACTAAAAAACAAGAAGTTATTGCAAAAGGGGGAAAAATAACTTACGATATTTTAAACCTAATACGTTTCTCTTGAGTTTACATCATATACACACTATTGGATACATTACTGTTACGTAGACATACGACACTAAAGAGTCGCTTATTTTGTCAAGACTGACAAAATGTAAAACTATATTTCCTTGTCTGAAGAGAGGCAAGTATCATACATAATGCCAATTTTGATAATATGTAATCGTATTTAATTTCTTGGACTGATTTTAATATTTAGTAATGATTTCAGCTTTGTGTATATGCTGTGAAAGCATTTATCCGGAAATATGTAATGATTTGTTAACATTTTCAATTAGGCTACCCATAAATGTTTAAAAAATGATCTTTAGTAATTTTTCCGTTCTTTCTAGGTGCCCACTCTTTATTTTTGGACACATAACCTTAGAATCCTTCCTTACAGTAACTTAAAATATTGTAATGTTGAATTTGAAAATGGCAAAATTTTTGCAACCATGTAAGGTTTTAGTAAATATCCCGAAAACATTTGATACTACATGTTTATTCTTAGAGAATTCGCCCGTGTACAGTTTTATAATTTATTAGTACAATATATACACACTGTACATATTGACCAACATTATACTCACATAAACCTAATATAATATAGGGATTTTCAAATCTTATATGTGCCCGAAAGATAAAAGTTAACTTCATGGAGTCCGTGAACGGTTGGTACACAGTGCATACGAACAAATGAGACACTTTGTGCACAAACAGGGACAGGTTTTCACATGTAATGGCACAGAGAATTATTTCAAATATGTACAAAGCAAACTATTATATTTGTATTTTTTTGGGGTTATGAAAGGTACATGTTAATTATATTGATGTTATAGAAAATAGTGAACAGAGATTTAATTGAATAATATCAAGCAATAGTTACAATATAAGATGTTGGTCAGGGAGGATCAAATCATGTTGGGCCACTCAAATACAATATACCACTAACTTGAAAGAATCTTTATCCTACAGTGAGAAAAAAGGCAAAACAATGTTTGTTTGTATAGGGCCAACAACATAGTTGCCCAACCAAATGTTTTGTTAAGTAAACAAAACTTGAAAAACAACCAAACTAATTTCGTTCATCTAACAGAATACACGGTTGAATTAAAATATCTGTTTTGGGGCAAAATATACTAGACTGTCGACAAAATATGTAGTCGAATCAACTGTATATATTTGTTGTACCACTCATTTGGTCGCCATCGTTCGAAAATACAGCTCGAGAGTTTGATTGCATCTTTTGTGACTAAAAGGATAGTAAGAGTGTTTGCTAGTGCATTTATTGATGAATACTAATTATATAAATATCCTAATAAACAAGTTCAACAGTAAACTAAAAAGTAAAGCTGAAAACCTTCAAATATTTATTTGCGTTCGTTGTCCAGTATACGAAATGTACTTATTTAAAAACATTGGCACTGCGTCAGTGGTTACTTAAGCTGAGGCTGCTCGGACGTAGGGCTCGGGCGCAACCGCCCTGGGTTCGCATCTCGGTTAGCGTTAAAATGTTTCTCAAATTGACCGAAACTGTTGAATTTATGAAGAGAAAAGCAAATCTTAAGTTTGCGCAAACCAAATCGTTGTTTGGGGCTACCGGATAGCAACAACCAAATAATTTCGTTTCAACGACAAAATATTTTATTGCTCCTATACAAACAATTAATTTGGTTGCGCCAAAAAAAAAAAAAAAAAAAAAATTGTATTATTCAACAAAACATTTTTCCCATTGTGGTGTTACTGAAATGTAGAAATTATGTTCATTTGTTCGTAAAAATGTATGTTTGGTCTAATTGTAATATGTACGCCTAATTGCCTCTGCCAAAATATTAAGAATGAATTTTATTTTGTAACTTCACTATGGTTTGTGAAAGTCGCAACACCCACAAATAATGGCCCGAATGAATCCAAACTCGGAAGATGTGTAGAGCAGTGTACCAGCAATAAGTGAATACGATTGCAGAAAGATGGCATACACGTAGCCCCAGCAGCGCCCTCTCTTGTGTGACCAGAAAGGTCAGATATGTCTAGTTCAGTCAGTGAAGAGTCGTCAAACGAAGTGAAAGCAAGTGCCAGTATGCCTCGTCAACGTCAAAGAGCGCCATATCAGCACGTGAGTTCGAACGGGGCAGAATTATCTGTCTCTGAGTAACAGGTTTGTCAAACCGTGAAATTTCGGCCTTTACAGGGCATGCTGCTACGAATGCTGCTACGATAATGATGCGTGTGAGGAACCAGTGGATAGATGAGGGCCGTACGCAGTGACGAGCGGGTACTGGACCACGCAATGTTACCTCAGCACGGGATGACCGCCATCTTGTCCGCATGGCCGTAACGGACCGCACAGCCTCGTCCACAGTGTTGACTCGACACTGGAGCACTGCAGCGGGTGTGGACCTGTCTGCGTCGATGGTTCGACGCCGTCTGCTGCAGGCTGCACTGGTGGCACACATGCCATTCCGTTGGCTTCCATTATTCAGAAACTACAAACGCCTCAGACTGCAATAGGCACGTGAACGCCGTCGCTGGCGTGCTGAGTGGCAAAATGTAAAGTTCTCGGACTAGTCCCGCTTCAACCTGTCCTACAGAGATGGCCACATACGCGTTAGACGCTAGCGTGGTAACCGCAACCTGGCAGCCTGCATTGTGGAGCGGCATAGCGGACAAACGCCAAGTGTGATGGCTTGGGGCGACATTGGACACAACATGCGATCTCGACTCCTATTGTTACGAGTTGTGGTCAGGCCCTTAGCTGAGCGGCCTGCCTGATCACACCTTCACTTATTTATCCAGGACACGGGCCGTGATCGCTGCAATTAGTTATGAAATCGCAAACCACAGAATCCCCTCCACCGGCCAGTAAACGGGACAACGAAGACGATATAGGGCAGTGTAGTCCGTGGGCGGTGTCTTTTATCGTCGGGCCATTGGAACGAGAAGACCACTGAAGATGGGTGTGTCCGGCCGTCGACTTGCGCCATCTTAATCAGCCTCCGGAATCATGAACAAGGTGGGGACTCTCCAATTAGGCTATACCCAGAACGTGGCTGGTTAAATCTTTATAAAATAATATCATTTTATATTTTAGTATATTATGATAGCTACTTCCGTTCATATTAAATCATATTTATATTGAAATGATCTTAATGTTAAATAAACTTAATGATAATGTTAAACTTAATCTTAATGTTAAACAAACTTAATGTTAAATAAACATCTTCTGTATAGTGTTCATTACATAACTCATATCAATAACTTGTTAAGCCCCTATATCCCCGTTAAGTATAAATATCAAGAAAATATCAAAATCATAACGCTACATATTGAGAGCAGTCTGAACAGCAACCGCTACATAAGGGAGGTTTTAGAGCCTCAGGTACTGCGCCTCCTTCAGGAAACTCCACATGCCATATTTCAGCAGGACAACGGCCGGCCACATGTGGTGAGGAATGTGCAAGCCTTCTTCAATGAACGACGAGTACCACTGCTTCCCTGGACTGCACGTTCGCCTGACATGTCACCCATCGAACATCTCTAGGATATGGTTAGTCGGTGACTTGGTTGTCACGGTCCTCCAGCAACCACTGTTGATGCTTTGTGGACTCGCATAAAAACCGCGTGGAGGGAAATTCCCCAGGAACATATCCCGGTCCTCTTTGATTCCATGCCACGACGTTTAGAAGCTCTAATTGCAGCATATGGGGGTTTCACACCATACTGAATTCTCAAGAACAGAGATCATGTACAGTTATGTAATTCTAATCAATTGTGTATTGTTACGTACCTAATCTGTGGTACATATAAAGTTCATTTAAATCACATATACCCTTATTGGTGTTGCATTTTTCACAAACGTTAGTGTACTATGCACATCCTCCAATTGTGTTTGTGTTTAGAATATTAATATAATTGTGTGACATTAACCTTGTATCACACTTATATTAGAAAAAAACACCAAAGTATATAAAATTAGGCTTAAAACAATTATATATGTTTTCAAAAGAAATTTTTAGATTCTTTGTCACATTTAAATTAATTTATTGTGTAATCCATAATTTTACTAAATCTAATGTTACGGCAGAATATTAAACAAAATGTGGACATATTTCATTAAATTCCACTCTAGCTCGAAGAAGAAGTTCAGTTGGTTCGAACACAAAACAAATCGCAATGTTTAAAATAATTATATTAACTTTACAAATTTTGTAATTATACGATTTGTTTATGTACAAAGAAGAGCTAATCCAGCACGTATACAACTCCAGTGCAACCCGGCGGAGAATATTTGTGTTTGCCAAACTATTAGCATTGAGTTTCCCCAACATGAGTCGCCTGAACCTTAAGTCACGGCTTCACTCCTTTTGCAGAAATTCTTCATTTTCGCGTCATAATTTCGGATAGATAGTAATATAGAAAATTCACACTTTACAAATTGTTTAATAGTTTTGTGCGTAATTTTAATTGTGTGTTACCTGCTTGTTGTAAAAATTCAGGAACATATTTATATTTTATCAACAAGTTCCTGCCTTTTTGCAAGCAGGAAGTATCACATAGTGAAAATTAGATACAAAAGTATTAAAAAACTAGTAAATTGTAAATTTTCTGTAATCAAACATTATCAATAAAACTTCTGAAACTGAAATTATGACACGAAAACGAAGAATTTCTTCATAACAGGTGCAGGCGAGCCTTAAGAATAATTTCCATATGGATTGGTTTGCGATGAAGATACGAGTACTTGCTAAGCGAGTATGTTTAAAATGATGGTAGGTAGTTATTATATCATGGTTCGAGGTCGCCGAACACATGACGTTCATGACTCGACCCCGACGTGAAGACGCGTTGGAATTGCCGAAACTTATTTACAATCGTGTGCACAATGAGTCTCAGCCAATAGGATCGTTCGATAAATACAGAAGAATACAAAATTGATATTTCCCGGTATCGTACCACATTTTTTTGTGATGTTCTGTAGCGCAGTTTAGTTGTGTGTTACTTTATTTTACCTTCTGGACTAACTTCGCACCAATAAAAATGTTTCTTTAGTGCCATTTGGTGAAGTGATGGCTAACATTACCCGGGTGGATAACATATTTAGGAAACAACGTAAGACATCATACGTGGAATGATTTTTCAAAGGTTTCAATCATAGAGTGTAAAGGTACCGCAAAATTTAAATAACCATGCCGATCAGTGAGGTAGATTAAAACTAACCGCAAAACAACGCCTGCAGGATACACTACAAACAATTATGCAACTTAGATGTTAATACGAAAGCGGAAAAAAAACCCATTAATTTGTACAAGATAGCAAAAGTCTCATAACCCTTATTTTGCTTTTATAATATCACAAGTTATTTGAAAAAAAAAAAAAAATATTTACAGTTTATTAATATAGTTGGCTATAGACCGAAATGTTTTGAAAGTGTATTAAAATGATTTTATGTCATATTTTGAAAGAAATTACGATGTCCTAACACTTACATAAACACACACTAAATAAACGTTATTTGCTGCAAGGCATGTTTTGTTCTCACAATAAAAGATATCGTTATATATGAATCACTGATAAGTATGTTTGCCACACAAAAACTTTGAGATCATTTCAGGTACTGTATTTCGAAGGTTAAACAATTACGTTGATCGTCTAAAGAATTTGTTATTTCTTAGCATTTAGGAGCTAAAACTATATAATAAACGAAAACAAACGGATAATTTCACCATCGCTTGACACTTTTTTTTGTATACACCATTATTTTCTTCACTGTTAATAAAAGAAACTAAAGGAAATATGTTCCCACCTATAAAAAAAAAGAAAATAATACTACTGTAAAACCGAAGCGTATATTGAAAAAAAAAAATTTAATAAACACAAACTAAAGAATTTTTTTTTATCCTTCCTTTAAATTAAAGCAAAACTTTGCTAGTGTAAACCAAACATGATCAAAGATATTATTTTATTTGCTATACAGAAAGTTTTGAACGTATTATTTTACACCGATACTTTTATAACAATGGCCGACCTCCCATGGCGCAATCTGTTGGTGCACCACCGGTTTGCGCTGCGGGAGGTCCTGGGCTCGAATCCCAGGTAAGGCATTGGTGTTAACTTAAGTTAGGTTATAAGTTAGTTTATAAGCCGTCCCTGATAAACTTTCAGGCATAACAACGGGCGACGTTAATAAGCCCTTTCTAATCCAATCAAAATTTGTAAGTATGTTTTAAAATATATATATGTTAATTTCTTGCAATGTTTAGTTTTAATGGAACAAATGTAATTTGCAGAAATTATAACATAAGGAGTACACGAGCAATTTTTGTATATAGGTAATGATTGTAGACGAGAATGAGTCGACATATCTATAAAAGCTCAATATTTTGTCGTTGATTGCACACACGTGCTGGAACAAAATACCGTACTTTTTTTATTGTTAATAACGTGCTATACATAATCCAGACCTTTTGCAGCCAACGATCTGTTTCTCGAAATAACTCAAGTGTGTACGTTCCGAGAGCAAGTCAGAAACAATCGGGGCGAAAAAAGAGACTGAAATAACGACCATAGTTCGCGGGAAAGAACAGAAGAAACGTGGGAGAACTGGCCATATGTGCTCGGGGCCCGGAGCGCGCGAAGTGGCCATTTAAAGTTCAAGGTGAAATTGTTTCTGCTGCAGCAGGCACAACCGCCGCCTGAATTTCAAGGTTAGCGATCTTACAAATAACCCCTTGCTTTGGCCCACCAGCCGCGCCGTTTCGCGGCTTTCATTTGTTCGATAAAGATACCACTTATTTTCGTAAATTCACGGAAGAATGAGCCAAGGAACGTGAAGTCCATCATCTATCCAACAAGTATTTATTACATTAAGGATGCATTTGTTGTGGGTATGAATGGAACTGTGTGCTACAATCGTACAAGACTTAAAAAGCAATTTCGATAAAAAAATGTTTTATTGAATATTTTTTTTTTTAGTTTTACAGATCTTAAACAATGTTATGATTATGGCCAATGACCTTCTTTATGCAAAACACGTATCTATATATATTTTACTGAACTTAATGGTGGTTCATATTGTTAGTATTCACACTTAAAAATTAATTAAGGCGAAGAAGAGATCGCAATAACCAAACCACTTTGTACATGCGGTACCTCAGCGCATTGGCAGAGTTAGGCAATCATTGTATTGGCATGCAAGGTCCTAACTACGAGGCCCCCATGATCCCCTCACCACTACATTATTCCTCGTGTGTGACGCACGAGTCAACACCACGGAGTCACTCGTGGCCCGACTCGTGGGAGCGCGCGACGGTATACGAACCACCCCGAACAAAACCGAACGTGTTTGAGTGACAGTATGTTGGGTCCACTAGGAAGTCTGCACTGCTCTGGGCGGCCAGAAATTCGAGGAAACACGGACGGACGTGCATTGTTAATTGTTACAAATATTGAGTCAATTAACACCGGCAATGGTCACAGCAGCTATCGTGTGCAATGCATATTGTTACTTGTGGCAAATATTTCGATTTGTAGCAAACACTGTGATTTTTATACATTCATGACAGGGTTCTGTCTGACTGGAGCTATTTAGTGGGTTCAAGGAAGGCCGGAAAGCGTGGGAGCGCTAAGGGCGACCTAAGTGCGTGCGTGGAATAGTCTGGTTGCCTTTACGTGCAAGGCACCTGACCTCTCTTTCCCTAATCGATTCATCTTACAAAATTTCCAGTGGTAGCACTATTATTATATGGTGTAATAATGAAGATAAAAGTGCGCTGCTTGTTCCTGTGCTTATATCAAGCAGGTTGTACAGGAACTTCAATATTTGACTTGACTGTGAAAGATTCGTTTTTGCCCTTTTTCACTTTTAATAAATACGCATTGCAGACGGAGAAAGAAACCAGAAAATAATTAATATTTGGACGTGAAATGTTTCTTTAATACTATCCGTAAGCAGGAACCGCTAAAACATATTGAATATTGTCAAATGACGGCTATAAGACTGAACCTCTGCGCAGTGTTTAGGCAGCTGGGCAATAAACGTCTACACACGCATAGGCTATAA
This sequence comes from Clitarchus hookeri, assembly GCA_002778355.1. Taxonomy (NCBI): domain Eukaryota; kingdom Metazoa; phylum Arthropoda; class Insecta; order Phasmatodea; family Phasmatidae; genus Clitarchus; species Clitarchus hookeri. The sequence goes on from NQII01004344.1 coordinate 87,130, forward strand.
GACGGAACCTGTGCTTGGTTTTAGGGAACTGGGCAATAAACGTCTACACATGCATAGACTATAAGACTGAACCTCTGCGCTGTTTTTAGGTAACTTGACAATAAAAGTTTATACACGCATAGGCTGTATATATTCGCAAGGGACAGAAGTTGCATGTAGGCATGCCGCTGCACCCTCTGAAAATTAGTGCACTCATTTACTGAGTAAGATTGACCTGAGTGTGTTTTACTGAGTCGGCTTTATTTTGAAATGTGTACATGTTGAATTTAAGCATCAAAACTGGAGAAAAGTTAGCTAGGGATCAGGACGTTTATAATTATAATCTGGCAAACCCAATTTATTTTTTGAAGGGCGGTGTTTATACGAAACAAATTATCTGCTGTATGATATTTCCTGAATTTAACATTATCCACTAATTTGTAATTTTTTCTCACGTAGTATCTGACATAACTAAATAAATAAATTACAACATTCTTGTTATGGGGCGCATAACTCCCTTAGAGATTATTTTAGGCTAAGAGTCTTATTATGTTTTCTTGTCCCATTTTTGCATCACGAATCACCTCACGAAGTTTGTAGGATACATTTAACAACACGTTGTGTTAAATGTACTCGTAATATGTTATTATCTCCTTTATATCCTGTAATTATTATTCGAATAGTTCCAAACATTTATATCAGAAAACAATAAAAATTAAAACCGCTTTATTAACATATAATCACTGAAAATTTTATTGCATATTTAACTAACTTTTAAATGTACCAAATTTATTATGTTTGTTAAAAATACAAACTTATAGCGAAACTCACTTTAATAGAACATTTTCAAGTCTAACTACAAATAATTACACACCACTTAAATAAATAACTGTAGAAGAATGGCAGAACTATTCTAAAAGAAAACAAAGTGTTTCTGTAATACTTTTTGGCTTTAAAACAATAACAATATATGGCATAAAATATAACATATAGGTTTATAATAACAGAAACAGATTGGAGCTGACTATTTTGCGTAATATCAAGAAAGATTCCAGCTGGATTTTCTTGCGTCCCGGGAACTGAAATTAAATTAAAACTCAACGCAACGTCACCACAAGTTGTCACCAGTAATGGGCTTGTAATATCTTAGCGTGCTTCAGACGGGAATGTTTTGTTTTTTTTCTCGTTCACTAATGAAATAATTTTCGTGTGAATTTCATCTACCTGACTCGGTTCCATACAAGAATTTAATTTCTTATTTACATGTTCCCTACAACTACTCTTAAACTATATTTTTAGTACTGACGATACAGTAGGAATTAATAGTTATATCGAATCACAAACGATAACGAGCAGGTAGTTTTGCATTTTAATCATACTACTTTGAAATTTACGCAAATGTCTTGTATTAAATGTTATAATTGATTTACAACTGGTAGCAGTTCGATTGGTACAAAAAGCAACTAGAAGAAAATTTGAGATAAGGCTTGAAATTGCTTATTAAACGTAACTAACATTATTTACTATAGGTTTATATTCTTCTATCGTACAACAGTCTCAAATAATTGACACTTAATCTCCAAATAAACAGTTAGAGAATGGCACAATACCTCAGTTAAAATATTGTAGATAATTTTATTGCTGCTGTTTGATATTTTTAGTCTTTATAAATAAAAAGTGTTGTCTCAATGTGAAGAATTATCTTCAACGTTTATTTTGGATTACTTTTAAATATTACGCTTGATAGCGGTAATTTGTTCCTTGGAATTTTTCTGTATATTTTAGTTTTGTCTACGCTAACATGAATTCCTGAATAGCACATAGAAAACTACAATTAAACTTCAGAGAGAAATACACGTTACAGATGGACTTATCAACTTATAATCAGCCCGTTTACAATAATTTATAAAAACATTATATTGATCATACCGCAAATACTTCTTCTCTGCTACTTCTGTGAATGTTATTAGTGAAAACAGACTTCTTCATATGTAAAGATTAATTACCCAGTAAATTATTAACATCCCTACTGTTCAACACATTATTTTCTTTGTTACCTTTGAGTATATTCCCGATGTATGTTTCTCGCTCCGAACTTTTTTCGGTGTTGGACGTACATCGACTAGTCATAAATACGTCTACAGACCCGTCTGAATCCTTATAAAAATAAATTATATGAAAACATTATATATTTCTCAAAATTATCCCCATAATAACTCACATTCAATATTTCATCAAAAGGATCATGTATGAATTGAACAATGTAGAGAGGACCGCGGTGGTTCACGCGAACCGGGTTTAAATCCCGACGAGGCCACTCCGGGATTTACTCACATGGGAATCGTGCCGGACGATACCGCTGGTCGGCGGGTTTTCTCTGGGATCGCCCGTTTCCCCCGCCCTTGCATTCCGGCGCTGCTCCATACTCACCTCGCTTCTCCCTCGTCGGCTCTCAAGACCTCGAAGTTAAAAGCCGCCCAAATCTCCCAACTCCACTCCACTTGAACAATCTAGAAGTTGTTTGAACTATCTGCAGTAAAAGTTAAGATTGTTAAGATTATTGTTACTCACTTACAGCCTTCGTTTTAATGTATTATTTATAGAAGGTTTTTTTTTTGCCACGTACAATCCCCTCGCGATGCTTATCGAGAAAACACCAGCGTACTAATTGGTTCCGGTTCGACCAAAATAATTATCGATGGATGTGGAGCAGTAGAGAAACGTTTAGGATTGCAAATCATCCTTTGCAGTTGTTTCTGATCAAATAGCTGCAGATATGTCAAAGGTTCCTTTAGTATACTTTATAGCGTGAAAGGCAAAACAAAAAAAAAAAAAACGCACTTTGTTTCTTACGAAGGAAAGTGTCAGCGTGAATATTACTTTGATTTTCATCGAAAGAAAGAAAAGTTACAAAAGAAAAATTTTATTTATGCGTTCGCGAAACTTCCCGGGAAAGGAAAATAACATCAGCAAAGGAACTGTTTAACTTCGATTAAAGCTACCCATCGTCTTCGCAGAAAGAAATGCTGCTATGAAATAAGTTTTCTTACATGATTATTTATCGTATCTACGTCATTGCTGCATCTCGCACCACTATAGTTTACCGACTATTAATATCGGCCATTCACAGTTAATTCCACTTTCCTGAAGACCTGCTAAAGTTCTACATTTAATTACCGATTACGTATCCTTCCGCTACATGTAAACTTAAACACTACCATGTGACTACGTTTTAACTGTCAAATGCTTGTTTACTGTTTTCAGCTGTTCAAAGAATTTTGTCATATTTCAAAAACCATTTCGTACGAATGTTCACAATTTTGGCCCAATAACCATATATAGGTAAGCTTTATGACTTTTAAACAATATATTTAATGACGATAGTTCTTACTGTTATTATTTTACATTTTTAACATATTTGTTATACACGACATAGCACATTACACATAATACGCTTTAATATTTTAACGAGAGTGTGTTTGACACTGTTATAACTGCGGGGGAAAGAACTTTAGTATTTAACCTCTTGTTATTGATATATGTTGGGTTGTTTAGTTAAAAGAACGGCCTTAGTTGGAATAAAAATTAAAACGAAGTGACACCAGTCTAACCAAAAGACACAGTAAATTCAAGAATGCAACTCGTGTTGTTTATTGTACGTAGCAACGTCTAACTTAAAAGACAGTGGTTAACATGCACACAAATAGGCCTACAGGAACTTTTATTCCGCTCATATTTATATGCATGCACATCGAGATCTTGAAAGCCGATGAGGGTGGAGCGAGGTGAGTATGGAACAGCGCCGGAATGAAGGGGCGTGAGAAGCGGGATATCCCCGAGAAAACCCGCATACCAGCGGCATCGTCTGGCACGATTCGCACATGCGAAAATCCTGGAGCAACTCCGCCGGGAATCGAGCCCGGTTCGCCTTGGAGGGAGGCGGGTAGTCTGACCACTACACCACTCGAAAAACATGGGTAGCCATGACTCAATTAAGGCCACTTAGTCATCTCTGCTGAAACGTATGTATTATTTAAAAAAGACTGAGCATTGTGTCAATGTGTTTTGCGAGAAAACAAATATTCTTTTTCACGGCAATTTTGTTCGGCCATTAGTTCACATCGTTACCGGAAAATATTAATCTCTCGCTTTATAATTCGAAACTGCTCTAGCGATTGCCGCCAAATTTCGGCTACAAGGGATAGTTCTGTAGAACATCTAAACTTGTATTATTTACGTAGCATAAAAAGAAAGATGCCAAAATAGCCCTTAGAAATCTTTATTTTATTATCTCATGTCTACCGAATATTAAAATAAATGCTGGCCAAGCCTTGCATACTGACACGGCGTAGCTTAGTATCAAATCAACGAATTAGTTGCTTTTCCTTTCCACCATCCTGTGACACAGCGCCTCCACAAAATGTAAAAATTTCACATCATATTTAAAGATCCAAAGAATAAGTACCAATGAATCTGACATATGAAAATATTCTTACCAAAAGCAAGAACTAAATATGTTAAAAAATGCCGAACCCGTATTTACAAATTTGCTGTCTCGTTCTACGTTGTGTTACGCGTTGTTTCAATAATACAATTATATCTGAACTCATGTTGGTATCCGGGAAGTTTTATTTTGTGTACTAAACGTATCATTATTTCAATCATACCCATTTTTGGAAGGAGTTCCAGAAACTTATTATTGTTATTGGCTCCCACTATACATAAGGAACTCGTTGAACTATTACCATCAACTAAGATGGAATCTTACCATGTGTCATTTTTTCACCATTTTATATCTTAGGATGTATGGATTTGTGTACCTAATAAGAATGGCTGAATAGGAAGATGCCTTATTAGTTATGTCGATAACTTCTTGTTCATCCTTTTGTTTTACAAATAATACATTTCGTTATGAATTTCTGGGGAAAGAAGTTTTAAAATATTGCCATTTCATCTTATATTAGAGAAAAAAATTTATCTAACAAGCATTGCTTAAATTAAAGACTTGAGACGAGGCAAATTATTTCCGTCTTGCGTACAGTTCCATAACACTGGCTCTATACCTGTCAACAGAACTGTCAAAACGATGCGATTTGAAAATAAAATGTACTCTTGGTTTGCCAACAGACAAATACTTTCATGGGAGAACGATTAAATATGTTTTATTTATTTTTGTTTTGTTAAGACGCTGTCAATGAAAACTTAATTCAAGTTTTAGTACACGTGTACAAGGTGCACGAGCTGCTTTTTCAAGTCACTAAGTTTTGAAAGTTGTATTGGATTGGACATAACAATTTGTTATTCTACGAACTGTTAAAATTGCTGGAAATAAATATCCCATGTTGTTCTTGCAAGTGAAGTACAGCATTAGAAACTAAGTCCTCAGTAAAGTCAACAAGAGTTGATTTAAACCGTATGTAGTACTACTTTTCAAACTCTAGCACCATATCAAGACGTTTCCAAAGACGAATAGTATACCTAAATTGCAAATATAAATTGCTTCCGGGAGGAAAATGTATCCCGTGATGGTTGTTTGAGGAGAGTTTTCCTCTGGTAAAAAGTTTACTTTTATGACGTTCCGTGACGAGAATGCACACTTTATTACTGTAGCAAGTTCCAGCAATCGAGTGTTATTGTTTCCTTGCATCGCGCCGTCCGAGGACATTGTCCTCGCCTATAGAGGCTGGATTGTATCTGCGCACGCGCTGCTATTGTCGAACAAACTAATAATGGGGGTGGAAGGACAGGAACGAAGGAGGAGTAGGAAAGGAGATGGAAGAAGGATACGGATGATAAAAAGAAGACGCCGTATTCCCCGCCCTGCGTTGCTTTACTTCTTCCCATTTGACACTGCTCGAAGGAAAGGACGGGAAGAAATATGAAAAACCTGCTTTTGGGAATATCTGTTAATATATTGCAGGTTCCAAGGGGTGTCCTGTTTCAAAGTGCGCGGTAGTAAGTAAAAATGCGCCGTCGATTTGCAACGCCTCGTAACGTGATGTGTGGCGCTTTAAAGAAAATATGTTTCAAATTATTCTAAAAGCATACAAATATTTTCTGATGTAAGTGGATTGTCTTTCAAATAACGTCAGAATGTTCTAACGAGCAGGGAACTCTCTACGGCTTTTAGTGGCCGCTATGGGGCAGTGACTAGAGTGCTCGCCTCTTACCATGGCGAAACTGGTTCGATTCCTGGCGGGGTCGCTCTCGGATTTTCAGACGTGGGAATCTTGCCGGACGGTGCCGCTGGTCGGCGGGTTTTCTCGGGGACCTCCCGTTTCCCCGGTCCTTGCATTCCGGCGCTGCTCCATGCTCACCTCGCTTCACCCTCAGTGGCCCTCAAGAACTTGGTGTTAAGAGCCTCCCGAATCTCTCCACTCAACTCTACTCCTTTTTTACATTGGGGAAATGGAAGACGCAAAGTATAAATAGCACATACACATTAGTTTGAACAAAACTGTGCTTTGCGTTTTATATCATGTGTTTTTATGTAATTTCACGTTAATACCTAATCCGTTTGTAAACGGCAAGGTCCGCGATGTTTCGCACAAGTGAAAATCCAGGCTACCTCTGCTGGGAATAGAATCCTGTTGGCCTTGGTGGGAGGCGATTAATCTAACTTCTACACAACTGTGAACCCTGGGGTTTTTTCTTCCCTGCCAAATATCTCTGCAGTTTTGCCCTTGGTAAACTGAACATACTGACAGCCCCATTGACATTCATATCTCCATTCCACGCTGCAACTATAGCGTGACTCATCAATTTCTTCCCACTGACCACCGCCCCTGCAGCCATCTACAACAGAAAACATTTCGTTACTTTTTGTAAATATAAGACTGAAAAACTTTATTAACACTAATATTAAATCTGTCGAAACAGTTATTTTATATATAGCCTAAAATAATTGTTAACAAACGTGAGCGCGTGAGTTTCCATCATGGGGCCTGTGGCCAATTGACGGAAACTCCGCATAGCTCATTAAAGGCAACTCGTACTGCCTTGATTAACACAACCATGTTTGCGTTTGTTTAACGTACATTTTTAATCTCTAAACCGTAAAATAACGGGGATGAGTCATGCTTTCAGTGAATGATAGTGAACATTGAAATATAATTAACACTTCACTGACAATCTTGTTGAAGTAAAACTTAAGAATTATACGAAATATGCGCAAATCTTACCTTCTATTACACGTGCTTCGCTGCTGCGTGGAACATATCACCACTGCGATGGCGTGGCTCGCATACACGTAGTTCACATCACACTGGACAGAGCGCACCACTTGTCTGTACCTGTAGAGTAATCGAGGTGGCCCAACGAAGGGGTCGGCCCAACGAAGGCAACCTTCCCCTATGTATTAAGAATAACTAGTTTAGATAATTAAAAATAATTGAATTATCTTGTTTACTGAAATTTAAAAGCCATGCTACAGATGTAACACAAATAAATATAAGAATAATAAGCAAAATATGAACACAAACACTAGGAAATAGGAAGAGACAGATGCCACGGAACAGTTTCTCATCCTGCACATCAATAAAAGAGTATTTATATTATTTCTAGACAGTCAGATTAATGCATAATATATATTTTATGAGTTGTTGGGCGTCCTGAGACAACAACAAAGCAGAAAATATAAGCCGACGAAGGAAAACAGCGAAATAATTAATTTATACAATTTCTCCTGCACTCAACCAAGTAAAACCAACGAATCCGTTCTCAAAACACTGGAAGCAAAAATTCTACTTCTTTAAAGACTATCTGTACATACAGACGACAAACAACTCAGCGGTCATAAAAAAAACACGATTAATAAAGGAGTGACAACTGTAGATGAAACTAAAATTATAAAATCTCAGTTGAAACTGTAATACAACCACGTATCTGTGCTCGACGTTAGTGTCTCGTAAAATAGAGCCACTTTTTACAAACTGGTTTCTGCATAGTATATTTACGAAAGGTGTTATTTAAGTAAAACGGGCTGCAAAGGTTTGGACCACTACTCGGTTATCAAATTTTGAGTTATTCCTTGGTAGAGATATCGAGGAACCTTCATCGCTGAAAGTTAATAATTCTATATTAAAAAAAAAACTAAGCCATAAATTGTTTTACTGCTTTTGTAACTACTTTCGTCGCCTCATACAATCTAGATCTTCAACCACTGTCATCGAGCGGCGAGGCAAGTATTTTACTCTATAGACTGAAGATCTACTTCACTTCTGGTTTTGTATCCTCTGCCGCACGTAATTTTAACGTTGACATGAGCCCGGTCACTTATTCATACGCGAACCAAGTGGAACCATGGAATTGCCTGGAATGAAAATGTATTTACAATGTACAAATTCGTACTCTGGTGTGTATAATAACCAACTTCGGCGGCAATAAATTTAAACATTACAATTGCAGTGCGTTAAGTCTTGAAAAGACGTGGGTGCCTCTTAACATTGAAGTCCTGAGAGCCGACGAGGGTAAAGCGAGGTGCTGGAATGCAGGACCGGGGGAAATTGGAGATACCCGAGAAAACCCGCAGACCAGCGGAATCGTCCTGCATGATATCCACATGCGTAAATCCGGAAATGACCCCGCCGGGAATCGATCCCGGTTCACCTAGGTGGGAGGCGAGTAGTCTGACCACTACACCACCGCGGCCCCTCAATTCTTAATGCTCGGCTTCACCTCTTTTGCAGAAATTCTTCTTTTTCGTGTAATAATTTCCGTTTCATAGTAATTATTGGCAATGTTGGATTATACAAAATTTTTAATTTACGAGTTGTTTTAATATTATACTATTTCATTTTCACTGTTTTTAATTTGCTATTGTAAAAAGTCAAGAACCTATTTATAGTTTGTCAATGTGTTTCTGCTTTTTCTGCAACCAGCGAGTAACATACTTTGAAAATTAGAAAGAAAAATTTTAAACAACTCTTAAACTGTAAACATTACGTCATTTATGTCAAGGATTTTTTTATAAAATAGTAACTATTTGCAATTTGCAGTTAAGAAAGGCTCGTGTTTGGTATGCCCTAATAATATAGGGCTACCATATATGATACATAAAACGTGTAACTAAAAATTACCGACGGGCTCCAGGAGGTGATTCCAGATGAAAATATAAGACGATAATATATGTACTATTTTTCCATATAAGTAGTTATTTAGGGAGCTATGCGACCCCAGAAATCGTCGAATTTTGAAAATTATTTTCGACACAAATATCAGGAATTACTTACGATTAAGCAACAAATCGGTGAACAGTATTTTAGAGAACGGAGATCTTATATCTGTGAAAACGTGGTTGATAATAACAACCCCCTTCATCTGGAAAATAGTAGTGCTGATTCGTATCAAAATGTAGGGTGGCAACGATACCAACAAACCCTTTTTGTAACATTAAAAAATTTTTTAAAGAAAATCTCACGTAGCTTTACCAATTCACCCTTTTTAACAATTTATCACTCTATACAACCCATATGGAATCCCAAATCGCAGAGAGTTATTTCGCTACAACTATAAAGCCGTCTGGGTAGAAAAGGGCAATCACAGAAATCATGATCAGGCGCTGAGTAGCAGCCAGTGCGGTAGTAGCCGCCAGGCAAATGTAATGGCGTAAGTCGAGTGACACATGTGGAAGACTATAAGCCACGCAGTGTCACTTCATATGCACGCCACAGCTGCCTGTTCTACATGACTTCTCTGCTGCGCAGTGGCACTACATATGCACGCCACAGCTACCCGTTAAACGTGACTTTTCTGCTGCGAAAACTGAAGTGGTTACACTGCCGCCTTATTTTTGCCAGTTAAGAATTTTCAGAAATGTGGAGAAAAATGGTCACGTCTTCGCTGCTTCTACGGCGTTCTTCACAGTTAGTGCTGTTTCCGCTATTGTAGTCGTTCCGCTAGAGGTGTGCGATATTCACTTTTCAATATCGTTTCGAAACAATTCGACGATATCGGTATTGGTGTCATTCATAGCTCCCAGAAAATATTGAAAATCGATGGCGCACTGAAAAAAAAGAAATTCTGGTGGCCACGAAGTGTTTAGATGGCCGTATTTACCGTGCAAAATTTTGCTGTGGTAAATACGACATTTCTCAGTTGTCTCGACTGAATTTTTGTGGTCACTAAAAACCTATTTTGTAATGGCCCAACATAGTTTTGTGATCACCACGAAAAAGTTTGTTTTGTTGAATAACGTCATAATACTTTGTGAACACCCCAAAATATTTTTTCAGTACAATATATAGCATGTATTTTTTTTCGCAAATTTTGGTCTTTATTAATATCGCCAGCATCGAATATCGCTGACATCGAATATCGCCGATATCGGATATCGCCGACATCAGATATCGCCGACATATAGAATATCGTCAACGTCGAATATAGTCAACGTCGAATATCGCCAAGGTCAAATATCGTCAACGTCGAATATAGTCAACGTCGAATACCGCCAACGTCGAATATCGTCAACGTCGAATATCATCAATGTCGAATATCGTCAACTTCGAAAATCGCCCACATCGAATATTGTTAACATATAATATCTTAAACATCGAATTTCGTCAACATAGAATATCGCCGACATAGAATATCGCCGACATCAAATATCGCCCAAGTCGAATATTGCCAAAATCGAACATCGCCAATTAAAGAATATCGTCAACTTCAAATATTGCCAACATCGAATATCGCCAACATCGATTATCGCCAAAGTCGAATATCGCTAACATAGAATATCGTTAACGTCGAATATCGTAAAAGTATAATATTGTCAACTTCAAATATCGTATAGTCAACGTCAAATATCGCCAACATCGAATATCGCCAACATCGCACATGGAAAATGAGGGATATAGATTTACACTGTTGGGCCATATAGCCGTTGCGATATTTCATAAAGATTGTTTAGTGAGCGATGTATTGCCATATCACACAGCGCTACCCGCCACGAAAGCGTGTCACAGCTACGGCCAGCGAGGTGCGCTCTTGTAAAACAGCCTCATTTGAAAGACGCGTGGGAGTTTGGGGGCGGACGGTGAACCCGACTAGCTTAGAGCACTTCGCATAATTCAACGTGACAAAGAGGGGGTGGGGTGATCAGCTACGTGCTGGAAACAATCAAGCCGCCCCCGGAGCGGGCCCTAATCTCGCCCGCCAATAACCCGGCGGCCGGGCGACTTCTCCGTGGGCTCGTCCCTTTCCAGAGCTGTCGCCGTCCCTCTACTGCTTGTTGCGGCTGCCATCTACACTGGTTAGACCTAGTTTTGACAAGGGCTGGCAACAATCCTGGTACATTAGGCGTCAGGAAAGTGCACTAATTACATGCAACTATTTCCACAAACGTCACACGATGAAATGACCGGAGAATAAGTGCGAGGCCGGACCCTGACATGCAGTGACGTAGGGACTGATGACGAGCAAGCTGGGTTGTCGATGAGCAGCGACTCGGGTTGTAGTGACTCACCGACGCACTACACGCGAGTTTAACTAGCAACTTGCAAGCAACACTACAACATGTTCTACAGACATCGCGACACTACAACACGCCAGTCGGGAGACTGGTGGGGAGCTTCACTCCCTCGCCGATAGCACCTACACGTAAATTAACTAAGATACCAACAGTGGTTAACAGCTATAAATACGGGCCCGGAGCCCAGTTAGAACATAAACCCGGCAGCCGGCTCAGTGATCTGACCCAAGTATGTCTGGCTGCAACTAGATTTGCAAACCCAATTAACGAGTTACGGGAACTTGCGTTCTTGGTCTGGTGGCAGCACATCCTTCCGGAGGCACATGGTAGATCGGCATTCTTTCCGCTGCTTGCCACGAACACACATAGAAGGCAGCTTGTACCGTCTGCAAGCATAGGGAAACGCTCACTACAAACTTACTATCGACCATATGTTCCTGACGAGAATACGTCTGTAAGGCTCGGCTTCACCTATTATGCAAAAATGTTTGGTTTTCGTGTCATAATTTCAGTCTCAGCGGTATTATTGGAAATGTTTCGTTACAGAAATTTTACAATTTATTAAAGATTTTTAATACGTTTGTATCTAATTATCACTGTGTGTTATTTCCTGCTTGCAAAAAAAAAACCGGAACTTGAAGAAAATGTAAATATGTTCCTGACCTTTTACAATAAGCAGATAACACTCAATCATAATTACGCCCAAGAATTATTAAACAAATCGTAAAATGTAAATTTTCTATAATGGTACATTGTCAGCAAATCCTATTGGATCCGAAATTATGACATGGAAACGAAGAATTTCTGCGAAAGGGGTGTAGCCGAGTTTTGAAATAGGACCGACACATCGGATACCAGAAGGGAAACGGCGATTTAACTTTGGAAGTGTGATCCATTCCGACACTATATCTTCGTAACTAATATCACGATTGAAATAAATGTTATCTCCTTTGTCAGGAATACGAGTTTAGTATAAGAAGGAGGGGGGGGGTGCTTCTCCTTCACCCTCTTCCGAACATTGGTTGGAAAACATATATATCATTATATACTACTGCAGTTGGCCATAGGGCTTCGACAACTTTACTGCCGATGGACCGAGTCGATAGGCGGTGTAAATAAAAATAAGTAGCTGCTCGGACTTCATAAATATGAAGCATCTGCTTGGCTTCGTATAAGTAACTAAGTCTTTCCTGAACCTCCTTTTAGCGAGCAGCTGCTTGATAGCCTTGATGAAGCCACGGATCACTCAGTATTACGAGTAACTGCTTACATTTCCAAGGGATTCTACATTTGATGTCACAGCTACTCAAGTGCGCCTGATAAACGCGATGACTGAGTTCATGTTGGTGCACTTTTGAAAGCCCTGTTGATGATCTATTTGTGTGCACATTGTGTATCCTTCTGCCAAATGTGAAATTAACATTGCCATGGACCGTGTCGCTTTATTCATGCTCCAGCTGTCGAATTATTAGAAAAGTACTTATTTTACACATTTGCTAATTCATACACTTATACGCATTAACAAAAAACAAAAAGCAAAATTAATTATTTTTATTAGAAATGTTTACCTAAAACTTTTAATTCAACTAATGAAACATGGAACTGCGTTCTTTCCGTCCTAATCAACTTTATTAGCCGCATACCAGTCAATGTTCCCGAGTTGTTGAGTTGAGAGCTTTGGGCGGCTCTTAACAATGAGGCATTGAGAGCCGATGAGGATGACACGATGTGAGAATGGAGCAGCGCCGGAATGCAAGGGCGGGAGAGACGGGAGATCCCCGATAAAACCCACCGACCAGTGGCATCGTCCAGCACGATTCTTACTTGCGAAAAATACAGTAGTGACCCGGCTGTGGATTGAGTCCGGTTCGCCTTGGTGAGAGGCGAGCTGTCTCGGCCGCCGCGGCCGAGAAATTATTTGCCGGTAAAAGCAGTGAAATTTTTCATAGGTTGAACTGCAAGTTACCGCCACCGCAACGTGTACGAGTTTTGGGAAGTCGTCGACATACCTGGTGTGACCCGCCGGTGTGCGTGGGGCGTTAGGTAGCTCGGTGCTACGCTGCCTGTATGTCAGCCCATGTTAAATACTTCCTGCACTCTGACCCGTGCACGAGTTTGTCTTCTTGCTCATGAGGTCTGTCTGCCCCACTACCCCTCCCCAGTACTGAAACAAACCATCGACGACGTGGACGGCTGTGACGTCACTACGAACTCACCTATCAACGTTATGGAAGTGTTCGAAAAGTTCCCTACGCAAGGAGATTGTCGTAGAGCTGTGGCGCTGACCAAAGAAATATACTGCTCACAAAAAGTTTAGCAATGTCAGAATCCACGGTGTTATATTGAATAAAGGTAGTTTACATTTCATTTTGTACTCCTATTAGCACATAAAGTGAAAAAAAAAAAACGCAATACTCGTTTACATTATCCCAGTATGAAACCAACAGAAGGTATACACCGAAAAACAACTTAAACGAAGGAAATCCATCACTTTCAATAACAAAACAAAACGTCTTCTCTGATGCATTGACGAACTTCAATAACGTGTAGGACCTCTGCGATTCCTGAAACACGCTTGCGTCCGACGAGGCATGCCAAAAACAACATCGCTAAGCTTTCCTGAGGTGAATTGCCCCATTTCTCAACTGCGGCTGTTTTTAAAGCCTCCGGTTGAACATACAGTGTTTGTGTACGTGCAACACGCATGTCACTGGAGGGGAAGACGCCAATGCTTACATGATTCACACAACGTTGGTACTATCCACTCCTACTAGAAACATCAATATTATGTATTAGTTGGCGAAAGGGGAATATGCTAAACTTTTTGTGAGCAGTATAGACAAAAGGAAAAACGAGAGACTCAGTACGATGGAAGGTAGTCAATATTAACTATGAGGGGGGGGGGGGGNGGATAAGATGATATAGTCTATTCGTGTTTTCTTCACACAAGGTTAATCAAACCGGTAAAAAATCATCCCATGAATAACGTGTTTGGATGTTTACTAAACCTGCCATGTATCAAAAGCGTTTTATAATTGTGTTAACATAAAAATATTTCGTTTTCGTTATATTAGATTTTATACATATTTTATTTATAAATTATAATATTAATTACATTAAAAATGATTAAAAGCAAAGAGAAAACAGGTGTGTTCGTAATGCCAAATATGAAATAGTTCATATACAAAATATTACTAAACCGAGTCCCTTTGGTGTAATTTTTTCGGCTAGACTAAGCTTTGTTTGGATAAGGCGGAGGAATACCATGAAAGTAGAACTGTAACAGGCATTCAGAAAAGTTTGAAGTAACCGTGGATGAACAATTGTAAGTTGGCGGACGTTAAGTTATAATGTTGTTCAGCATGAAAATCGGTCTGCGTCATATTTAGTCTCTGGACCAGACTGTCTGTCGCGCGGGGGTGTTGCGGTGAGGAGGGGGGGGGG
>NQII01004344.1:102101-112149 GCA_002778355.1 Clitarchus hookeri
GGGGAATGTAGCGCGGGGCGAGTGTGCCGGCGACAAGCCGTCGCTCACAATTCACACCACGCGGCGGCGGCCATGATGGACGCTCCTCCCCTCCTCTCTGACGTGGGCGCCAGTGCGCGCAATTATGACTGCAGACGCCGGTCCGGAGGTTGTCACTTACTGCACCGCCCGCAGGCCATGTCTATCCATCTGGGTCGCCTCCCCCCTTCCCAACTATACTCCTCAATCGCCGTAGAGTGAATATGGGGTAGAGTGATCGCGATTGCTGCGCAAAGCCAGCCTCCGTGTACGCACATTGAGCTGCTTTTCTGAAAATACGTCTATCATAAACGACATATGTAGAATTTGAGGTTAGAACACACTGCTTATGTAAACAAATGCTTTTCAGATGTTCGTATACGTCCTCTATTCCATTTTTAGTGCAAATTAGAATAAATTCACATTGTTAAAAGTATTTTATACATATAACAGTCCTTGCCTTTTGAAAATTAAGATAAAAAACCAAACACGCTCATCGCTGCTGACCTTGTGATTTTGACAGGTGTACTAGAGTGGGTAGGTCAATGTCGGATACATGCGCAGAAGACGATAATCGGTCTACTTTATTTCTAGTCTGTTTGTAAAACTCGCGCCTGCTAGCTATTATATGTGTGGGCCAGCCTATAACAGGGAAACAAGTGAACTGCAGTCCGCATTCACAGTGTTCATCAATGCGAGGTGAACATGGCACGAGGTGTAATATTCCGAGGTTTTACTTGCACTACAGGAAATTGCACACTCATTCCAATGAATATATATATATATATATATATATATTCATTGGAATATATATATATATATTCATTGGAATGAGTGTGCAATTTCCATATAAGTAGTTATTGAGGGAACTATGCGACCCCAGAAAACCGTCAAATTTTGAAAATTATCTCCGATACTAACATCAGGAACTACTTACGATTAAGTAACAAAACAGTGAACAGTAATGAAGAGAACTGAGATCTTATATCTGTGAAAACATGGTTGATAATAACCACCCCCTTCATCTGGAAGATAGTAGTGCTGATTCATAACAAAATGTAGGGTGGCAACGACACCAACAAACCCTTTTTGTAACATCCAAAAATTTGTATAGAAAATCTCACGCAGCTTTACCAATTCACCCCCTTTTAATATATAATATATATATATATATATATATATATATTCATTGGAATGAGTGTGCAATTTCCTGTAGTGCAAGTAAAACCTCGGAATATTACACCTCGNTATATATATGTGTGTGTGTGTATGTGTGTGTGTGCAGTTTTGCTCCCATCTGAAGTGGAGCAAATCAAAACTAGGAGATCAACTCGCAGACAAATATTTAATAAGTGCAGCTACAGTTCTTCCAAGCTGATATTTCACCAGATTTTGAACATTCCGTAACCAAGAAAAGATGCAAGACAAATCTAGTAGTACACTATTCTTACCTAATTCCATGACTTCATGCTGCCTATTTTTGCAATTTACGCTTCCTGCATTATATTTGTATCACATTAAGCTTTGTGAATTTGAAAAATAATGGTATTTTATAATACACGATGTTTCTAAATTAGGCCAATATTCGGCTGCAGGTTAATTAAGAGAAAAGATGGGAAAAACGTATAGAAAATTTATGGTCTAATGTGAATACTGAGGGTGGTACATATCTTTGAAGTTGGATATAAAGCACTAGTTTATTAAATTGACTGGAGATAGAACACCGAGTGTCTGGATAATGTGTAGACTTAATTGTGACATTAGGGTAAATAATACATCTTTTAAATGCCAATTATGCTACAGCTTAATTTATATTAAGGGGAAAATAATGGTAGTAGCCGTTATTATTTCGATGAAATAATTTGATGACAGCGACTGTCAGGTGCTGTGTTGTTTACAGATGTATGTTCCGTTACACATTATCCATACACTCAGTGTTACATCTTAAAAATGTTCTCCGATATTTGTAATAAACTAGTGTTCCTGGTCTAAGTTCGGATATGTATTGCGCCCTTAGGTTTCACTTTCGACCATAAGACGTATATGTATGTTTACTAATTTTTTCGGGATTAACCGCAGCCGAAGTTTGTCGGTATAAATTACGTACAACCTGTACATTAACATCAAAAACCCCAGTTTTGATTTTTTAATATTTTCTTTTATAGGCTGTTCACGTTAAAGTGAGCACTTTTTAGGCCCTAGTTACTTTTTTTCTTATCAGCTTTTTTTTATCCTTCCTCCACTTTGACACTATTCCCCACCTGTGGAATATAGGTGGTTTATAGGGTCGTAGTTAATTCCTCCCGCCATAGACTATGAGGTGCCTAGAAGGTTAAAGGTTTTTCAATAAGGTAGTCTTTTGACGTTTCACTTAACTGGATAATTATATTGTCTCGAGTTTGAACAAAAGCCACATACAGCAACACTTCCGAGGTGTGGTACTCTAATTTGGCTACTCGTATTAACTGCGGCGACTTCAAGGTGGAGGGGGGCTCTTCTGGGCGGCGACTTGTTACTTAACTACTCTGCTGTTGGAGCTGGTATGCTCTCATCTGGGGATGAGATCCGGTGAAGTGGAAGGCCTTGGAAAAAGGCCCGCATTTGGTGTCGTCTCACTGTTCTGTGCTCGTGCTCACATCCTCTCGCGATTCCTTGACGCAACTCTTCCCTCGGCGCGGTGATAATGAACTGTTTCCCTCTTCTCGCGTAAATTCGCTTATATGCTCTCCAGCGTCCCTCCCTAAGTCTCGGCACGTGTCTTTATTATTGGGGGAAGGGGGCAGGTGGTCGCCTTCAGTACAAAGCCATTCAGCCACGTGTCATGGTTCGTGAAGTTCGGGGGCGGGAGAAGTGGTGATCTGCCCCTTGAATTTACAATTTCAGCTTATTTTTCCGCGGTTTGGCAACAAGGGTGATAGAGATGAGGAGTATTCGTGGCCTCCCACTTTCAATTGGTCAGCCGTTTTCTCAGGCGTGAAGCTAGAGGTGCTCTTGCTTGGCTCTGCGATTTCTCCAGNCCCACTTTCAATTGGTCAGCCGTTTTCTCAGGCGTGAAGCTAGAGGTGCTCTTGCTTGGCTCTGCGATTTCTCCAGCTTTCCTACTTATGTACGTAGCACTATCCGGGTGCTCCGGCGATATGCCAGCTCTTACTCGGCACAACCTTGACACGTGTAACTGCGATCCGTTCTGGCTGTTCACCTGCCTCGTGACACGTGTCAACTGGTAGTGGCTCGCGAAGGGGGTCAGCGAGGCTTCTACTAAAAAGGCGTCACACAACCACTTTTTAAAATAATTATGGACATATAAGTAGCCACTCTCTGTGTTCCAACTATAGAACAAAGATGAGATAGACCGATTTTTGCCTTCAGTGCTTGCAGCCCAATGTTTGCTCGAGAACTGCCAAAATAACTGTACTATTTTTTTTTTAGGTATGTTTACTTTGGTTTTGGAACAAAACGAAGCGTATACGGGCAATTTTTTTTTATTGAACTTGATTACATCTTATTTGCATTTAAACTTAATCGAAATAAATTTACTACCATACCAAAGCCCTTATTTAAGCGAACATTGTTATAACCTGATTCGAACCAAGTTATTTTCACAGTTGTGTAGAAATGAAATAAGTTCTGTGTTGGAACACTAAGAGTGACAACCTCGAAGCTGGGATACGCACTCCACTTCATACGCCTATTACAAAATTGACCGACGTGAGAGCCTCAAACAAAAAAAATAAGTCCGCGGCAACATATTAGAATGAAAATGCGTAAACTAGAAACATGTTTATACTGCACGTATGGATAAATAAACGCAATTTTTTTGTATGTTTTAACGAAGTGCCGGACTAGAGATTGTCATCAAATAGGCAATATATATATTTTTATTTTTTCTCCGAGTTATGGGCTGTTCACGATAAACTGAATAATTTTGAAAGCCTCTTTTAAAATCTGATTATTTGCACTTTGTGTATTCTTCCTCCATATGTAAAATTAACATTGCGATGTGCCTGATCACTTTATTCATGTGTCGTTCAAGTGAAACTGTAAAATAATTATAAAAGTAAATATTAAAAAATTTACTGATTTTTTACACTTACGCAAAACAAATCATTTCAGCTTACATAAGTGTTTACCTTACACTTTTACTTTAACATAAATATATGGAACTATTTTCCTTCCGCTTTTCCCAAGTTTACTGAGCGCACGGCAGTCAGTGTGCCCTTTAAAATATATGCAGATAGGGGCAGTAATATTTTTCTAAGGTTGGTTTCAAAAGTGCTCAATTAACCATTAACAGTTTTTACAGACTAGTCCGTTGGTGTAATCAGCTCGCATTCAGCTCGAGAGTGAGACCTTTCCAGGTACCTCTCTCAACTCATCGCGCGTATTTTTGCAGATAGGTGGCATTCAGGTTTTGTAGAGTACTCGACTCTCACCAAGGCGAACCGTGATGGACTCCCGACGGTGGCATCCGCATTTTCGCATGTGGGAAACGCGACGGACGTTGCCGTGGGCCGGCGGGTTTTCTCGGGGTACTCCCATTTCCCCGCCCTTGCATTCAGTCATTGCTCAATTTTCTCCTCACTTCACTCTCACCATCGCTGTGAAGTACCGACCAACAGCGGNCCCTTGCATTCAGTCATTGCTCAATTTTCTCCTCACTTCACTCTCACCATCGCTGTGAAGTACCGACCAACAGCGGCGAGTGGTGAACTGTTGCAAGGTAAGCTGTGTTTTGCATTGTGCTATATATATTCGTTTGCCAGTTTACACATCGGCCAATTAAAAGTAGTAGTGCAGTTGACGTCTCAGCACGTGTGTAACAGTTGCTTCGCCACTCTCTCGTGAGTGGCCGCAATACATTAGTTTTTCCCATCTCCACTCTGGTTACTGGTTCCTGCTGTGTGCACCGAGTATGTACAGCACTGAGCTTGTACCAGCTTACCTTGCAACACTTCACCACACGCCACTGCCAACCAATACTTATTAATTAATTCAAATCATCTAATTACATACACCAGTGGTTTTCCAGCCTAAAATTGTGATAAGTGTTTTTACTTGACTGGTTACGTTTTCAAATTATGATTCACAAACAAATAATTAAATTACTGAGTTCTACTGAAATGGTTTTTAATTAAACAGAGAACAAACTATAGTGCTTGCCACTGTTCTACCTCAGTGGATGCAACAAGCAGTGCGGCAATATATCAAAGGAGAAAAACTGAAATAAATGTAACTTGACTTCTCAATTAATTACGCCTGATCGTCATGTCCATTATTTTAGTTGACAAATATTACTTCGCCATCTGCATAACACGCGCAACGTTTTTGAGTGTTATATAAATGTTCATAATAAACTGATCACACTGATTTTATACATGTAATATCAACCGCGTGTTGGCCTAAGCATGCCAGTGTTTCAGTAAGTGAAGTTGGTAAAACGCCCNTTTTATACATGTAATATCAACCGCGTGTTGGCCTAAGCATGCCAGTGTTTCAGTAAGTGAAGTTGGTAAAACGCCCAGAGCAACTGACGTCAGAGATAGTTTCGATTTACTTCCTTAACTTACAATTTCGCAACATCTTCCACGTTTGTGTTTGTTTCCCTGACGCAATGTTTGGCGAGCTGTGTCCTCGAACTGTCAGTTGTTTTTATTTTTCAGGCATTCGTCTGTCCTAGGACTGTCGAGTTTTATTGGGCGTAGAGCGCAATTGAATAATAAAGGAGGAGGGGGGGTCGGGTCATATTTCTCGTCAGCCACAGTCTGGAAGAATTCGGGTGGCTTTCCTAAACTGCCTTGTTTTCCACAAATAAGCTTTATCCACGCGGTTAGGTCCTGAAACCATTGCTTTTTTAAAACTTCGGAACCCACCGAGCTGTAAAATAGAAAACACAAGCAAGGTCATACGTACGGTTTTCACTCGAGGGATTACGAACACACGTAAACATTCGCACCTACTCAAGTGTTCGCAGTGGATCTCAAGTATCGTTTCTCTCAGGAGAACTTTGCTCTTGTATAAGAAACGTAGGTGCTTAACGAACNTTCGCAGTGGATCTCAAGTATCGTTTCTCTCAGGAGAACTTTGCTCTTGTATAAGAAACGTAGGTGCTTAACGAACGTTTACGCTCTGGAATAATTTAAAACTTCCGAAGACAATAATGGGAGGTCCAGATGACAGCTCAAAATCCGTGCTTTAATCTATTCGCATTATCTTCACACTTTTTTGATCAAACCTTTGAAAATTTATCCTATGGATGAAGTGTTTGGTGGTTTTCTTAATACGTCACGCATCACAAGCGTAATATACTTATGTTAACAAGAACCTTAATTTTGGTTAAAATAGTTTTTATTTACATTTTACCTATAAATAAAAATATTTTATTTGCAGTTGACAGGAACAAACACAGGAAGGATATAGGACTGTGTGAGTAATTCCTGGTAAGAAATGGTTCTCATCGAAAATGTAATTAAATTTATTGCGCAAATGTACGGCGGGTTGTCTCTTTGGTGCAATTTTCTAATCTTGGTTAAGTTTGTTTGCTCGAAGCGGACAAACAGCTTAGAACAGAGCTCCAGCAGGGCTTAAGGTAAATTGGGAGTAATCGTGAATGACTTACACGCTGTGGAATCAAACGGATCGTCGTCCTGTCGGGCATTAGGGCTACCGGGCGAGTCGGCACAGTGGCAAAACTTCGGACTCGCATTGACTCGCATTCGGGACGACATGGGTTCGAATCCGGGTCCGGTGAAAATTGCTGTTTTCCACAGTTTCCTGAAATCACTCGCAGGTGGATGTTGGGATGGTTCCTCACTGCAGGCAGTGGCAGATTCCTTCCCAGTTCCTGATTCTCTGAGCAACTTGCTCCATCTATGATGACCTCGCTGTCGACGAGGCGTTAAACCTTACCACCTGTCGGCTCTCATTATCCTGATTACACACGGAACTGTGTACATCGTCTCGATATCGGATGAACCAAAAATGCACACGCGTTTGGTGATACAACATATATGGTGTAACATGTGTTACGATACGGAATTGTCATCGCACGCGTTTGGTGATACAACATATATGTTGTAACAGGTGCTACGATACGGACTTGTCATCGCACGCGTTTGGTGATACAACATATATGTTGTAACAGGTGCTACGATACGGACTTGTCATCGCACGCGTTTGATGATACAGCATATATGTTGTAACGTGTGTTACGATACTGACTTGTCATCGCACTCTTTCTTCCTTCTGCACCAGTAAAAATAATGATAGAAAGAATTCGTGTTAAATGGATAGAATGGAAATGAATTACATTTTTCGTACGCACAGCCATAGGAAAAAAAATTGTTTTATTGGGAATATTAAATAAATATTGCTAGTTGTTTCATTGTAGATATATGCGTTGTGCCTAATGATATGTGTTGTAGATGCTAATAAATAGTATTTTATGCCGTATCGTATTAATTCCCTTAATTCGACAAAATTAACTCAGGCGACAGTTACTAGAGAGTTTATTTGTGATGAATATACAATGTGTTAGCAGAGCACAAGTATGTGACATAAGCGTATGCACCACGCATTTCCTATTGCGTGATATGCTCTCCACCATGACTTCAGAAGGGAAAGCGTGCCCTTCAGGTAAATCTGCATCTAAGTACTGCTCATTGTTCTACACTCTAAATATGAATCAACTGTTTAAATCGATTAACAGCACCTGACTTATTCAACAGTCACTTCAGTCAATTTAACTAACGAACAAGTGAAAAAGTGCCAGTTTTTCTTCGCTTATTCATTCAGTGACATTTTCCACTGATTCATCAACCATTTCATTCGCTGTTTTTCAGCGATTTGTGTTTTGACTGATGGAACAGTAAACGTGTATCAGTTGAAATAACCATCCATAAACTAATGGAACCTATAATCAATTTTTTTTTTAAATGTGAGTTTCCTCTTTTGTAATATCATTTTACGAGGTAACACAAACCTTTATTTCGTTTTCACGTTAGCATCATTTCGCTCGGTTTTGAAATAAAAACGAAAATAAAGGGAATACAATTTAAAGCTACATATTTTCGATACAGAAATATAATACACATATTTTCCCCTTTCTAGTCTATGTTGGCTACACAGCTTGATTGGCGACAACCGTCTAAACGTGTGTGTGTGTGGAGAGGGGGGTGGAGGACTAGTTCAAAACCTGAATGGCACTTTTTTTTTCTTTCTACAATTTTAAATTACGTTTAATTGCATAATATAAACAGTGACTATCGGAAATATGTATATTTATCGTAATTATTTGACTCAATTCATTGAAAACAATATTTAATTCGTCGCCCGCAGTTGGCTGTCGCTTACTCAATCAGTGAAATAGTTTCACTGAAGCAACCAGTGGTTTTCCACCTATTCTAAGTGGGGCCATTTTCAGTAATTGGAGTAGTTTAATTTAACTGCGAATCAGTGGTTTTTCACTGATTCAAATTAAGCGTGTCTGCGCATACATCATCCGTATTTCCAATCAAGAGAGCAGAACTGCTCCATTGTCAAATTGTTCTCGGGGTTTAAACAAGCACCTCCGTGTATCATGAACATGTCATTTACTCTATTAATTTTAATTAATTAAAAAACTCTAAACTGTAAACAAAATACATGGAATTAATTTATTCGGGAACGAATTAAAAAACTTATCATCCAGAAGAAAAAAAAATTAATAAATAAAATGATAATACTTTTTAATTAATATCTTGTTAAGATCTGAAATGTCGCGGTCCTAAGCACACCGCCGGTTTAAATAAAGTGTAAAACATTACTGAAGGTTTTCAATATAAACATTGATTCCCACAGGAAAAGGATATACAAACTTGCGGGGTGTAGCGGTAGTGAACTACGTACTTGATAATTTTCTACTAGGCCCAGAAAACGAAATCGATTTTACGAGTGGGCCTATAGGCCTACAACAACTCAATGTATTATACGGAAAAGTGATACGTGCGATGCATAAACGAGCAGAAGGAAATCTGCAAAGGGTTCATTTATAGCAAACTATAGGATTCTTGAGAAAGCACATTTTGCACAAAATAACTTAGCACATTTTACACAAAATAACTTTTGTAAAGAAGGGTAATCATAATAAACACTATTGCTTAATGTAAAAACGTTGGTAATAACGTAAATAAATGATCCGTTATTCTGTATCCAATCATTTCTATTATAAGATTGACCAACTTCGTGGCTGAAATGGATAAGCATAAAATCAACTATGAAATTTTTTATTTATCAAATTGTGCTTTACATAGCATCCAAAATGAATATATGTTTACATGTGTGGTAGTAATACATTTTTATTGATTCATTTTTAAAATATATCAGTAATTTTATTCTAGTAAAATATGATGTAGAGTTATAAAATATGTGAGCGATTCTTTCGCACGCATTATAAAACGTACTTTTCTGGCAATATTTTTGTAGCGTTTGGGTTGACTTTGAATGAGTTCTGCGTGCCGTACAGTTACTTCCAACTTTTCTGACGCTCTGCTGAAGTTCTACTTCCAGAATTTTCCACCACCTCATGCAAACAAACCTTTACCTTGTCTAGAAAATTACACCACTCAGTGGAGTGGAGTGGAGAGATTTTGGTGGCTCTTAACATCGAAGTCTTGAGAGCCGACGAGGGTGAAGCGAGGCGAGTATGAAGCGACGCCGGAAAGCAAGGGAAACGGGAGATCCACGAGAAAGCCCGCTAACCAGCGCCACGATTCCCAAATGCGAAAATCGGGCGATGACTCCACCGGGAATCGAACCCGGTTCACGTAGGTGGGAGGCGAGTAGTCTGGCCGCTACACCTCCGTGGCTCGTGTGCACTCAGTGTAAAATTATTTTACGTAAGAACAGTTACCTAGTAGACTAACTATGCTTTCTCTCTGTTGTTGGGACTACTTTCTGAAGAAAGAAAGGCTTATCAGATCACTCTCCTGTGTCTGTGTGTGTATGTATGGGTGTGAGTCTGAGTGTGTGTGTGTCTGCATGTGTGTGTCCCCCC